>CM039121.1:43261027-43309163 GCA_022036555.1 Microstegium vimineum | reverse complement strand
GGAGAAAAGATAAACTCTCGCGACGAAGCTCCATTTCATAGGGAACGCCGACTGGTTGACCACTAGCCTAGTACTCCTCACGGTAGTCTTCAAAGCCATCTGAAGGGGTTGAGAAAGCAAGAGTGAGCACTTAAAGTACTCACAAGAGTAACATAGGGTTATGAAGCTCAAAAGGCTGACACTGTCTGAACTACGATTGCTTTTAACTTGGTCAAGTTTTACCAACACTTAGCTTTAGTTATGCAAAACCCAATTAATAACCACATGATATATTAGTAAACATCATTAACACTTAAACAACATGATCATCTACACTGTGAGTTTTCTAGGCCGCTCGTGACCGTGAGCACGGCTATCATGATAGATTTACACTCTGCAGAGGTTATACACTTTACCACAAGCCGTGTTGCCCATATGCCCGGGTTTGCAACTCCCAAAACACTTCCAAGGTGAGCGGGCAGGAAACACTATGAAGTCTTCAAAAGCCCTTTCTAACATGTAGCGGACCCTACGGACCCAATGCAAAGGGGTATATGGGACACCCGATGGTACCACCCGCAGCGGTCCCCATACAAGCTATACCCCATAACCAGCTCGGCAAAGGTGCCTTTCACGAACACAAGAATGCTAGTCAAACTTCATACTTAACTAAAGCCAGAGCCATTATAGCACTCGTGGTTGCATTTTAAATCCCAGCTTTTGCCTACAGTGGGGTCCTATTCCATGTTGCTACAAAAGCCAATTTTATCTCATTGTTGCATATATCATTAACCAATATTCGATTCCTATTCATCATGTAAAGCATAGCAAAGCTACCCATATGCATAGAAAACCCATGGTGACAAGGTACAAGGTAACAAGCTATGGTATAGATCTAAATAGGAGTCAATTGAGACACATGCAATCATGACTAGGTGAATTAAAGTGAATAGGTAGCAAGGATGATCCCATGTTAAACTTGCCTTGATCACAAAGCTCTTGGTGGTCCTGATCTGCTGCAAAGAACTCTTGCTCACCGAAAATCTCACCGGTTGTACTCGATCAACATCACCACGCAATCATCCGAACAATCATACACGAAGCAATAAAGATATGATCAGAACATTACACCAAACAATAAAGAGGTTTTGAAATGATTATAAAACAGATCTATATTATACTACGATCACAAAGACGCGAAAATCATGCTAAACGGATCTAAAACGAATAAAACTATAGATTTAAACAAGATTTTGAAAAGGGTACGATTAAAGCATTAAAAGAGTTAATTTACCTTTTATTTTCAAAAGTGTTTATCATGGATGTAATCTATACTACTGGATAGAGCATAAAACTACGAATCTAACGCAACTTGAACGGATCGATTTGGATTTAAAACGAGCAAATTATAAGCATTTAAAGTTTAGTGGCAAATCTGTAAATAAGGATTTTCTTTTAAAATCGAATTAAAACGGATATGAAAAGGGAATGCGTTTTCCAGAGAGGAAAGCGTAAAGCTGAATGGCGCCATCGGACTGCGGGTTTATTCCCCAAAAGCCGAGGGGCTCTTTGAAAGAACCCAGGCCGAAGGGGGTATCGGCTCATGTGAGCCGTTGGATCTGATCTGGGCGATCCAGATTAGAAGAGGGAGAGAGAGAGTGGTGCTCCACCGGAGCAGGGCGCGGCACGGCGGGGCGCCATGGCGACGGCCGGCGCACGACGACGCGAGGTGATCTCGAGCTAGGTGTGCTCGGTTTCGCATGGGATTTGGTCGGGAAGAAAGAGAACGGAACCGCGAACTCACCTAGGTGCTTGGTGGGGCTCGGGGACAGACGAGGACGGCCGGCGACGACGAACCACGGCGGCGGCTTCCTTGAGCACGGCGACAGAGTCAACCGAAGCGCAAACAGAAGGACAAGAGAGGGAAAAGAGGTTCCGCACGCATGTGGAAATGGTGCGTTGCTCGGCGAAGAGCTTGGGGTGGCATGAGGCGCGGAACGGCGCTCGGCAACGGGAGCAGAGAGGTGGCAATGGCGGCGCTGCTACTGCTTGCGTGCGAGGCGATGCGAGAGCTCGAGAATAGATGGGGAACGGCGGCGCAGGGCGGGTGCTATTTATAGCGGCCGAGGACAGAGTCCTATGCGGATGCGAGCGTGGGGAACGCGCGCAGCGGTTGCGCGTGCGGCGCGGCGCGGCAGAGTCCGGGGCGGACTCGGGAGGAGAAGGGGAGGGGCTGACCTGCGGGGCCGCGCGGTCAGAGAGAGAGAGGAGGGAGGAGAGGCCGCGGGCCTTCGGGCGGACTGGGCCGAGGGCAGGAGGCCGGCCCATGCGGGAAGGGGAGGAGGAAGGGAGGAAGCAGGCCTGCTGGGCCGGAAAGCAGAAAGAGGGAGGGAAAAGGGTTTTTCCTTTTTATTTTCATTTTCTTTTTGCAAAAGATTTTTTTCAAATTGAATTTCAAAAGGGTTTTGAAATCCTTTTCAAGTTTTATAAATTCAACACAAGAAAATGCAGAGGCATGATATGCACAACATGTTGAACCCTAACATGTGATTTTTAATTGAGTTTTATTTATTTAATTCTATGATCACAAAATTATTTGAAATAAATCAAATTTAAGCAAATTCAAAACTAATTTCTATTTTCCAATTTAGGGTGTTACATAGTGAGTCCTCTCAAGCTTCTCATGGGCTTCCATTAGCCTCTCATGAGTGCCATTGAGCTCATCAAAGGATTGTTCAAGAGCCTTAAGCTTCTTGTTCAATTCTTTGCACTCCTTCCTCTTTGTCTCAAAGCAAGCATAAGTTTGCTTCATCATATCTACTAGTTCTTCCTTGGAGTACTCCTCATCATCATCACTACTATCATCATCACTATTAGATGGCTTAGCCATAAAGCATGATGGAGTGTCAAAGATGGATGGCTTGTTGTTGATAGCAATGCTAGCCAATGCCTTCTTGGATTTCTTCCTCTCATCATCACTAGAGTCATCATCGGAAGAGTCACTACTATCCCAAGTCACCATATAAGATTCACCCTTCTTCTTCTTGGTGAATGAAAGCTTCTTCTCCTTCTTGTCATGCTTGCTCTTTTTCTTCTCATCATCATCACTATGATTGGGACAATCCACAATCATGTGACCGGTGCTCTTGCACTTGTAGCATCTCTTCTCATAATCTTTGCTCTTGAAGTTATCTCTTCTCTTTCTAGCACCATAGCTCTTCTTCTTCATGAACTTGCCAAACTTGCGCATAAAGAGGGTCATCATCTCATCATCAAGGTCACTTGCTTCTTCATCATCACTTGATTCTTGCTTCTTTGCTTTGCCCTTGCTCTTGGATGATGATGCCTTAAAAGCTAAGCTCTTCTTTTCTTCCTTGACCTCTTCTTCTTCTTCACTTTCTTCATTATATTGCTCTTCGATCATGATTTCTCCAAGCACTTCATTGGGAGTGATCTTGTCCAAAACCATCTCTCCTAATTATTTTCCTCAAAGTTTTGTATTTCCTGGGAAAACAACCAAGAAAGCGGGTTGAGAAGTTTTCAATCTTGACCTTCTCACCCAAGCTCTTGAGATCGTTGATGATCACTTGGAGCCTATGGAACATCTCCGGGATAGACTCATCATCCTTCATCTTGAAGTGAGATAGCTTGTCCTTGAGCATGTATAACTTGGCATTCTTCACGGTTGTGGTGCCCTCATATGTATCCTCAAGTCTCTTCCACACTTCACTAGCCTTCTCAGATCTTTGATTTGCTCAAACACTTTTGAGTCAATGCCATTGTAGATCACGTTGAGTGCCATGGTTTTGCATTGCCGGTTTCTCTTGCTCTCTAGGTGTGGGAGCGGCTTCATCAAGAATGACAAAGTCATGTTCGGTCACACTCCACACCTTCTCATGAATTGAGCCTAGATGCATCTTCATCTTTCTCTTCCAATAATCAAATGAAGTGTCATTAAACATTGATGGTTTGCTTCCCACATGGTTGAATTGTATTTGAGCCATCACTAACACCAAAGGTTGTTAAGCCTTGATAATTAGCGGTACCACGACTCCGATATGAAGAATCATGACCCTAGTTGGTTTCGGTGATTAACGACAATTAGAGATTATTATGGCTAACGTGTGTTTTACAGAGGCTATGCGTAGCCTAGCCATGGTGATCAAGGAAAATGGGCTCTAAAGGTCATCACTTAGCTCCAAGATGGATATTGTTTCGGTTGTTAAGGAGACATGATGAAGACCCTAGAATGATAGGCTAAGTGTCATAAGGAGATGAAGGGCACTTAGAATTAGATAGGGCTTCCCTTTTTATCTTTGACCGTACTATTAAGAGGAGTTGAGACTAGTATCTTGACTTAGGAAAGCTTCTTGTCTAGATGTGGTGCACACTTGACTTCCTTAGCTCTAAGCAAGCCTATGGTGACCGTATTAGATAGCCTAGAACAACTTCCATATTCATCGCGACGAAAAACGGAGTTGTCAAAATCATTTTTCTGGGGCGACGGACGCTCCTGGCAGGGGCGCCGGACGCTGTCCGACGTGTCGGACAAAAGCGCCGGACGCTGGGTGGTTGAGTCCACAGCGTCCGTCGGCCTTCCAGAGAGGTTGTTTTCTGGCTAAGTTTTTCAGGGTGCGTCGGACGCTGTCCGTCGGCCAGGCGTCGGACGCTGCGAAGAGCGTCCGTCGGCCTTCCAGAGAGGGTGTTTTCAAACCCTAGCTAGTTTTCAGCGTCGGACGCTGTGGCTGAGCGTCCGTCGCCTAGTGACGTAGCGTCCGTCGCTGGGAACAGGCGTCAGAACTAGCCGTTAGACAGAGGCGTCGGACCGTCCGTCGCCTCAATTTATGAACAGAAACTAGCCGTTGGGCATGCGACGGACCGTCCGTCGCCTAGTCGACGGAGCGTACCGTCGCCCACTTAAAATGTCAGCCCGAGGCAGTTTTTCAGAGGGTCTATTTATAGCCCCTCCCACTTCTCTCCCACGGTGCTTTTGCTCATTTAAGTTGCTGAGTTCGTTGAGAAGGTTGTGAAGAGAGCAAGAGCCCTAGAGAGAGAGAGTGATTCACAAATCCATCCATCCTCTCTCTAGTTCATCCAAGAGTTCAAGTGTGCATCCTCTAGTTGTGAAGCTTGAGTGAGTCAAGCAAAGATCGAGGCTTGTTACTCTTGGTGATCGACATCACCTAGACGGTCCGGTGGTGTTCGGAGGAAGGTGATCGCCGGAAGATTGTCGGCGGCCCTTCTCCATCGACGTGTGTGATCGGTTGTGGGCGATTCACCGAGCCGGAGTGGCGAAGAATCAGCCCGTAGAGAGCACTCATCCCTTGCGCGGGATTGAGGGGGAGCTATACCTTGCGAGGTGCTCCAACGAGGACTAGGGGGGAGTGTCGACTCCTCGATTACCTCGGCAAAAACATCGCCGTGTCAAGCATCTCTTTTCCTAGCTCTTTATTCCCGCATTACTTTCCACACTTGTCTTTCAATTCATACTAGAATTGTGTAGGAAGTTTTTCGCTTTCCTTTGCTTTGTTGCCGCTTTCTAGCTAGGACACACAAGCGGTAGGCACTAGGGAGTTATTTGGTTCTTGATAGGTTTAATTCTTGTTTAGAAATTAAAAAGAGCCCAATTCACCCCCCCCCCTTCTTGGGCATCTTGATCCTTTCAATTGGTATCGGAGCAAGGTTGCTCTAAATTAGGCTTCACCGCCTAGAGCAAGATGTCCCATGGGGATGGACCACCTCCCATGTTCGATGGGGACGACTTTCCTTATTGGAAAGTTCTGTATGGAGGCCTACCTAGAGGCCGTTGACGTGGGCGTGCTCAAAGCCGCCACAAAGGGAGGTACTCTCTTCTCGGAGGACCTCAACTTTGAAAAGCACAATGCCAAGGCAAAGAAACATACTCTTTCGAGGCATTAGCAAGGATGTCTTCAAACCGAGTGCGTAATGCCAAAGACGCATTTGAATTGTGGACCACTATTTGTGCACTTCACGAAGGCACAAAGAGTGTGCGTGAAGAACGCTATCACTTGGTTATGGCTAAGCTAAATTCTTTCTCTATGCATGCAAATAAAAAATGCAAATGAAATGTACTCACGACTCAATATTATTGTAGGAATTGAATGGGCTCGGTCTCAACCAAATGGAACCGGCCGATGTGGTACGCAAGATTCTTTGTGTCTTGCCCATTGAGAAGTATGGTCACATCGTCACGGTGCTTCACCAAGGAGATCTCTCCGCCGCTACACCAACACAAATTTTGGGCAAGATCAATGCTCATGAGATGTACATGAAGATTGGTGATGGTGGCTCATCTTCCTCCTCCAAGAAGAAAGAAAAAGAGAAGGAGGAAAAGAAGGACTTGGCTCTCAATGCATCCTCGTCGGAGAAGCACAAGATGCAAGTCGTGTATGAGAGCACACGCGATGATGATGATGATGATGATCTCGCTCTCATGGTGAAGAAAACAACCAAGATGTTGAAGAAGCTAAGCAAGAATGGAGTCAAGTTTGACTCAAAGAAGAAGAAATTCTTCACAATTCTTCAAGAAAGCCCCTCTCCAAGATGGATTGCTACAATTGTTGGCAAACTTGGACACTTGGCTCATGCTTGTCCCGAAGAAAAGAAAGACAAGTACAAGAACAAAAAAAATAACAACAAGTTCAAGTACAACAAAGGCAACAAGGTTGAGTCAAGTGATGAGGAGAAGAAGGATGACAAGCCATTCAAGAAGAAAAAGAACTTCAACTTCCACAAGAAGAAGAAGAAGAATGGCAAAGCCTACATTGTTGGTGATTGGCTCACCGACATTGAGGACTCAAGTGACTCATCCGGAGATGAAAGTGAAGAAGAAAAGGTGGCCGCCTTGGTGATTGGTTCATCTACTCCACCGCCACCACCTCCGTCATCTCCGGGCTCATCCTCTACACACCTATGCCTCATGGCTAAAGGTGACAAAAAGGTACAAAAAGAGGATAGTGATGATGAGGCTAGCTCTAGTGATGATAGTGATGATGAGTTTGAGGCTCCTTCCTATGATGAACTAATTGAAATTTGCAATAAATACACTAAGCTCATTAGGAAGTATAAAGGCAAAAGTGAATCACTAGAGAAAGCAAATGGAAAACTTGCATGCTAAGCTTGATGACTTGACTAGTGCTAATGATGAATTGAAGCTTGGAGAATAAATCTCTCTCATCTAGCACTAGGGAGCTCAAAGCCACACTCAAGCAAGTAAATGAGAAACATGATAAGCTTGAGAGGTCAACACAAGAGCTCCATTCAAGGTACAACTTGCTAAAAGATGACTACAACCAAGTTAAAAATGAACATGGCACACTTGTAATAGCTAATGAATTGCTTTCAAATGATCTTGCTACACATGTTGCTATTAACCCGGTTGTTAAGTGTGATATAGCTACTTCTTGTGAGGACTTGCTTGATGAAGTTGCTAGTGAGCAAAATGCAAAGTGCAAGGGCAAGAAGGTAGTTGAGGCTGACAAGCATGATGACTATGTGAAGATGAGGCAAGAAAACTCCAAGCTCAAGGAAGAGCTAATCAACCTCAAGGCAAGCAGGCCACTCACTATCAAGTCGGCCAAAACAAGATGACAAGATGCAATGACCTTGATCAAGTCTCTCAAAGAGGAAAATGCAAAGCTCAAGGTTGAGAAGATCAAGCTTACAAGTGGATTGGAGAAGTTCACCAAGGGCCACAACCTTCAAAGTGAGCTCTTGATGAACACTATCATGAAGACCGACAAGACCGGCATTGGGTTCAAGGAGAACCAAATCATGAAGGCCAAGGTCAAGATAGAAGCCAAGAACTATTACAAGAACAAGGCTATGAGAAGCAACTATGACACACCAAAGCCCAAACCCAAGAAGTGCTTTGGATGTGGTCAAGAGGGTCATCTTCAATCCCAATGCAAGACTCCACCTCCAAGACCTTGCCCAAGCACATAAGGCCTTTCGCTCATGATGCACACTTCATCATTAACAAGGACTCCAAGGGTAGACCTCAAGTTGTTTTTCTCGGTCCAAAGATGAAGAACAAGCCAAAGTGCTATGGGTTGCTAAGGAGTTGGTGGACAAGGCTATGGGACCTCGCCAAGTGTGGGTTCCCAAACAACAAGCTTAACGCCAAGTTGCTTGTGTGTAGGTGAACTACAAGACTGGTGGAAGTCATTGGGTGATTGATAGTGGATGCACTCAACATATGACCGGTGACTCCCGGATGTTCACCACACTTGAGGAAGATTGTGAAGGGCAAGACAAGATTACCTTTGGGGGACAATTCAAAAGGCAAAGTTCAAGGTCTAGGCAAAGTGGCAATCTCAAATGATCAATCTATATCAAATGTCTTGCTAGTACAATCATTGAGCTTCAACTTGCTATCCGTGGGACAACTATGTGATCTTGGTTTCCAATGTCTCTTCACTCCAAATGAGGTAGTTGTGTCCAAGATCGAAGATTCATCATTGATATTCAAAGGGTTTCGACACAACAATCTCTACCTAGTGGACTTCACCTCAAATGAAGCTAGTTTGCAAACATGTCTTTTCTCCAAGAGTTCTTTGGGTTGGCTATGGCATAGAAGATTAGCACATGTGGGAATGTCAACTTTGAAGAAACTGTCAAGAAGGAATTGGTTAGAGGTGTGAAGGATGTGGTGTTTGAGAAAGATAAACCTTGTAGTGGTGTCAAGCCGGCAAGCAAGTAGCAAACACTCATCCAACCAAAGCTTTCATGTCAACCTCAAGAGTTCTAGAGCTACTCCACATGGATCTTTTTGGACCTACTACCTATGCTAGCCTTGGCGGCAATCTCTTTTGCTTGGTGGTAGTTGATGACTACTCTAGATACACTTGGGTGTTCTTTCTTCAAGACAAGGGAGAAAACTCAATCAATATTCAAGAAGTTTGCAACTAGAGCCCAAAATGAATTTGATGTGAAGATCAAGAAGATAAGAAGTGACAATGGGACTGAGTTTGTAAACACCAAGATTGAAGACTATTGTGATGAAGTTGGAATCAAGCATGAAGTATCCGCTACATATACTCCTCAACAAAATGGTGTAGTAGAGAGGAAGAACCGGACACTCATCACACTTGCAAGATCAATGCTTGATGAATACAACACCCCCGAGAAGTTTTGGGCCGAAGCAATCAACACCGCATGCTATGCGGCCAACTGACTATTTGTCCAAAGGCTTCTCAAGAAGACCCCCTATGAGCTTGTGAATGGAAAGAAACCGGATATATCCTTTTTCCGAGTGTTTGGTTGCAAAGTGTACATCTACAAGAAGTGCCAACACTTGGGCAAGTTCCAAAGAAGATGTGACATTGGTTTGTTAGTTGGGTATTCACTTAAATCCAAGGCATACCGTGTATTTAACAAAGCCACCGGCTTAGTTGAAGAAACGTATGACTTGGAGTTTGATGAAACTAATGGCTCTCAAGAAGAGCATGAAAATCTTGATGATGTAGGTGATGAACCCTTGAGGGAGGCCATGAAGAACATGCCAATTGGTGCTATCAACCCACAAGAGGTGGAAGAAGTTGAAGATTGAAGCGAATCAAGATCCTTCTCCACCTCACACGCCTCAAGTTGATGAGGAAGATCAAGTGAGGGAAGCTCAAGAAGACACTCACATCCCTCAAGATCAAGCCGAGGCCGAAGGAAGCAATGTTGAAGCACCGCAACCTCCTCCCCAAGTGATCAATAGAAGATCTACACCTATGCTTCAAGCTCATCCTCAAGATCTCATCATAGGGAGTCCATCAAGGGGGGTAACAACACGATCTAAACTTGCTTCTTATATTGAACATCACTCCTTTGTCTCCTTTGTTGAGCCCTCTAGTGTGGAGGATGCACTTGCGGATCCGGATTGGGTGAACGCCATGCACGAAGAGTTGAACAACTTCACCCGGAACGAAGTGTGGACACTAGTAGAAAATCCCAAAGGAGCAAGAATCATTGGCACCAATGGGGTGTTTAGGAACAAGAAAGATGATCAAGGCGTGGTTGTGAGAAACAAGGCAAGATTGGTGGCAAAGGGGTTCTCCCAAGTTGAAGGCTTGGATTTTGGGGAGACTTTTGCACCGGTTGCAAGACTAGAAGCCATTCGTATCCTTTTGGCATATGCTTCACACCATAAAATGAAACTCTTTCAAATGGATGTGAAGAGTGCCTTTCTTAATGGTTTCATTAATGAACTTGTTTTTGTCTCACAACCTCCCGGGTTTGAAGACCCAAATTGTCCTAATCATGTGTATAGGTTGTCCAAGGCACTCTATGGATTGAAGCAAGCTCCAAGAGCTTGGTATGAGAGACTAAGGGACTTCCTACTCAAGAAGGGCTTCAAGATCGGGAAAGTGGACACCACACTCTTCACCAAGGTGCTAGATGGAGAGATCTTTGTTTGCCAAGTATATGTCGATGACATTATATTTGGGTCAACAAACCAAGGTCATAGCAAGGAATTTGGTGCATTGATGTCCAAGGAGTTCGAGATGTCGATGATTGGCGAGCTAACCTTCTTCCTAGGCTTCCAAGTGAAGCAATTGAGGGAGGGCACCTTCATATCTCAAGAGAAGTACACTTATGATGTGCTCAAGAAATTCAAGATGGAGGATTGCAAGCCAATCAAGACCCCAATGCCTACAAATGGGCATCTCGATCTCGATGAGGGAGGTAAACCGGTCGACCAAACTCTATATCGTTCTATGATCGGTAGCTTACTTTACCTCACCGCTTCTAGGCCGGACATCATGTTTAGTGTGTGTATGTGTGCTAGATTTCAAGCAAACCCTAAGGAGTCGCACCTTTGTGCGGTTAAAAGAATCCTTAGGTACTTAAGGCACACCCCTAGCATGGGTCTTTGGTATCCCAAAGGAGCTCCCTTCCAACTAGTTGGCTATTCCGATTCGGATTACGCCGGGTGTAAGGTTGATAGGAAGAGTACCTCCGGCGGGTGCCACATGCTAGGAAGATCACTTGTTTCTTGGTCCTCAAAGAAGCAAAATAGTGTGGCATTGTCAACCGCCGAAGCGGAATACATTGCCATGGGAGCAAGTTGTGCACAAATCTTATATATGACCCAAACACTCTTTGATTACGGCGTGTTTTTAAAAGAAGTTCCACTTTTGTGTGATAATGAAAGCGCCGTAAAGCTTGCAAACAACCCGGTTCAACACTCTCGCACCAAGCACATAGATATTCGCCATCACTTTCTTAGAGATCATGTGGCTAGGAAAGATATAACACTAGTTGGAGTTAAGAGCGAAGAGCAATTGGCGGATATCTTCACTAAACCACTCGATGAAACAACCTTTTGTAGGTTGAGAAGCGAGTTAAATGTGCTTGATCTCTCTAATTTCACTAAAAGATGATCTTGTGTGAACCTTGCATTCATATGTAATATAACATGTTTAATTTGGTAATGCACATAGGCTTGGCTAACACGGTTAAGATAACCGCCCTCAAAGCGTGTGACAAAGCTTAACCGCGGTTTAAACTTGCAAGCAACCTAGATTCACTTTTCGTTTTGCATAAGCATATGCATGTGTGTTGTTTGCCCTTTTCCTTTTCGGTTAAGTTTCTTGAGCATCCTCTATGATTGTCCACTTAGGGGGAGCATTCCAAGCTCAAGTTACTCATTTACCCCCTCTTGTGGTCATATGATGACTCCTTGGCGCTTCCATTTGAATATTTTGTGCTAAAAACTAAATTTAAGCCTATGGCAAAATAATTGTAAATGAGTGTTTGAGAGATGGTTCTCATATCAAGTCCAATCAAGTGTTATTTGGATCGTATTGGGATTGGAACTTGGTTGGGAGAAAGACGCAAAAAGAAAATTTTGAAAAATTCCACTTTTTAGGCGTCGGACGCTGCCGACGGACGCTCGGTGTCAATTGCCTCAGCGTCCGTCGCGATCGTCCGGAGATTAACCTTGCCGCAAAAAGGGCGACGACCGCTCTCCCAAGCGTCCGTCGCGGAGCGTCCGTCGCGGTCAATGCGGCTGGGCATTCCAAATCGGCTCTGGAAGCACGACGGACGATGCCGTCGGACGCTCCCCGAGCGTCCGGCGCATGCCGACGGAGCGTCCGTCGCCTATGCGTCGGACCGTCCGTCGCAAACTTATCGGCGAAATTTTTTTGAAAACCCCCGATCTCCTCTGTTTCGCCCGAATCCGCTCAGTTTGCCGCCGCGTCTCTGACCAAACCCTAACCGCCGCAAATGCGTCCAGCAACGCCGTGAGCCTTCCCTAGCGCCGCTGAGCACTGTTCCACCTTGCCGCCGGTCAGATCCGCGCTCCTCCCTGCTCTGCCCAGCGCCGCCGTGGCCTTTTCTGCGCCGCTGCCTCACCCTGTCCCAGCGCCGCCGCCTGCCCTGCAGTGTTCTTGGTCGCGCCGCAGCTGCTCTTTCAAGCACCATCGCCGTCCCTCAGTGCTTTCTCAGCAGTGCTTCTCATCTTATCGAGGAGCCCCTCTCCAAGGAGACTGTTCGATCCTTTTTGGGTGCAAAGGTGAAACTCCCGATTCATTCTGTGACTCTCACTCAAAATTGTAGTTCACTTCTCCACCTTGCCAACCCCTAACCTTTCATCTCTCTATCTTGTTTAGAGTGTGGATTGGTTTGCGGACTGTGGATTGTGGATTGCGATTGATCGGGGAAACTCTCTTCTTTTTTCTCTCCTTTTTGGACAGAGGCTCGAGGTATGACAGTGGATATCGTGTTTCTTTTCTTTCCTTAATTCATGCCTCTATAGACCCACTTTCCTTTTAGCTATATGCTTATGGTCCTTATGTATATCTCTACCCTTTCCGACGAGCAGGGTCAGTTTGTCAGTTGATCAAGAGACTCAGACAGTGGGCAGTGACAGATAACTCGGGGCAAAGCCCGCGAGTATGGATCGAGGCAAAGCCTCGCGAGGACAGTCCAGGGCCGGCGTGCCACTCTTTGATCTGCTTGGTTCCAGAGGATCAGGGACAATGTCTGTTTGGCAGTAGAGCTGTGCTTTGGTTGTTGAGTTTTCCTGTCAGTGGTTTGTTTGCTTGAGTTTGGAAAATGGCCAGGACGAAGAATGCAGGTCCCGTCCCCGGTAGTGGTGGTGACCCTCCACCTCCACCGCGTCCACCCACTGACCGCGGGAAGGGCAAACAGAAGGTTATCTCGAGGAAGCGCAAGAGGCCGGCCATGGATCCGGATTCAGTAGCCGCTCTTGCAGTAGCAGAGGCAGCCGAGAGAGCTGAGCGAGGAGGACGTCACGCCGGCTTGAGGCTCTCACCTCGCCGTGGAGCACGTAGTGAGTCCCCTCCACCTCCAGTGTCAGAGCCCGTCGAGGCTACAGAGGCACCAGCTACAGAGCCAGTCCCAGCGACTGAGTCGACAGAGGCCGCGGGCCACTCTACCATTGGAGAGCTGATGAGCCGTCGTGTTACTCGTTCCCGAGGCTCAGGTGCACCACCAGCCCTCCAGGACCCTGGCTCCCAGACCCCGTGAGGCACCAGGTCAGGACACTTACAGCGAAGCAAGTTCAGATGCTTCGGTTCGTCGACTTCCAGTCCTGGTTCCCACCTCAGAGGGACCCCGTGCCGGACCAGACTTCTATACCACAGTGCCACGAGGACTTCTACCGAGCGTATGTTGACACCGATGCTCCCCTCAGGGCCCACAGAGTGTGCCCAGCTACTCAGATCGAGGGGATCGGCGGTCCAGAGATCCTGCAGCATCTCCAGTACATCCAGGGATTGACAGATCTGATGGGTCGCTCAGGGGCATATCAGAAGGAGTGGGTGTATCAGTTCTACGCCTCTCTGTGGATCTCACCTGATCACGAGTTCCTTCACTTCGCATATAAGGGACGTGACTTCAGGGTTACAGCTGCCAGGTTCCGAGAGCTCTTTCACCTTGGATCTTCACCTACCAGGATCCACAGTCTTTGCTATGGGGATCAGGAGGCTCCTCGCCGACCTCATGATGGCATAGTGCCATCCACAGACTTTGTTAGTCCGTGTTTTCAGCAGCCGTTCACTGAGGGTTCGAGCCGTACGCCACGAGACCTCACTCCTCTGGCTCGGATCCTCCACGAGGTTCTCAGACGGACCATTCTACCCAGGATTGGAGCTAGGGATACTATCACTCGACTTCAGCTTTGGCTCCTAGCTCACATTGTCCGGAAAGAGCAGTTCGATCTATGGGATCTGATAGTAAGCGAGCTCGAGGACATCATAGCTGCTGGATTTAGAGGTCATTGGCAGCTACAGTTCGCACATTGGATCTCTTACTTGGTAGTTGCCAAGACTGGGTCAGGGGTTATGAGAGTCACCCTCACGAGGTCAGCTACAGAGTTTCCTGTCTATTCGATGAGCCAGCTTGTGGCTCATGGGAAGCTACCTCGCCCCAGCAGAGCTTACAGACCAAGCACGAGACAGGCCGGAGTGCCACCACAGTCAGCCGAGGTCGCCGATGCCACAGTTGAGCAGATAGCTCAGGCAGAGCTAGCTGGTTTGGACGCCGAGATCGATACAGCTGCAGAGACAGTGTTTAGAGAGGATCTCGACTCTGACAGCACGGACGAGGACTACCAGCCCGTGCACGAGTATACACCTATGACACATGACCACGAGGCTGGTGGGTCAGGCACAGCTGCAGCAGCTCCAGCTCCAGGCTCCAGCTCCTCAGAGGCTACCTTGCTTTCTATACTCTCAAGGATGCAGGAGGAGCAATCTCGTCAGGCAGAGGAGCAGAGACGACAGGCTGCAGACCTACGGAGGCTCACTGAGCAGTAGCTGGGCCGCTCAGGCACAGACACAGGCTAGGCAGGATGAGTTCCAGCGCCAGTTCCTAGCCTACCAGCTCCAGTAGGCAGAGATCCAGAAGACTCAGACTCTTCTACTTGAGCGTCTTCTGGCCTCTAGCTCCGGGCAGACCTCGACGCCACACTTTCAGTTGCCCGCAGTCTCTCAGCAGCAGCAGTTCACCTCTCCACCATCGCAGCCGCCAGTAGTAGTGGTGCCCACTCCAGCGTTACCGTCCAGAGGACAGCAGAGTCAGGCACCAGGTTCACCTCCCTTCCAGCCAGTAGCTTCTCCAGAGTACCAGACTCCGAGGACCTAGGTGTCCTCTTGGATAGGTTCACCCGGAGAGTTCCAGACGGGATTCACTCCTACCCGGGGAACTACACTAGCAGAGGCCTCGCGAGATCTGTCTGCTTCGTACCTGGAGATCATGGGAGAAGACTCCCTAGGAGCACCTCAGCAGGTCACACCAGCTCCAGTGACCGCAGTGGATCTTCCGGCGACAGGCACTCACCAGTCCTCAGTCGCGTCGTCGGAGATCGCACCTGAGCAGTCGGCACAGACAGTCACCACACCTCCAGTTGCCGTTCAGACGGATGCCATATCATTAGCAGATGAGGTTACAGTGGCAGTGTCCTCTCCTGGTCAGACTCAGCCTGCAGAGGTTGCAGCGGCAGTGTCCCTAGTGGCACTAGCAGTGACCACGTCCCCCTTGCCTCGAGTTTTCACTCGTCGGGCCCCCAGGCCCACTACTACTGAGGCAGGACCGTCCGAGGCACCAGCAGAGTCTCAACGACAGATAGTTGAGACCGCAGCTCCAGAGGTGCCAGTGACAGCTTCAGAGGCCACCCCAGTTGCACCTACACCAGCAGAGACCGTGTCAGATGAGTCAGACGAGTCCGATCTTCAGGACTTCATTATGCTGGATCGCCGAGCTGCCGCTACTTCGCCTTCTTCTCCAGCCCCAGACTCATAGTTTTTGGTGCTAGACGCCAAAGGGGGAGAGAGGGTCGAGTATAGAGATAGGGGGAGGGATTTGGATCTTTGTATGCTTTATTTCCCCATACTCTTTCATCTTGTCTCTTTTATGCACTTGTCTATATGTGTGATGTAATGATTGTTGGTGTATATATGGTTGCATGTGACAGAGTATAGAGATAGGGGAGGGATTTGGATCTTTGTATGCTTTATTTCCCCATACTCTTTCATCTTGTCTCTTTTATGCACTTGTCTCTATGTGTGATGTAATGATTGTTGGTGTATATATGGTTGCATGTGACAAACTCTTGTGTTTCTCTAATATATCTTATGAGTTGTTTCATGTTCATGATATATCTCTTTGCCTAAACGATATTTGAGCTTCCGCGTTTTACTCCGATACATCCTTTGAGAATATCATCAGGTACCGCTTCTTCATTCATATCCATAAGTATCATGTTTTGTGATTTGGCTTGGGTGAGCAAGTGTACTTCATTACCTTCTTACTAACCCTTGCTCAACCATTCCAAGTCACCCTCGATTCTTAACCAAAACTCTTATCCATACTCGAGGTTCTATTGTCGTCAATCACCAAAAAGGGGGAGATTGAAGAATCATGGCCCTAGTTGGTTTCGGTGATTAACGACAATTAGAGATTATTATGGCTAACGTGTGTTTTACAGAGGCTATGCGTAGCCTAGCTATGGTGATCAAGGAAAATGGGCTCTAAAGGTCATCACTTAGCTCCCAAGATGGATATCGTTTTGGTTGTTAAGGAGACATGATGAAGACCCTAGAATGATAGGCTAAGTGTCATAAGGAGATGAAGGGCACTTAGAATTAGATAGGGCTTCCCTTTTTATCTTTGACCGTACTATTAAGAGGAGTTGAGACTAGTAGCTTGACTTAGGAAAGCTTCTTGTCTAGATGTGGTGCACACTTGACTTCCTTAGCTCTAAGCAAGCCTATGGTGACCGTAAGATAGCCTAGGACAACTTCCATTTTCATCGCGACGAAAAACGGAGTTGTCAAAATCATTTTCTGGGCGACGGACGCTCCTGGCAGGGGCGCCGGACGCTGTCTGACGCGTCGGACAAAGGCGCCGGACGCTGGGTGGTTGAGTCCACAGCGTCCGTCGGCCTTCCAGAGAGGTTGTTTTCTGGCTAAGTTTTTCAGGGTGCGTCGGACGCTGTCCGTCGGCCAGGCGTCGGACGCTGCGAAGAGCGTCCGTCGGCCTTCCAGAGAGGGTGTTTTCAAACCCTAGCCAGTTTTCAGCGTCGGACGCTGTGGCTGAGTGTCCGTCGCCCAGTGACGTAGCGTCCGTCGCTGGGAACAATGTGTCAGAACTAGCCGTTAGACAGAGGCGTCGGACCGTCCGTCGCCTAGGCGTCGGAGCGTCCGTCGCCTCAATTATGAACAGAAACTAGCCGTTGGGCATGCGACGGACCGTCCGTCGCCTAGTCGACGGAGCGTCCGTCGCCCACTTAAAATGTCAGCCCGAGGCAGTTTTCAGAGGGTCTATTTATAGCCCCTCCCACTTCTCTCCCACGGTGTCTTTGCACATTTAAGTTGCTGAGTTCGTTGAGAAGGTTGTGAAGAGAGCAAGAGCCCTAGAGAGAGAGAGTGATTCACAAATCCATCCATCCTCTCTCTAGTTCATCCAAGAGTTCAAGTGTGCATCCTCTAGTTGTGAAGCTTGAGTGAGTCAAGCAAAGATCGAGGCTTGTTACTCTTGGTGATCGACATCACCTAGACGGTCCGGTGGTGTTCGGAGGAAGGTGATCGCCGAAAGATTGTCGGCGGCCCTTCTCCATCGACGTGTGTGATCGGTTGTGGGCGATTCACCGAGCCGGAGTGGCGAAGAATCAGCCCGTAGAGAGCACTCATCCCTTGCGCGGGATTGAGGGGGAGCTATACCTTGCGAGGTGCTCCAACGAGGACTAGGGGGAGTGTCGACTCCTCGATACCTCAGCAAAACATCGCCGTGTCAAGCATCTCTTTTCCTAGCTCTTTATTCCCGCATTACTTTCCGCACTTGTCTTTCAATTCATACTAGAATTGTGTAGGAAGTTTTCGCTTTCCTTTGCTTTGTTGCCGCTTTCTAGCTAGGACACACAAGCGGTAGGCACTAGGGAGTTATTTGGTTCTTTATAGGTTTAATTCTTGTTTAGAAATTAAAAAGAGCCCAATTCACCCCCCCCCCTTCTTGGGCATCTTGATCCTTTCACGATACCACTTGAAAGGTCCTAGATGGCTAGAGGGGGGTGAATATCCTATAAAAAATCTACAAACCACTAGAGCAAAGGTTAGAAAAACACTTAAGTGAAGCTTTTTGCTCTATCTCTACTAGGGGAGCGAAGCCACCTATCCAAGCAATTCTAGTTAACTAAGTGCCTACACACAATAGCAAGAACCTAAGGCACTTAGCTCAAGCAATCTAGAACAACTAAACAAGAACTAACTAGCAAGCTAACTAGGCAAGATATGAAGAGGTAAATACAAGAGAGGAGATGATTGTTATACCGATGCCTTGTGATGTATGGATGTCAATGTAGAGAACCAATCACAAGAATACCAATGAGTAGCCGGGAAAACAAGATGACAATCGATTTTTCTCCCGAGGTTCACTTGGTTGCCACCAAGCTAGTCCCCGTTGTGTCGACTACTCAAATGGTGTTTTGGTGGTTAATTGACAATTCACAAGCCAAGCCCACTACCCGGGCGCCACAAGAAACCACCCAAATGAGAGTAACTCAATGACACGAGCAATCCACTAGAGTTACCCTTTGGCGCTTCGCCGAGGTGGGTACAAGCCCTCTCACAAGTCGATGAAGCCGGCCGCGAACAATCACCAACACGCGCCAAAGATTCTCCACAATCACCAAGCCGTCTAGGTGTTGACAAACACCAAGAATAACAAGAAATCCCACGACGATGACGATGACCAAGTGCCACTAAGATGCAATGCAATGATCAAAGCGCTTGGATCACTCAAACTCTCACAAATATGCAATCAAGAGTGAAGAGAGTGAGTTGGGGGCTATCTCAAGCAAGCACAAAGATTTAGACTGAAAATTGCGTGCCTCCGGACGCTGTTTTGCCTGGTGGTCCGAACCAAAAATTGCGTCCGGACTCTTCACATGTCGAGAGCCTGAGCCTCTATCTTCCAGTTTGGACGCACCGTCTAGACGCGCGCAAAGCGCTGTCCGGACCAATGCGCATGCGTCCGGTCACCCTGCGGTTTGAATCAGCTCATTCCCGCCTTCGTCTGGTGCTGACACGTCGCCTCCGGACGCAGCCAACAGTAGCGTCCGGACCTTCTTCATCTTGCGTCCGGAAATATTTTCAGAGCCTCCCGAGAGCACCCGAGAGCACCCTGGTCCATTTAGCGCCTCCGGACGCACAACACAGTGCGGGTCCGGACCATAGTTGCCCGCGTCCGGACCCCAACAGAGAGCATCCAGAGAGGGGTTTTCATCCGGACTCGCGACCGGAGTCTTGCGTCTGGACGACACTTAGCGTCCGGACCTTCTGTCCAGAGAGGCCAAGGGCTGGGGTTAACTTCCGGACCCAAGTCCAATGGTCCGGGTAGCGTCCAGACCCTATGTTCGGAGCTCTTTTGAGTTCCAAATTGAGCCGCCTCTTCTTCTCCAAGCTTACATGTGCTAACACCTTGTGATCCATGCCTTTGTTCACCTGTGTTAGCTTTTTCATGATTTTATCTTGGATTTAATTTTATGTTTCATGTCACTTAGGTTCATTTTAATTAGCATGATATGCAAACCTAGTGGCACATGATAATCGCAATCGAAACGAGTTTTCCCTTCTTGATAGTACGGCTATCTATCCTAAATGTGATCACACTTTCTATAGTGTCTTGATCACTAAACCGAAAATGACCCTATGGATATACCTTTGCCTTGAGCCATTTTGTTTTTCTCTTTCTTCTTTTCCATGGTCCATGGAGCACTTGATCCATCAATCATCATGATCATGCACATTGCTCCATCTCACATGTTGGATCACCCTATCTTGATCATTCACTTAGCAATAGGGTTAGTCCATAGGTTTCATCAATTAACCAAAATCAAACTTGGGCTTTCAGTACCACCTCTTTTTCCCCCTTGTTTACTTGACTCAGTTCCACCTCTTTTCTCTCCTTGTTTACTTGACTCAGTCCTGCCAGAAGAGCACACTTGATCAAGTTGATTGTTTGTGCCCTCAAAAGGGTTGTAGCTATCTGATAAGTCATCATCATCATCATCATTCCAAGAATCTTCCCTGTCCTTCTTCTATCCAAGCTTATCAAGAGTCAATGTCCTTTTCTCATTCTTCTCATTTTCCAGATTCCAACTAATATAAAAATCTCTCCCATTGAAATAGACCTTGGAAGCCCCTTTGATAGATGTTGGGTCTTTACAGAAAACCTTTACTCTGATGGGTCCCAAACCTGGGAGTGATTTTGCATCTACCTCTATAAAATCTCCAACCAGGTAAGCTACTTCCTCAACAGTTTTTTCCTTTCTAGCCCAGGATGGGAAGCCACGCACCAGAACCCATACCTGAGAGAGCATTTCTGAGCAGCCAGTCATGAAGTCATATTTCTCCACTGAGACAGTCATATCAGAGATCTTGCATTTGAACTCCTTGACCTTTGTCAGCATGTCTAATTCGTTAGCAGAGGAGACCACAAACATGTACTCATTTGCTGCCACCTTCGTCACTTGCCAATCCCAAGAAGAGTTGATAAGGTATTGTAGCTCTGTGGTAACCTTTGCCACCGAGCCTTTGCCTTCAATGATTGTCATTACTGCAGTAAGAGCTTCTTCCTCATTGGCACATGCAGGCTATAGAACAGCTGTCCAGGGATCCCATGAGCACACAGCTTCAAACCCCTCATCTCTTTGTAAGGACAATTAGGTGCCATGTGCCCCCTTTCCTTGCAGCTGTAGCATAGAGGAGGATTAGTGCATTGAGATCTATAATGACCCTCCCCTCCACACCTGAAGCATTTCACTGATGGGTCCAATCCATACCACTCTCTACCCTCTCTATGGTCATGGTTACGCATCAACCTGTTCCTCAGATCACCCTCCCTTTGTCTGTAACCTTCCTCTTCATCACCCCTCCTCTTGTAACCTCTAGCGTTGTTGGAGTTATCTCTACCAGCAAAACCTCGACCTCTTCCATCTCTATTTTCAAACCAGCGTCCTCCACCGGACATTACGACGAACCTGCAAATGCAAACAAATAAATCAATAAAAATTTTCATGAACAAGAATATTATGTTTACAGCAGTTATCATCTACCCATGAGCAGTAGCACTAGCATCTGCCCATTATCAGGTAGCCGACACAACCATGCCTCCATGGGAATCCACGGCTGGTCAGAAGCCAAGCACGGCCGGGCACAAGCAGTCTTCCCTGCACACAATCGTAGGCCGGCCAGCAAGCAAGCACGGCCGGACGTCTTGCCCGCACAAAACCATAGGCACGGCCAGGAAGGCAAGCACGGCCGGGCACAAACATTGCCGATACACGACGACGAGAAGAACGGAACGGAACCAAGTTGTACCAGCACGAACAAGGATAGATCGGTGGTTTACCTCCTCCAGTCGACGACGCCGGCGGCCAATTCCTCTCCACACGCCGGCGGCGCGAGCGATCTACTACTTCTCTTCGCGCCAAAACACCAAGCCAACCGCGCCGGCGCAAAAGGATACGTGTGATCTCAACGCGCGTAACTTTACGCAGATCCGAAGGATTTTTTGCCAAGTCCCAAAATATTAGGAGATTGGATTAGGAGTTGTTGGAGAGGGTTTTTCTTTGATTTCTATCTATATCTATATCTATATCTATATCTAATAATAAAGAGATAAAATTTCACCTCCCATTTTTTTGTATGGTCCTCTTAACTAACTCTAAGAATGTACAAATTATCCCATCCTCCTGCTCTACTTTATATGTAGAGCATGGCTTGATAGGAATAGGAATCCTAATCAAAATACATTTGAATACGAATAGAAATCCTATATATATATATTTATATATATATATATATATAGCTTTTTGAGGTAACATGCAAATAGGAATTCTAAATCAAATAGAACTTGTGATCCTGAGGTGAGTCCATACCGTACAAGATAATAATAGCCGCAGACAAAAGAAGGAAATAATAATAATAATAATAATAATAATAATAATAATAATAATAATAATAATAATAATAATAATAATAATAATAATAATAAAAAATCAGCTAAAGTGCTCATAATAAGTTAAGTTATAGGACAAAAATAGTAATAATCTCGTCACATCTTTACCTATTACGCTAGCTCTCTTTCTATATATATAAACCCAACCATAGCAAGCAAAACCCAGTAACGGAGCAAACAAAAAATGATGAACAAGCTAGCTTCGGATCGCCACGGTCGTCGCTTCCCTCCTGGTGCTGGCCACAACGACTACGGCTGGCGCCGTCACGTTCAATGCGACGAACACGGCGTCCAACACCCCGGCGGCCAGCGGTTCGACCAAGCCGTCGGCCTCGACTACGCCAAGCAGGTCCTCTCCGACGCGTCCACTACATTTATCTGGAACACCTTCAACCAGCCCAACCCCGCCGACCGCAAGCCCGTCGACGCCATCACCCTCGTCGCCAAGGACATCGGCGGCGTGGCCTTCACGAGCGCCAATGGGATCCACCTCAACGCCCAGTACGTCGGTGGCTACTCCGGCGACGTCAAGACCGAGGTAAATGTATGCGTCATATATAGACTGGCATACCGTCACATGTGAGCTTTGCTTTATCATGACGTGTACACGTCTGATCTGTGCCGTCTAGGAGCCGCAATAATGAGCACAGAGCCAGAGGATGTCAAGACGCCTAGGCGCGGGAGACGTCTGACGTCGAAGCCTGGTCGCGAGGGCGCTGCAGGTGGGAGAGTGTCCGGTCGGCGTCGAGCCGCCGCCAAGAGGACGCGACCTTGGCCACGTGTCACTGCCGTCGAGCCGCAGACGAGGCACGGAGCAGCGTCGTACGTCGAGGCGTGGTGCGAGTGGGATGGAAATCCGGAGCGAAGCAGCGTCGCCGAGGCACGGGCCACTATTGTCTCATAACACGTAGTCATGGAACCTGTCAACGGGACATAGACACGGAGCAGCGCTGTCGATTTGTCGAGACGTGGGTCACGGGGGCGCCGTTGATTCATAAGGTAGAACGCCGCGACGTGGGTCACGGGACCGCCGTCGATTCATCAAGATAAAACACCGTCAGACGGACAAAAGATTCCATCGTACCGACCAGCATAAGAGAGTAGAGAGAGCACAGAGCTTGGGAAGCGACAACCACCGAAAGAAAATCGGTTTGTCCAACAATTAGTGTCCGTATAGGACTCAAAATTGTTGGACGGATGTGACGATGCCCACCACGCACCATCCTTCCAGTAGCAAACGGCGTAATTAACAATTTTTTTAACTAATAGATGAAAATTAAATCCATCTATGAGAATAATGTGAGGCCATGACAATATGAAATCCAACTCTATCTCCAAATCGCAAATCTTCTAGGTACTATACACGACAAATTATATTCCCGTTGCAACGCACAGACACATTTACTAGTCTTTCTAAAAAACAAATATTATGAGGAGGTTTAGGGAACCGTTGGAGATGCTCATTAAGTGCACATAATGCTTGTAAGATTCAGTATTCCTACGGTAAATTAGCCTGCCGATTGATTCTCTGATGCGTCCCAACTAAACACCATACGATCGACAAACTACCAGGGGCGCTTCCATTGTACGGAGTAATTACAATTACCAGTATTCAGGTAGTGATGAAGTTGATTAAAACTATGCTGAAATGCATGGATGCAATGTT
This sequence comes from Microstegium vimineum, assembly GCA_022036555.1. Classification (NCBI taxonomy): domain Eukaryota; kingdom Viridiplantae; phylum Streptophyta; class Magnoliopsida; order Poales; family Poaceae; genus Microstegium; species Microstegium vimineum. The sequence goes on along the minus strand of CM039121.1, from coordinate 43,285,522 downwards.
ATTTGACATCATTGCCCGCAACAAATTTGATTCTTCAAGATTCTTTTAAAAACGAAATATGATTCTTTGATTCTTTTTTTCCTGCAATCACATCGAGGCAAGATAAACATACAGGCAACACTGGGTCACTGGCACTCTTTCACAATATTAGAGACTACTAATAGTCTGATACAGGTCCCAATCTAAATTACCCAGGCATTCTCAGATGCTACTGAAGAACATGGATCTCCTGAAGAAACTTACCCTAAATTAAAGCCTAAACATTACCCAGTGGATGCATTCAAATATGCTGCTTGTTACAATTGTTGAGATGGTTCGTCAAATCGAAAATTGTACCAAATACAGACTTTTTTCACTGTGCCACAGTTACATTCATAGTCGTCATACAATGAATCTAGTTGTCCTGGTTCTGCATCGCTGACATGTTAGCCATGTCTTCAGCAGTCACTGGTTTGTGCATCTGTACAAAAATAGGATCATGTCTGTCAGTCTATGTGATGACATTTCTTTTGTTTCAGTGATTATTAATATTTGTGGCCTACTGTATATAGCCAACAACAGGAAGTAGAGACAGCGAAAACAAATTTGCATAAATGGACAAAAAAACAGATGGTTAGGTGAAGAAATAATACTCACCGCATTAGCAATGGTTAACCAATGAAAGCACCTCGGGAGGGAATCCTCTGCTGATGGCGTGGTATCGTGATTCCAGTAGGTTAAGTTCTGGAATTCAGCTCGGGATACAAATTTGCTAACTTCAACATCTGAATTCTGTCCACGCATCTTCTCCAATACATAACCTACAAAGAATATTCGAAGCATCATAAACACAGGCAAACTACATGAATCCTATCAAATTCACAGTTTCTATTGAAGATCCAGAATGATAGATCGTGAGCACTAATCACCACCTATCATATCCACACATCTAGATGTACATGCGCACTTAGCATCCCAATACAATGTAACATTTGTACTAAGTAGGCTGACGGTCGCCCTGTTCGCTTATCAGCCGGCTTATTAGCCAGCGAAACGGTCACCAGAACAGATATTTCAGATAAAAAAAAAGGAATCACATCAACATTCAATGATCACTTCCGCAGCCAAACTCAAACTGAAACTTAAGGATTTTTTGCGCACGGCTTCCTTACGTCATAGTTTTTTTTACTTTTTAGCATGCGTTAGAATCATGAATTAATTCTTATTAGAACACGTTATTTGAAGGTACCTCTTTTTCAGGACTGCTAGAAGATCAATGTTTGCACAAAAAACTTCAGTTTTTAGGAGAGGGGGGGGGGGGGGGGGGGGGGGGCACATTTCCTATTCCAAAGGTCCCAAACTGATGATAAATTCACAAGCAAGAACTGAGGTCACCTCGGTAGCCATCCGGGAGAGCTAGGGTACCGCCCAGCAGCTTCCTTCCGCGGAAGAAGGCCTCTTCCACCTTCACCCCTCCACTTCCACACCTGTCGAGAGGCCCACACCAATTCCTCAACAAAATGAGCGGGAAAAAGGATACGAGAGATTTGAGTCGGGGGGCACGGGACCTGTGGCCCGAGGCTTGAAGTAGTCGGAGACGGAGGCGCCGCCGTTCTGCCTGATGCCACAGGGCAGGAGGTGCGCCCCGCCGAGGTCGGCTGCTACTGGGGAGAGGTCGACGGTGGCCGTGACACCGGCGGCGGGTGGCGGAGGGGTCGCCGGCTCCATATTGGGCTCACGTTCGTGGAATTTTCGCACCCCACGAGCGACCACAGGAAGAAATTGAGACAGGACATGGGCTTCCCGTTTCTGGTCCAGTCAGCCCACCACTGACACCTTTCGTCCCCGTGGGAAACCTCTCTCGTACGTAGGGGCTTAATAGAACATTTTCATATTATTTTTAGCAATGAGTAGATGCTATATTCAATGTAAATCAGATACAGTTTAAAAATTTTAAACATCCCGTCCTTGTTTTCATAAATGTTTGATAGTTTTATCTCTCGTACGTGCAGGTTTTCAAGTAATCTCTAATCATTATTTCTACAAGTCAATCCCAAGCTCTGTTTGGTTGACCTGTGGATTGTGGAAGCTGTTGCGAGGCTACGATTTTTGCAAAAGTTACCATCGAAAACTTGAAAGTATGTTTGGTTAAATAGTTATAGCTTTTGAAAAACCTTCCCTCATTTGCAAGTGGACCCCACACGTCATATACAACAAACAATTCATCGTCTTCTTCATGTTGCTCGCTAGGGCTAGGAGGGAAGGAGTGAAAGCTGGGGCTCTCTAACCATGGGGCCTCGGTGGATCAGGGGTCGCACCTGCCAAATTTGGGGATGGGGCCGCGAGCTAGCACACTCGCCCACCCAAGGTCGTGGCGGGGTCGGGGCCGCGCTTGCCCGTCGGAGCTTGGGAGGGGGTCACGCACCGCTGGGCATAGGGAAGGGTTGCACGATCGTCGCAGAGTCCGGTCGTTATGCAAAGAAGTTCTAGAAAAGGTGTTTTAGTGACCGAACGCTTGATAGAGTTCAATCACCATCCAGAGAGGTTCTAGAGAGGCAAAATCATGACTGAACGTGTCCGGTTAGTGTGAACTAGACACATGTCAAGGTCCGATCAAAGTGGTTGACGTTGGCGTCATGTAGCCATTGGCTACCGATCGGACGTGTCCAATTACCACTTAAAATGATGAGTTGAATCTCAACATGTATGTTTTGGAGTGAGGATATTTATACTTCTCCAATTCCTCCAACATACTTATCTTACTCATTTGATCAGTTGAGCACACCCATTGAGTGTCAAGGGAGAGCAAGTGCCTAATGAAGAGTTGTGTTTTGATAATCTCAAAAGTAAGGACCTCATCAGTGCTTAGGGAGTAGCAAGTATGCATCCACACATCTCATTAGGCTTGTTGTGGTCTTGTTAGGTCCTGTTTAGTTCTAACCCAAATCCAAAATCCAAAATCACAACTATTTTGGATTCCAAAATTCAGAATGCAAAATATTTTGATGGGGTGTTTAGTTCCAACCAAAATTTGTCATCCAATGATGGGGACTGTGAGGATGACACACAAACCAATGCAAAGATTCCTTATTTTGGTCTCTTGAGTCCAAAATGCAAAATGGGGAATGGACCGCCAAATTTGCCAAATATTTTGGGTGATGTTTAGTTACATTTTGCAAAATGAAGAACCAAAACCCAAAATATTATGGATTCCATGAGAACTAAACAGGGCCTTACTTTTGGTGATCGACATCATCTAAACGGTTCAATAGTGATCGGGAGCATGGTGATCATCCGGTGAAGCTTGTGGATGACCCTACTTGACTTATGAGCAGTGTGAGCGATTCACTATGCCGGAGAGACGAATAATCAACCCGTAAAGAACACTTGGCCATTGCGCGGATTAAGAGGGAGTGATATCCTCCATGTGCGGGTGCTCCAACGAAAATTAGGGAAGAATGTCGACTCTTCGATACCTCGACAAAATGTTATCTATGCCTACCTTGTTTACATACTCATCAAGAATTGATAAGTTCCTGTATATATATTTGTTAGTATCGAATCTTCAATACCATGGCAAAATGTTGTCTATGCGACTATGCCTATCTTGTTTACATACTCATCAAGAATTCATAAGTTCCTATATGGATATTTTTGGCACCAATATTAATCACAACTCAGTAACCTTTTGAGTTCCTTCGAATCTCCAACCAATGCGTCAGTAGATTTAGTCCGTCCATCATATGCTCAGATCTCCAATTTTTCAATTCAAGGATCGCTCAACTTCCTTTGAAAAGCGTCATTCCTATTCCAATACACACTATGACACTAACCCTTTGTGCTTTACCTTTCCACCAAAAATGAAAGCTTTGTGCAAACTATGAAAGCCCTTCTCTGCATCTTGTGAAAGGTGCCAAAGAAGCTTCATTGGCAGGAACACATATAAAGGATTAATGGTCGTATTATCTGTCAGAGGCGATGGCTTCTTCTATCCTTCTGATTACAATGCTGAGACCATGCCCGTCTTCCAGTGCTTTGACTGCAGCTCTATGAGCTTTCTTGTGCCACTTCAGGAGGTTATAAGATTGCATGACTGACCAACGAGCTCGGTTTGCCATCTGATAAGCAGTGGAGAACCACTGATGAATCATAGAGGTCTATTCAGAAATAAGTAAGGCATAAAAGATAACAGCAAAATAATATGAACCTGTGCAACAGAAGGCGGTGGGTTCAGTAGAATGCACAAACTCCTGAATAAGTTCTCGTCATTTTCTCCACCTTCTGCCTCCCATAAACAAGTGCTTCAGCAGCAATTCCGGCAAACAGAATCATGCAGTACCTGCAAATTTTGAAAAGTCAAATGATGTCCAAGAACTCCAATTGTCAACATTCAGATAAAATAAGTAGTTTATGTACCTGTCAAATGTAGTACTTGATAGATGACCCTCGGCTAGTTCTTTTTCCATCTTTGCATCCCAGAACTGAGTCCCTGCCTGCAGAGGTACTGAAGCACCCATGAGAGTTCTATAGCATGTGGGATATATATATGAAGGGCATGAGGTGATAAAACCAAAATGGGAATGGCACGATAGCTGAGCCTTATATCCTCCAGAAGAAAAAGGAATGCAATGCATCTACAAGTGTATACAATGCAAAAAGCCAGAAAATCGAATAATCTACTACAAGTGTAATACGGTGAGCCAAGAAAAAAAAGCTGTGATCATGTGACCTCAAATCTCATGATGACTTAATTACCTTAAGGTTAATATCAAACCTAGAGAGAGAGAGAGAGGAGAGAGAGAGAGAGAGAGAGAGAAGGCAGTTTGCATAAACAACAATACCAATGATAATGTATAGTTGTCAGAACATTGATCATAAATCTTGCAGAACAGAAAAGATCTTGCACAAAAAATTCAAACTAAGGCCTAGCCCTCAAAAAGTGTGGTGAAATTTTGAAGTGACAGAAATTACACTGCCTCATTGGATAATATAGATAACCAAGCACAACAGATAGATAGCCACTGTATCAAAATTAACAATAGTTGTACCTGGCCCTGGATGCCCATTCGCAATGCCACAAATGGATCCAAAATGACTCCTCGTATCGGGCAGCCCATTAGGTAGGCTATAAATAAGTGGCAAGGAAGTAAGAACATTACCGAAGTAGAATCTCAGAAGTCAGATAAATTACAAATTGCATACCGGAGAAGTTGAAGAGAAAACTGCTCTCATAAAACGGGAGGCAGTGAATAATGTAAGGCAAAAAGGTAGGAAAAGGTAAAGACATACCGGTAAGAAGATGGCCTGCTTCGTGTACAAGGATCCGACGTTTATATGGAGGCCAGAAACATGAGATTTGAGCAAAACAAGTACCACCGAGAAACATTGCATCGGTGGCAGCTAATCCCAATACAGCACCCAATTTAGGCCGTAGATCAACCCCTTGCGTTAGTAGAAAGGATACACCTCCAAGAAATCCAATGAGAACATACGGAGAACTTCCAGACAGACCCCATTTCTTTGGCGCAAGTTTTTCAGCTGAAGAAATTAATAAATTAATAAATTAAAAAATATATACTTTTATGCCATAGTGGTGGTAGATCACAATAGATGAGCTAAAGTTCCTTTGAAACAGCTCTATCAGCTTGTTATGAGTATGTTTTGCTAAGAATGCAGTGGAGCTTTCACGTTTTAGATTATTATTAAAAGGAAAAAGAACTTCCTGCTATGTAGTAACTGGCAACCCAATGTAGGGCTTGTTTCGATGCTCATGTATTTACCTCAACCCACATGTGTTGAAGTGGATTGGAGTGGATTTAAACTAAGTTCCACTCCAATCCACTCCAACAGATGTGGTTTAAGATTGATACATGTGCATCCAAACAAGGCTGTATAGAATTTAGAATATCACAGTGGAAAAGAAGGGACACTGTCACAATCCTCACCTTCCAAACTGGTCATCTCCTTCAAAACCGTTGGCGTCACTTCTCTTGGCCCTTCCAAAACTGTAGAAAACGGAATACAGATATACAGTCAATCTGAAAGGCAGTAGGACCTATAACACAGTAGACGTTAACTGATAAACTGCAAGCCAAGTTCAAATCGTGAGGCGTCATAGTAAATGACTAAATCAATCAAATCACCACATATCAAATCCTACAACCCAATTTCACAAACAGTTAAGAAGCTGAACTTATTAATTCGGTGCCATGTCCAGACTGAGAAAGGCATTTCGCAACTGCGTTCCCCAGCTCCCAAACTCACCGATGCTCTTGCACTTGCCGAAGCTGGCGAGGACCCCGCGGTCGACGAGGAACTGGTATGCCCGGCCGACGAGGCGCATGTCGTCGGAGTCGATACAGGCGTCGAGCACCTCCCAGTCCCTTCCCGGCGGCACGGGCACCGCGACCTGCACCGCCGCGGTCCCCGGCGCAGCAGCCGCGGGCTCCACGGACTGCAGGAAGCGGAGCGCGCGCGGGAGGTCCTTCCTCCTGACCGCGTCCTCGAACTCCCGCCACTCCTTGACCTTGACGGCGCCCGCATCGTCCTCGAACTCCCGCCACTCCTTGACGGAGCCCGCCCGTAGGCGGGGACAAGAGCGGCGGGGGCGCGTGCACGGCGTGCGGAGGAAACGGTTGGGGAAGGAGGTGGAGGCGGAGGCGGTGGCGAGGGGTAAGTTGGATGGGGCCGTGGGCGTCGCCATTGGTCCGGGTCGAGGAGGTGAGCAAGGGGTGGTGGAGTGGTTCTGGTCGTCGTGGCGTTGTCCACGGCCGGCCACTGCCGGCGAGGGACGGCACGTGGGCCGGACCATGTATGGGTCTGTGGTTCGAGTTATTTGGGCCGGGCTTATTTCTTGTCCAGCTCAAGCCGAACGTTTTAATTCGAATGTTTGTCCATCACCGCCTGAAGGGCATATGTAATTTTGCTCTACAAGCTGTTGAATAAAGAGTGGTAGGCGACGCAAGACGCCTGTAGTGACTTCGTGAACTTCAAGATTTGCCGAGTCAGTCCTTCGAAGGTGCTCACAGGGGTAAGGTTTGTGTGCGTGTGTTCGTAGGGTGAGTGTGCGTGCGTGTTGAGTGTTTGCGTTGTACTGTATACTCTAAAAAAAAAAGAATAAAGAGTGGTGTCTTGTTCTAAAAAAATCGAATGTTTGTCGTCGACCGTCAAAAATCATCGGGTGTGTTCGTAAAATTAATTATACAAAAAGAGAGGGTTCAAAATATTTTTTAAGTTCACAGATTTTCAAAAAAAATTAAATTACCAAACAACCTTGGATATTGACATGATCTATAAGAAAGTTATAGTTCTTAATATGATCTACAAATTTTTAGTTGATTTTTTGTCATTTAAAGTTGTTTATTAGTGTCTCAAATATGGGTTCTAAATTTATAGATGTAAAATAAAAAATAACACATATTTAGGACACTAAATGACTTCAAATAAAAAATATAATTACAAAGTTGTAGATTGTATTGGAAACTATAACTTTACTATAGACCATGTCAATGTCTTCTGTTATTTGACAATTTTAAATTTTAAAATCTATAAAATTACAATAATATTTTGGGATCCTAAACAGATTCAATTAAAAAGAGAATTCAAATATAAAGTTGTAGATCCCTTCTAGGGTTAGAATTTTGATATTAAATTTATCTTCATCGAAGCTCATGTAAAAAAGATATAAATTATTTTTTGAAAAAGTCAGCGTGCCACATCAACATATAGAGTTTAGTAAGACCTCATTTAGACTCGAATGAGACTTAAAACCAAATTTAGATCTGAAATGACACCACTAGACAAGTTTACGGACCGATGGTGAATACCTTGATAATTATGAACCGGGTTTAGATACTAGATACGAAGCATTTTAAAGTACCTCCAGCCTGTTACTGCTTAGATACATCCTAGCGAAAATCATAGTCAAAGCTTTATTTTGACAGCTGCGATCGTGTACATTGCCTTGAAACGATTTCAGATCACTGATGTACTTTGGCGAAGAACACAGGCAACCTAGGAATCAGCACAGATATTTCTCATCGATAAGATTCATCTTGCTGAACGAGGTTTTCGAGCAAGCTGTTCAGAAAAAGCACGAATGAGAAGTACACGCAAAGCTACGAAGCTCCATCATGCAATGCAACAATGGAATGGAACGATTCAGCAGACGCGGAGAACCGTTTTCAGAACAAACCAACAGATATTTTGTTTCAATATTCTTTTGTGTCAAGCATACAGATTATGCAACCTAAGTTTCGTGCATTCACACAAAAAGATCACAAATATATAAAGGCGCTTGCTAACAGCAGCTCAAGACATCGTCCCTTGCAAAATTGTAGAACATGGATTCACAATTCCCAGCAATTGGTTTTCTTAAGAGCACAGCAAATATAAAAAGCAGAATAGTCACAAATCAAAACACAGCCAAAAAAACATGCTTCCAGAGCAGTCTGTCTAAGCTTAATGTTCATCACCTAAAAATACTTTGAACCATGATCATTATGTATATCTGATCAAGATCATAACATTAGCAACCCAGAATCTACCACAAAGACTAACACTAACACCAATGACTCTTCAAAGTGCCTCACGCATGCCATAAACTAACTGGCATCTTTATCAAGACCTATGGGAAACATAACCAATTGCTGCCATGCCACCCTTAACATACAAGGCACGATACACTGATGGAAAGAATCTTCTGTGCAGATTACTAGAATGGAACCTAATAATAGAATTAGGATTCTAGCTGAAAGCATTGGGTTTTGTTCTTTGAAGGGTTTTATTCTTTGAATCAAAGTCCATATTGTTGCATCAATCCCACAGAATTAGACATATCAGAGAAATACCAAACATCTACCCATAAGAAATGCATATATAATATAATCCAGATATACCAGTGTCAACTACAACGGATCAGTCACAGCTTGCAAGATATAAAGCGACGATATATCTGAAATATTTGAAGGAATTGAACTCGCATTCGTTACCAAGTGCACAAAACCGGGGTCTCATATAAATCACAAGACACTGTCTCACAACACATGATCCACGAAAAATTTAGAAACTTTCTTAGCACAGATAGGTGAAACAAGATGCAAATACACCTAAGCGGTGAGCAGAACAGCGCCTCCGGCAGCCTTGATCTTCTTCTCGGCGACCTTGGAGATGAGCTTGGCTTTGACGACGATGGGCTTGTTCGGCAGCATCCCCTTGCCGAGCACCTTGAAGTAGCCGAACTGCGACACGTCCACGAGAGGGGCCTTGTCCGCGCCGGCCTCCGCGGCCTTGTCGGCGGGCACCATGGACCAGAGCCGCTCGACGTTAACCGAGGGGCAGTAGAACTTGTTGCGGAGCTTGTGGAAGTAGCGCATGCCGACCTTGCCGAAGTAGCCCGGGTGGTACTTGTCGAAGAGGATGCGGTGGTGGTGCATGCCTCCGGCGTTACCGCGACCTCCCGGGTGCTTCCGGTGCTTGCCGATGCGGCCGTGCCCCGCCGACACGTGCCCGCGCTTCTTCCGGTTCTTCCTCAGGCCCGTCGTCATCGTCGCCGCTCGCCGCCGCCGGGTTGGCGGGGGATAAGTGGTGGTGGCTGGTGGGAGGAAACCCTAGGAGGCGGAAGACGTTATCCGTCTTATAAGGCGAGCGCGGGGCGTGGCCGCCGTCGGATGAAGTGATGGGGGGTCTGTAGCCTTTGGATTTAAAATGGGCCATCGACGATGCTTCCTGCTAGGGTTTTACTTTGGGCTACAGTTGGGTTAATTTTGGGCTGAGCTTGGATTTCATCTGTCTTCCTTCCTTGTTGCGTTTCAAGATGTCTGATGGGCCGACGCTGTAAGAGTGGGCGAGTCTCGCCGGGCTTCGGCAGCTAGCGGAAGAGAATCTTCTCCCTAAAAAAACGGGGGAAGCGAATTTTGCCATGCCATATTTTGTTGACAACATCATCAATCATCGTCCTCACGAACTAAAGTAATAGCTCGGTTAGTTAGGTTTCAGGTGGTGTTACCTGTCTACCAGTATTTAAGTCTTGACTTGAACTAGGTACTTGTATCTTTCTAGATTTATTTGAGGGTTTAACGATGCCATTATTTAAGTAGTAGGTGACACGTCCATCGATAATGAGATGTTTTATAGTGATTTTGTCAATCTTGAGATCTGTTGGTTCAACTCAGTCTTAGGATGTACTCATATGAATAGTGTGTGTATGAGCATCTACGTTGTATTGGAATTTGCCGAAAAACATCATCTCACGACAAATGTCCTTGGTAGTCCTGGTTAGTAGCCATGTTTCGAGATCAACATGGAAGACAAAGGTTGATCAAGGGTCCTGGTATCACACTTGTCAAATGTTTTTAACACTAAATGAATGTAATTGTTTTCTAATCAACAATCTCGGGACAATGGCAGATGGCCACTTTGTTCACAATGCCCACACTCAAGTAGCTTTTCACTAGCTTTCTCCGCATTGTTTCCAACTTCCATCTAATATGATGAGTGCCTAATGTCAAAGGTTCATTTAGCTATTGTGGTTGAGGTGATTCTTCACCTCGAACATGGTGTTTGAGTTGAAAGCGCTCTCCTTTGACAATATTCATCCTACAATGAACCACTAATGACAATATCTTCTTTAGAACAAGCAGGCGGGGCACTTCAAGCTACAGTTGCATGCCCTACCATGGAAGTGTTCCCTATTCGATAGCTCCAAGCCCACCTAATCTTGCTTCTCTATGTCTTTCCATAGTATTCCCTTTTGGTTGCCAACTCTATGTCTCGTCCATGGTGGTTGTTCACCATGATACTCCTCTCACACATTGGTTATTGTTGTAGTATTGTCCTCAAATAGTTTTGGTATGTCACCATCTAAGGTCAATAAGGTTGGAGCCTTGATTCGGTCGACATCTCTTAGTTTGGTCGTGTGGTCATCACGTTCACCCGTCAAGTTTAGATTGAGCCTCATGCTCTAAAGGTATCACCAAGCTTCTATATTTTGTTGAGACGGTACAAGCTACACATCCCCTCCTGCCATTTTGTTCCACCATCCGACTCTAGGCTTGGAAAAAGAAGTAACACAAGAGGATGGGCATCAAGACATGTTCCGGTCATTAACAATGTAACACTCATCAAATCTCTATACATCATGGAGATGAGAAAGTTGCGCCCTCAAACTCTATGGAGATGGTGCGTCATGGTCATCGAAATATCCATTGTTGCTTTGCTCAATTGCTCTTATGGCTTAATTCTCGAATGCATAGAATAGTTGCAAATTCGTTGTTTACCCTTGCAAGATTCGTCTCGATTGCTTGTGGATGTACGTCGTGTCTTCTAATATATGGTATTTATAAACCTATACTAAACTTAAGCTTTAGTTGTCTTTATTGTTGTTAATTTTGTTGTAGTTGTTTGACTCTGAGAGCCCCATGTGTTTGGTTTTGAGTAATTGATGAAACCTACCTAAATACTAACCTTGATCTCTAAGTGTGAATCATGAGATAGGTTGGTGCATGCCATGTGATGGAGCTAATGGATCAAAGGTGATGATGACAAGGCTCTAGCATGGTGGTGCAAAAGAAAATGGAAAAGGATTCAAGGCAAAGGTGAAATAGGAATCCATTTTCAGTTTGGTGATCAAGACACCATAGAGGGTGTGATCACATTTAGGATAGATAGCCGTACTATCAAGGAGGGAGCTCTTGTGTTTGATTACGGTTATCATGTGCCACTAGGTTCATTGCATTGCATTTAAAATCAATTGAACTAGTGAGAACAACCAACTAATTCCAAGATAAATATGAACTAAAAGCTAACACACGTGCACAAGTGTTGAGATCACTTAGTGTTAGCCCTTGGAAGCTTGGAAGAAAGTTGGAGACAGTTTGGACCAAGTTTGGAGGTCCGGACGCTAGGGTTTGGATGTGTCCGGACTTTCACGTATGCGTCCGGATGCATACCCTAGGCAGTTTTTGCTATGGTCAGAGATCCAGACGCTGTTGTTGAAAGGTCCTAGATGGCTAGAGGGGGGTGAATAGCCTAATAAAAATTCTACAAATCAATAGAGCAGAGATTAGAATAACACTTAAGCGAAGCTTTTGCTCTAGCTCTACTTAGGGATGCAAAGCCACCTATCCAAGCAATTCTAGTTAACTAAGTGTCTATCACACAATAGCAAAAACATACGACACTTAGCTCAAGCTAGCAAGAACAACTAACAAGAGAAACTAACTAGCAAGCTAACTAAACAAGATATGAAAGAATGTAAATGCTAGAGAGAGGGTGATTGTTATACCGATGCCTTGTGATGGAAGAATACCAATATAAGAACCAATCACAATATGAACACCAAGAGTAGCCGGGAGACAATAGATGACACAAAGATTTTCTCTCGAGGTTCACTTGGTTGCCACCAAGCTAGTCCCCGTTGTGTCAACTACTCAAATGGTGTTTCGGTGGCTAATAGGCAATCACAAGCCTAGCCCACTACCCAGGCGCCACAAGAATCCACCCAAATGAGAGTAACTCAATGACACGAGCAATCCACTAGAGTTACCCTTTGACGCTCCGTCGAGGTGGGTACAAGCCCTCTCACAATCGATGAAGCCGGCCACGAACAATCACCAACACGTGCCAAAGGTTCTCCACAATCGTCAAGTCATCTAAGTGTTGGCAAACACCAAGAATAACAAGAAATCCCACAACGATGACGATGATCAAGTGCCACTAAGATGCAATGCAATGATCACGCACTTGGTTCACTCAAACTCTCATGAATTAGCAAGCAAAGCAAAGAGAGATGAGTTGGGGGGCCTTCTCAAACAAGCACAAAGAGTGAGAATGAATGGGAGGTGCAAGAGAGCTCCCTAGGAACTGGCCACAACACTTATATAGCCTTCCAAACCGAGCTAGCCGTTTTCTCCTCTTTCCTCTGAATTCAGCGTGACTCCGGACGCTGTTTGTCAGGGGGTCCGGACCATTGGTAGCGTCCAGACCCTTCACACGCCGAGCAGCCGAGCCTCTGTCTTCGAGTCCGGTCGCTACCTCCAGACGCTCGCAAAGCACCGTCCGGACTAATGGCTGCGCATCCGGTCAGCCTGCCATTTGAATCTGCTCGTTCCCGCCTTGCTTTGCTGCTGCCACGTCGCCTCCGGACGCACTCAACAGTAGCGTCAGGACTCCTTGTCTTCTGCGTCCGGACCTCAGCAGAGAGGGTCCAGAGAGCTCCAGAGCTCTGGACGATGGTCCGAAGTGCCCTGTCCGGACACTAGTCAGCGTCCGGTTGATCCAACAGAGGAGTCCAGAGAGCTCCAATCATCCGGACGCACGTTCGGAGTCCTGCGTCCGGACTCTGATCAGCGTCCGGACCTTCTGTCCAGAGAAACCGAGGACGAGGGTTTGCTTCCGGACACATACGCGTTAGCCCGGACCGAGCAACCCCAGCGTCCGGACCCTGCGTCCGGACCTTCTCTCTTTGTCCAAACGAGTTGCTTCTTCTTCTCGAAGCTTCCATGTGCTAACACCTTGTGATCCAACACTTGTTCTCCTGTGTTAGCCTTTGCAAAGAATTATCTTGGATTTGTTTCTCAATTTTAGTGTCACTTAGGTTCATTTTATATGAATGCAATGCAAACCTAGTGGCACATGATAACCGCAATCGAAATGAGTTTTCCCTTCTTGATAGTACGGCTATCTATACTAAATGTGATCACACTCTCTATAGTGTCTTGATCACTAAACCAAAAATGGCCCTATGATATACCTTTGCCTTGAGTCCATTTTTATTTTTCTCTTTCTTCTTTTCCTTAGTTCATGAAGCACTTGATCAATGCACTATTGTCATCCTTCTAGCTTCATGTGTCAAGGTGGATTACCCTAGCTAGATCAAACACTTAGCACAAGGGTTAGTCCATAGGTTTCATCAATTAACCAAAACCAAACTTGGGCTTTCAATCTCCCCCTTTTTGGTAATTGATGACAACCTTTCACAAAGGAATATATATAATGAAAATTTTCACTTTGGTAGTATTAGCTCCCCCTACATATGTGATATATGAGTTTGGTTCATTTTGATCACATATACATGAATAGGAATTGTGGGAGAGTGAATGCTACCAAATGATGCTAAGGTATAAGAGATGGACCTTTGAAGCGTGATACCAATCGGAGTGCCATATTATACCATCCTTAGCACCATGAATGCCTAGAAAACACTTGAGAGCAAACTTGAAATACCACTTGAAATGACTCTTCATGTAAGATTATTGACCATGATACCTTTGAGTAGGGCAACTCCCCTTTGGTCAAAGCAATTGTCATCCAAATAAGCTTTCCAGGCAAGAGAACTATGATTTGATCACTTAAAGTTGAGGATCACTTATAAACTTGTCGGATATCTCTTGTGATATACCACTTGTAGAATAACCACTTGAGAGGAACACTTGTGGAATATCACATGTATGGTAGAACTAGACATCTTTTGCAAGTACCAATATAAAGGTTGATACTATTTGAAAGATTAGCATAAGTCTAGATACCACTTGAAGGTTATATCTTGATTTTCATTTGCATTGTTGTCTTGTTTTTGAACTAGATTCATCTTTATGAGCTTCTATGTTGGACTTGAACTAGAATGAATAGCATAAGCTTTCAAGTCCGGTTTAAACCCTCTCTAAGCTTCTTCACACACATTAAGCGGTTATCTTATAGAGGTTGTACTTGTCACTTGATTGCAATCCAAAATAGATCAAGTACTTGGGTTTACTATCTCATGAACATACTTATATATTACCACTAGATACAAATAATCAAACAAGCAATAGTGGTAGGCTATAAGAAACAAATTCATTTGATTTTCAATGAATGATCACTATGGATGACTATATGCACTAAACATGTCCTAAGCAATGTATGTATGCATATGTTAAACAATTTCACCTTTGCTATGTTGGAGTAGAGGATAGTCATATAGATTCATCTCCAATTAGCAATGTGAATTCCAATTAAGAGCATAGTGAAGACCAACGAATACCAATATGAATTCCATTCTTCACCCATATGATTTGAGTCCCACTAAAGATCAAGTGCAGTTTCTTGTTGTGGTTAACTTGCTTCTTCTTTGATCTATGCTTGCATGAGAGAATACCAAATGATGTACCACTTGTAATCATGATACCACTTGAATGAATGTTCATTTCTCTCTTTTGGGTGTTACTTGTTTCTTTCTTGATCAATCCTATTGATAGCTTCAACTAAGCATCTCAAATGATCCCTAGATCACCACTTCCATGTTAGCCTTCCAAGCACCACACTTGGTTTACCTACACAAGGCGGCAAGCCCCTACAAAAGGGAGAAGTGACATTTCTCCAAGAACCATCCTTAATACTCACTTGAAATGTCTTTGTTTAATTGATCATTATCTTGAGTACCAAGCATGTGCCAAATACACTCCACAATCAAATGGTCTTGTACTCATTGCTAACATAGGCACCTCAATTACTTATAAGCATGATTCTAACTTGATGACCTTTCAATTTGAGTGACTCTAAATCAATCCAATGTTTGTCACTTTTCTGGCAGATTTTGCACTCTTCAAAGAATATACCATAAATCCCAAAGTACACATCCAATGATCATGAAATTTGGTGGAGATGTGCTTCACTAAGTCGTCTAGCAGTCATAAAAATTTGAGCTTCATTGGACTTCTAGATTGCTACCAGATTTCACATCTTCCCTCATAGATACATGCTGAAAACTGTTGCACATGTGTTGACAAGATCTACTTCAAAACCGAAGTATCCCTTATCCAATACCCATGAAACTTTCACAGCAACTAATACCATAAGTGTAGAGCATGCACACCAAATTTCAAGCCAATCCAAAAAGATTTGATCTCTTAAACATGGCTATGATCACAGCTAGCTCAGATTTTGACTAACTGACAGATTTGAGCAAAATGAGCTAAGCTTCTTCAAATTGTACCAAACTTGATGTTAACTTGTTTGAACACTATATCAAGACATATATCCATTGAATTCACTTACTAAAAGTAGTCTCTTGATCATATCCATTCAAATCAACTCAAACTTGATCACTAAGCAATTAATCCATACAAACATCTTATAGCAAGCAACTAGTGCACATATATATCCAATTCAATCAACTCATATGCACTATGTGTATATCTAATTCAAACATCTTATACACACCCAAATGAACTTGATCAACAAAAAATATACCTTAATAGATCATGATCAATCCATTAGCAAGCTTCAATTTGAATATTTACAAGCCTTCAAATAATCCAATAAACCACCACAACTTGATCATGCACTTGTATGTTGTAGCACTTGGACTTCATCTTTTTGACTTGGCATTGGTATGAGATATACATTAAGCTTCACTACTTGACTCAATCATATGATGGATTAGATTCAATCACTTGAATCAAGTCTCTAATGCCAATGGTACCTACACACATTCATCCACTTGTTGATGGTATCCAAACTAGTTTGGGTCCTCTCAAGTTAGGAGCAACATACTTAGGCAATGCCTTAGTATAGATAGCGGGATGTTTTGTAATAGCAACCATAGAGGTACCATTACCATCCTTTCTAAGTATGTGATCATCATCAATTGAAATAGGCTTAGAAGTCATACCTAGGGGACATGAATGAGCCATGTGTCCCCTTTCCCGATATGAGTAGCACACTCTCTTTGTTTGAGCCTTTTCTTCCTTGCTCATGTTGTGCTTCTCATTGTCTTGCCTCTTCTCTTTTGCTTGAATCTTCATCTCAAGCTTGGTAGGACACTTTGAGACAAAGTGTCCCATATCTTCACACTTGAAGCACTTGATGTGAGCCAAATGATTCTTCTCTTGATCTTTGCTCATCATCATCTTGTTGGCATCATGAATGGGAGTTGGATGTCTTGCTCTAGCTTTGCCACCCTTCTTGTCTTCTTCTTCTTTGTCATCCCTGAACCACCATCTTCATGGTTGATCTTGTATTGCACTTGGGGCTTGACTTGTGGCTTAGCTTGAGAAATATTGGTTGGGCAAGTATTTGCAAGATGTCCCATCCCATGGCACTTGAAGCACATGAAATGAGATAGCTTCTTTGGTTCTTGATTCTTCTCTTTCTTGCCCTTGCCCTTGTGGAAACCGATTCCACACTTGTCACCATAGCTTCTTTTATTGTTCATCATGTGCTCAAAGGTGACTTTGAAGTTGTAGCACCTCTCTAGCTTGTTGTTCATATTCTTCAATTCAATTTTGAGCTCATTATTATCCTTCAAAAGGTTAGTCTCACAAGACATAGAAGTAGAACAATCATCTATATTTGAAGAACATGGCATATCAAGTAAATCATCATAAGAGGTGGATATATTCTTCTTCCCTACATCACAAGGGTTAACAACAACATGTGATTGATCATTTGACCCAAGTGATGAGCTATCTTCATTTTTAAGAATTAGAAATTCATTAATTAGAGAGCCATGTTTGTGAACCAAATCTTCATGAGACACATGAAGTTGCTTATGATCCAATTTTAGTTCATCATGTGAAGATTTAATAACATCAAGTAAGTGCTTATGTTCTTCACATGAGTTCTTTAGAAATGAGTTTTCATCTTTTAGTTTCTTTGTTTTGTTTAACTCATTTTCTAAAGCCTTTGAGAGTTTGCACACAAGCTCAAAGTTAGGGTCATCACAATCTACAATCACATTGCCAATTGATACCTTAGTGTCATCGTGTGACATGAAGCAATGTGATGAGGTAGAAGAGCTTGTGGAAGCATCACTCTCATAGCCCGAGCATGCATCATCATCATCATCATCATCATCATCAAGTGTGCTTGGAATAGGATCATCAATTGCAACACTTTATGTTGGGTCTTCATCATTTTTGTCAAGTGATCTTGGGTAGGTAGATCATCTTCATCATCACTTGACCATAAGGTGGAGCAATCTTCCACAACCACCAAGTTGTAGTCATGCTCAACACTCTCATGTGCCACCAACTTGGACACATCATCATTATTGTTTGGAACCTTCTCATATTTTTCAATGAGGTAGGTCCAAATCTTATGAGCGCTCTTCATGTCCATAATCTCACCAAAGATATTATCTTTCATAGAATGATAGAGAATGTTAGTAGCTTGGAAATCAAGATGTAGGCACTTCTTTTGTGCTTGAGTTGCATCCTTTCTCTCAATTGCACAAGAGAGACCTACATCCACGATCCACCACATTTGGGGAGAAATAAACTTAAAATTGCATGTCAACCAATTTCTCCACCGTGCAAAGTGTGTGCCATCAAAAATATGTGGACACTCAACATCTAGCCCATAAGTCGCCATTCTCTCGGGTCAGTGAAGACCACAAATGAGATACCAAGCTCCGATACCACATGTAGGGTCGAGATGGCGGACTAGAGGGGGATGAATAGTCCTTTCTAAAACTTAAGCGTAACGGCTAACTGAAACAAATGCGGAATTAAAACTATCGGTCTAGCCAAGACTACACTCTCTCTATCTATAACTTTAGCACCTAGCAAAGTATACTAATTGGGCTTACTAAGGTGCCAATCTAGGAAGCTCACCTAAACAAGTCTAGGTTGCAAGGTCACACAAACCTAAGCAACTAGTACTCTAAGCAAACCGGGAGCTCCTACACATACTAGTAAGCAAAGCATAAAGTACCTAAGCTCACTAGCAATGCTCTCTAGCAAGACTACACAAGTCAACTAGAGAGCTCAACTTACTTAGCTACACAAACTAAGCAATGTGACTAACAAGGCTACTCAAGCCAATTAGCCACGCAAGAGCTACTTCTATGCTACACAAGCTAGAAGGTAACTAGGCAAGACACACAAGTTAAACTAGTTACAAGAGCAACAACTACTCACTAGCACAAGTATATGAAAGTAAATACAAGCTAGTGATTTGGAGAATGCAAACCACCGAGAAGATGAACAAGGTTGACACGGTGATTTTTCTCCCGAGGTTCACTTGGTCACCACCAAGCTAGTCCTCGTTGTATCGGCTCACTCACTTGGAGGTTTACGACTTTTTACAGGCCTCACTCGCCTAACCCCTTCAAGGGTTTCCGCCTAACCAACACAAGATGAGGGCACTCAACGATACCTTCAACTAGAGTTGCTCTTCGCGATCTCCCGCGGGGCGAGCACAATACCCCTCACAAAGCCTTCTCCAGATCCACGCACAAGCTTCTTGCGTGCTTCGACAGAGCCACGATCACCAAGCCGTCTAGGAGGTGGCAACCTCCAAGAGTAACAAGCACCACCGGCTTGCAACACGATCACCTAGTGCCACATGAAGCTATCTCTCAAAGCAACGCACTAGAGATCACTCACTCGCAATTAGAATCGCACTATTGCTTGCACAAGTGAGTTAGAGGGCTCCTTCACCAAGCACACTAGAGGCAACACATGCCCAAGGTGCTCAACCAGCCCAAGGGCCGGCCATGAGTTATTTATAAGCTCCCCCACGAAACTAGCCGTTTTGCCCACTCATTGGGCCTTCCTGCGTATCTCTAGATGCACTTTTCACAGAGGGTTCGGACCATCACGCGCGCGTCCGTACTCCTACCCGTTTGAAACGGCCGTTGGCGCCCTGCGCCGATCACCACCACGTGTCCTCCGGGCGCGTCTGGACTCCAGTCCGGACCAACGCTCATGTGTGTCTGGACCTATGCAGAGAGCTCCCCGAGAGCACAAATCCTCTGGACCCGCGTCCGGAGTTCACCGTCCGGACGACGAACAGCGTCCGGACCTCCTCTGTTAGCTCTGCACAGTCAAGGGGGCAGGCGACCAGACGCACAACCAATGGTCCGGATCGCCCAAGCCCCAGCGTCCGAACCACCGTCCGGAGCTCACAACCGCAGCAGGACCTAGGGTTTGCCTCCGGACGCATTCTCCAATGGTCCGGACCTCAGGCACCCTAGCATTCGGAGCTCGAAACTCAGCTGAGACTCCTCCCAACTTCTTCCTTGCTTCTCATGTGCCAACACAAATGTGATCACCACCTTGTTCATGTGTGTTACCATTTTCACAATCATTTTCAAAGCATTTTCACTTGCTCTCACCACGCCACTCGATCCTAATATATCGCAAAGTTAGATCGCTCCAAGTGGCACTAGATAACCGTTATGCAAACAAGTTTGCCCTTCTTGATAGTACGGCTATCTATCCTAAACCATGTCATCAACTTCTCAACACACCTATGACCGGTGAAATGGAAATGCCCTATGGTTATACCTTTGCCTTGCGCATTCCATTCCATCTCCTTCTCCAATGTTGATGCAACACCTGCACCAACCTATCACCAAATGATATGATCCACTTCATATCATCACGTGACCATATAGGTTCATCGATCTTTATCTCACTTGCTCTTCACCATTGCCTTGGTCCATCGACGCCAAGCATCACTCACTTGCCCTTCACACTTGCAACCGGTCCATCAAACCAAGCCTCATCTTGATCTTCTCCACCTTGATCACATGACTCCATGTCATGTCTCATGTGTAATAAGCTCCTTCATTACACAATCACCTGTGAACTAATCTCCTGTGTATATATCACTTAAACACATATTAGTTCACCTAGGTTGTCACTCAATTACCAAAATCACACAAGAACCTTTCAACCTCTCTGCTGGGGTCCGGACGCCAACAAGTGTTGGTCCGGAGCAGCACTGCTGAGTGCGTCCGGAGCCACGTGGTGTCTTCTGACGAAGGTGCAAAGAAGCCGTTTGAATCGGCAGGCGACCAGACGCGTGGCCTTTGGTCCGGATGGCGCGTTACGCGCGTCCGGAGGCTGCGTCCGGAGTATCAGACAGAGAGCTTGGCTCTCGGCTGGTGAAGGGTCCGAACACTACCTTTGGTCTGGACCCCTTGTGAAAACAACGTCCGGAGTGGACGCAGAAACTTAGTTTGTGGGGCAAAACGGCTAGTGTTTGAGTGTGGGCTATATAAGGTTATATGGCCGACCCTTGGGGCATTCTCTTGCACTTCTACTTCACTCACACACTTGTGCTTGCTTGAGATTGCTCCACCCACTCATCCTCTTGACATAATTTACTTATTCATGAGAGTTTGAGTGAATCCAAGTGCATTGCATATTGATTGCATTCTAGTGGCACTTGGTGATCGTCGTCTTTGCAGAAGCTCTTGTTATTCTTGGAGGTTGCCACCTCCTAGACGGCTTGGAACGACGAGGATTGTTGAACGGAGGAAGGTGATTGTCTCCGGCTCCGATCGGTGGATTGTGAGGGGTTCTTGAACCTTCCCCACGGGAGTTCGCAAAAGGTATCTCTAGTGGATTGCTTGTAGTTTATGGATCCCTATCTTGTGTTGGTTTTGCGGCAGCCGGTGATGGGTTTGGCGTGTGATGCCAATTAGTGCGTGAACTGTAACACCCCAGGTGTTAATCACATAATTAAAAACTGATCATGTCATCATATGCATTAAGCATCATTCATTTGTTTGAAAACCTAGATATGCATTGAACTAAAATGAGTTTACTTGCTTGTGTTTGATCAATTGTTTGAATGCAGGTCATCTTTTCAAATTCTCAAATTAAAATTTGAAATCCAAACCCTATTTCCCAGAGGGGGTGGATTAAACCCTAAACACGATTTTCAAAATCGATAAAGTTTTTGAGCAAAGTTTTATATCTTGAAATTTTGAGCATCTTTCGTGTTCAAAGTTTTTCTTGAAAACCCCTGGAAACTTGAGCATTTTGAAAAATAGCCACAGGGTCAGTTCTGTCCTTTCATCGAGCAGTTGCATGGCGGGGTTGATCTCGACGCCGGCCCTGTCCGACACCTGTCCATGGACGCACGTCTTGTCGTGTACGTGGTGAAATCGTAGAAATCGTTGCCATCTTTAAAAACAGGACACCGTCCTCTATGTATCCCTTTCCACGCCACTGCTCTTCTCTGCTCTGCTCCGCTTTGCTCCGCCGAGCGCTCCACCTCCGTTGACGAACTCGTCCAAGCTCATTAGCCACTTCCAACCACTCAATCCACTGCCATGGTCTTCGCCTTGACCTTGCGCATCCTCGGGGTGAGTTGGTGAAAGTCATCGAGCCTGCATTCGTTCATCGCGGCTCCGTCTTCCTCAGCTCCGACGAGACCGCCGCTGCTCTGGTCAGTCCTCGACCGGGCTACACAGGAGCCGCATTATCCTTGTATCTTGTGTTTCTTGCTCCTTGTTCATCTCTGATTCTTGTCGGTTTCTCCATTTGGCAAATGGTGGACCATAGCTCCGGGAATATCTTCGTTGTCGCTCGGTTCTTCATCTCCGCCGGCACGTTCTCCATCGACGGTCGTCTCTGCTTCATCTCCAGCCACGCTTGCTAGCGCTTCGTGACCAGGGTGAGCTCCTCGACCTCTCCGCTCTACTTGTTTATCCGTGTATCGAGCCTTCGAGCTCTGTCCTTGAGCGCCGCCGCTGTTCTTATTCGGCGCGGCGGTGTGTTCGTCGTCGAGTCGTTGTAGTTGATCTTTTCGAGATCTGAGTCTTGCGCTAGCTTCGTCTAGTCGTCCTGAGTCTGTTTCGAGGGGTGGTTGCCCTCGAGCGCGTGCGTGTTTTCTCCGTCGCACGTCGCGTAGATCCCCGCCGACCGCCAGTGCCGTCGACGAGGGTGTTGTGTTTAGCTCTGAGTTCGTTTCGTGCACGCTTTGCGTTGTTTGGGGGCCGCTAGGCTTGCTAGAGTTGTTGGTTGAGTCGATCGAGGGTCGATCGAGGCCTGTGTCCGTCGGCAGGTGTGCGGTCGAGCTCAGTTCGCCACCATTGCCGTCGACGAGGTCTTCTGGGTAGGTTTTAGCCTCGTTTCTGTGGGGCGTTTTGCTCGCGGTTGTCCTCTGAGTCGTTATTGAGGCCTAGTTTCTTCGTTATCGAGGCCTAGTTTCTTCCGATCGAGGCCTAGTTCCTTCGATCGAGGTCAGTGCTCGACGGCGCTCGATCGGTCGAGCTCCGATCGATCGCCACCACCGTCGATGAGGTGTCTCTAAGGGTTTGTTTGGGTCGTGGCATACCTCGTTGGGTTCGGCTCGGCGAGCCAAAGCAGTTTCGAGGGGTAGCCGTTCGGTTTGGTCACCGACGGAGACTCGCCGCCGTGTTTTGTGGTCCTCGGCGCCGCCGCTCGAGCGTCTGTGCCACCAATGGTCGAGTCTTAGCCATCAGGGGGTTTTGTGCAGGGTTTTTCCGGTTTCCTGTTTAGTTCAGTATGTTTTTAATCCTGTGAAAATGCCCTGTTTAATTATAAAATGTTTAGAAACCCTAATGATTTTAGGTTTTGATTGATTTTGGGTTATTTGATACAGATGGCCATTGTCCAGTGACAAACACAAGTTGGACATGCTTGATGTAATGCTGTTTGCTCAATTCTTTTGGATGTAATTATTAACTTAGATAATCAAGATAAATAGGGTTTAATTAATTGCTTTTTAACCTAGTGTTGCTTTCCTTCATGAAGGGAAGTGGTACTCAAGGTGTAATCTATTTTAGTTTTCTCCTAAGAGCATGTTTGTTTGAGTTGAGCATCATGTTTACTATTCAAGCATCCTCTAAAACATGTCATCATATCGTGTAGATTGTTCGTTGGTTGGGTTGGATACCTCCAGTGAAGAGGTTTTCTCTCTTGAATCTGAGCCCGAGTTCGTTTATCCCTCCAACCAAGGCAAGCCCCGATGCATTCAAACATTTCCTTGTATTTAAAATGATTGCTTTAAATACACTTATGTTTATACTATTGCATTACGGTACTTTATTAAATTCATACTTGATGCATAGCTTTATCCTTGTACTATTTGTACCCTTAACCTTGCCACTTGTTTAAAGATGCAAAGTTTTCGCAAAAATGCTTAGTATGCTTAGAACTTTTATAGTAGGTGATTTCCGGTCACCTACGCATAGCGTATTGCTTCGGCAAATGGTTATGTTTTCTGAGAAAGGGATGTTGTTGCTGGAAATAATAATCTGAGACCGGGCGGACACGGTGTTGGAGAGCCATCAGCGGTGCCTGGTGAGCGGGTTCTTTCCGCCTGTGTCGATTAGGAACCGTCTGTTGTAGACGTCCAAGGGTTGTGACTTTGGAGTACTTATCACATACTCCGGGAAGCTGGACTCTGGCTATTCTCGTCTGAAGAACGGTTAACCCGCACTGGGAGTGGAGAGATGGCGAGAGTAGTATGTACCCTCCAAGTTAGCGAACTAGATGGAGGTGTACTGTGCTCTCGGGTGGCGGAACCCAGTCTTGGCGAGAGGATCCAGGGAAAAGTAGTCATATGCGTGCTTTAAGCGGCTGTATATGTCGTATGATAGGGAAGCCCCAGCTGGGATAAACCGGTTCGAATCGTCGTATTCCTCGGAAATGGAAACATGACCCTGTCCTCTACCGCGTAGTAATACACTTTAACTGGATACTTGTTGGCTCCCTTCGTGGATGTTTATTACCTTGTTATCGATCATACATCTAGATCGATACTTGAGTAATCTTA
>CM039121.1:42954987-43260927 GCA_022036555.1 Microstegium vimineum | reverse complement strand
CCAATGACTTTTCAGTAGTGATTAGCAGTTCTGTTTAGATGTGGATGTCCACTATTCTGTGGCAAAGGCAGCCTGGTTTTAGTTTTAGATCTGTAGTTTATACTGGTTTGCACGGCTGCAATTCTTGTCTGATTAACCGACTGACTGTAGTCATTTACTGCTAGACAGTTCTTAGCTGTTGCAGCTCAGTGCGATGAATCTGCATGCAAATTACTTCCTAGCGACGTTCTGTGATTCTGTGCCTGGTCATTATTCTTGCTTGCGACCTTGCCAACAGTGAACAGTCCAGTCCAGCAGCTCCACTAATAGTATGCCATATATATATATATATATATTTAAAGATCAGCATGATTCAACATGTTATATTTATGAATTGACAAGATGGAGAGTTGACCTTTATAGGATTGTACATTATAAAATTAACTAGAGTTTTTGGTACTGGAGAAGTACATGGGGGTATTTGTCTTAGCTATTGCTTTCAGCTGACCAATGAAAGTTCTTTTTTTCTATGGTTGATGGCTGAATGCTGGTTTAAGCCAAAATGTTCCCTTTGGCTTCTATATAACTTATATTATATTAGTTGGAAGTTGGAACAACCTTGGCTACAGTGACATTCAATTCAGGCATTATCATTTCCCATCCAATCCTGTCCTCTGCTGCAACTAGCATTTCATTTGTTTGACAGTATGAGAATAATATCATTTTTCCCATGTATGAAATGATAGTATATCTAAAACCTGATAGCTGGTGCTCAGAAACAGCATATCTATGGGAAATCTTGTACCCCATGGAAATTGACATTTTGCACCATGATAATTTATAGCTAAGTGTACTGTTTTTGAAAATGTCCAAACTAAAGCAGTTATATTGTAAAGGTATTATCATTTTGCTTCTAACTGATTTTCTGTGGTTGCTTAACCTGTACGTATCTTCTTGCACTCCTTGGCAATTGACATTTTGCACCACAATAATTTATAGCTGAGTGTACTGTATTTGGAAATATCCAAACTAAAGCAGTTATATTGCGAAGGTATTAGTATTACTATCTTGCTTCTAACTGATTTTTTGTGGTTGCTTAACCTGTATGTGTTTTGTGAATGTGAACCAATCTTTGTGGTTAACACGTCAACTTTTTTTTGGGTTCGAATGTAGCAACGATAACTATTTCCGCCTTTTCTTTTTGTAATAATGTTATTTGTTGATGCCATTTCTAGGGTCGTCCAAAAGGTGTCACCCCGAAGTACAGCTTGAAGCCTCTTGTTCCACGCTTGTCTGAGCTCATTGGAGTTGAAGTATGCTAAGATTTGACATTAGCATATTTTGTTATCTGCTGTTTTTTAGTTATTCTAAGGGCTACAATATATGCATAAATAGGTTGTGATGGCCAATGATTGCATTGGTGAGGAAGTTGAGAAGTTGGCTGCTGCTTTGCCAGAAGGTGGAGTGTTGCTCCTAGAGAATGTCAGATTCTACAAGGAGGAAGAGAAGAATGAGCCTGAGTTTGCTAAGAAGCTAGCATCTGTTGCTGACCTTTATGTCAATGATGCTTTTGGCACGGCACACAGAGCTCATGCTTCAACTGAAGGAGTTACCAAGTATTTGAAGCCTTCTGTTGCTGGCTTCCTCATGCAGAAGGTAATAAAATGTCACCCCTGCTCATGATCTTTCAAGTTAATTTAGGTCCTGTTGATTAGGATGGGGGTAAATGGCTGTATGTTTTAACCATCATTGTTAATTTCCTTGCATTTCTTTGTAGTTTCAAATTGTTCAATTTAAACTAAAGACTCGTAATTTTGTTGCTGCGGTAATGAAATTTGGTTTTACCAGTGAAAAGATCATCTATACTTCGTTCCAAAGGGAACAAAAAATCTTAGGCTTAAATTGATCCTCTGCATTTATTGCGAGTAGATTTTATTCTATACCTTTCAAAAGAGACCAATAAATCTTTAAAAATTCAGTTATTCATAAAGAAAAAGAAGGAAAGCTTTGACAAATGACTTCAATTATCCCAGGAACTTGACTATCTTGTTGGAGCTGTTGCCAACCCAAAGAAGCCTTTTGCCGCCATTGTTGGTGGATCCAAGGTCTCAACTAAGATTGGGGTCATTGAGTCTCTGCTGGCGAAGGTTGATATCCTCATCCTTGGTGGTGGTATGATCTACACATTTTACAAGGCACAGGGATATTCTGTTGGAAAATCTCTTGTGGAAGAAGACAAACTTGAGCTTGCAACTTCCCTTATTGAGAAGGCGAAGGCAAAGGGGGTTTCTCTTTTGCTTCCCACTGATATTGTGGTAGCGGACAAGTTTGCAGCTGATGCTGAGAGCAAGGTTAGTTTATTTACACACAAACATTTCAGATGGTTCTTCAGAATTCTCTCTTTTTTTATATATAAATTGTGAAAGCTATTCAGTACTAATTCTACAACTTACATGTGCAACAAAGTATAATTACACATGAATAGTTCAGTGTTACAAGTGATGTGGCTTGTTAATTTGTATGATAGTAGTTTCATAGTGCAGGACTGGAGACAAATTTGTCATGTATCTTGATCCTTACTCGAATGACTTTTACAGATTGTTCCTGCCACTGCTATCCCTGATGATTGGATGGGTCTTGATGTTGGCCCTGATGCCACCAAAACATTCAATGAAGCATTGGACACCACCCAAACTATTATTTGGAACGGACCCATGGGAGTGTTTGAGTTTGAGAAGTTCGCAGCTGGCACTGAGGTTAATATATTAATCTGTGCCTTGTCATGTCCATTATGTTTTACTCCCTCCGTCCACAAAAGAATGAATTTCTGGGTTTGTCCTAAGTCAAACTTTTTAAACTTTGACCAAATTTGTAGAATAAAGTATTAAAAGTTATGATATCAAATTAGTATCATTAGATTTATCTAAGACCATATTTTTACATGGTGCTAATTTTAAGTCATAGATGTTGTTACATTTTTCTATAAAGTTAGTCAAAGTTTTAAAAGTTTGACTGACACGGATTCTAGGAATTGATTCTTTCATGGACGGAGGGAGTATTTTCTAGTTTTGTTACCTAAGTCAATTGTGTTTCTTTAGGCAATTGCCAAGAAGCTGGCTGAGCTTACAACCACAAAGGGCGTGACTACCATCATCGGCGGTGGTGACTCTGTTGCTGCTGTTGAGAAGGCTGGGCTGGCCGAGAAGATGAGCCACATTTCAACCGGCGGTGGTGCAAGCTTGGAGCTCTTGGAAGGCAAGCCTCTACCAGGTGTCCTTGCCCTCAATGACGCCTAAGCTACTCAGTTCTGCCAGCTTGCGTGTCATTTTGTTTCGGACCTTGGTGTAACACTGCAAAGTTATGGCTTATATGGACTTTGGATAGTCTTGCCATCGAGTTTTGGTAGATGAGTCGTGAATAAGGTTTTACTTCCTCGCTGCTGTGAGTGAAGTGGCTGGAATTCGGAAACCTTGAACTAACAAACTCCCATGGATCTGTATGATATATGTTTTATTTGACAAGTTTGCATCCTTTCACAGTTTCACTGTGATATCTGATATGTTTTGTTCTGGCAGTTTGCATACCTGAGTTGCCGTTGCTATTTGTTCCTGCTACCTGTACCGCCAGGTTAATTGGCATTAAGGTTTACTTATATTGTCTTCTTTCAGTGTTCTTCTGGAGTGGCAACTAATGTCAGCCCTTGCACATAAAAACTTGCTGCCTTGCAGCCCGAGTTTGATGGGGTGATGGGGTTGGCGCACTATTTTATTTATTAATAATATTAATTCATTATAATTAAAATTTGGCTGCCTTTTCATTTCTACTATTTGGTAGGATTTGAATTTGTTTTAGGGTTTATTTGGTACAACTCCCAATGGCATTTTTTTTTGTTGCTAAATACCCATTTCCAAAATAGTTTTATGGGTGAGTTATTTTTTATGTCCTCTCACAAACGGGAGTTATGAAGCAGAAAAGGTAAGAATTTTATTTATGAAGCACAAAGGGACTATAGTTACGAAGCAGTTACAAAGGGACGAATTAGGAAGAGTTTAAGTTAGGAGAGTAAGAAATTGAATTAGCAGAAACCAATAGATTCTTGAAACTAGAATCTGAGTAGAAACTAGGTAACTAAACCAATGGATTCTGGAACCTAGAATTTGAGTGGAAACTCGATAACTAAAACTTTGAATGAGAAACCATAATCGATTTAGATTCTTCTTTGGACTAGTACAAAAACGAGAATTCATCCTTATTCCTAAGTGATTCTCTTCGAAGAGTTTCTTCTACCTTTGTACCGTTTAAGAATGCGTTTGATAGGGATCCAAATCCTCCTAAAAACGTTTCAATATATATTTCTCAAGATCGTTTCTCAAGCGAAATAGAATCACTAGTTAACAATCGGTGAAACCGTTTGGCTATTGATCTAGATTCTGCTTGATATGAACTAGGATCGATGCAAAACACTTATTTGGGTGATGTTCCAAAAAAAAAACACTTATTTGGGTGATTTTCATTCCTAGTTAAAAAAGAGAAACACTTTTAGATGTTTCATAGAAAATCACTTCATAGAAAAAGGTGTTTCTCTCACCGCTTTATACCATTTTTTCACCCCGGTCACACTAACCATTGTTTCACCTTTACCATGGTACATTAATTGACATCACTTCAATGATAAATTCGACATGCATGTCACAAGCTGTCGTCACCATGAATTATATTCCCCTATGTTCAGCTGATGTGCGACTTACTATAACCGTCCGATCAAAATAAATGAAAAACTCACAGTCATTTGAGAGTACCGCAACAAATGTCATAATACATTTAAACTTCCATATTGACAAACGTGACGTGTACTTGATTTCTGTGTGACGTGACATCATGTGTAAATTATATGAATTGTTTAATGATGTTTAATGGATTTTATTAGATAATAATATGTTTCTCCCTCGACTGTGCTGTCTAACCATTTTAATGCAATAGTTCATAAAATCTAAAATAATTTTGGTTGTACAAATTAAAAATATGATACTAAAACTCTAGAAATGTATTTATTAATATTTTTTGTTCTCACGATAGCATAGAGAGGTAATATTTGGATGCCCTTTATTTTTTCAGTGAAACGTTTTGTCACATATTTTTATTCTAGAAAACAACTTCATCACATATTACCTTTATTCTCACGGTAGCACAGAGGTAAATCTAGAAAGCTTTTTTCACATGACTTAATTTCCGTGCTTGTAAGGTAGGAACCACAAAAAATATAAAGGGCCAAGGCACATGCAGCTTTTGTTTCCATGATTTAGATTTGGCAATATTGTTTTCTTTTGTAGATTTATTTGAGATGTTACCTCCTAAGGAGTAAAGAGAGTACCATAGCATTACCCCTGTATTATTGTGACATGTTAAATTACACGGCAATCAAAACATATCAAGTTCAAAATTGTAAAGTAAAAAAAGATCTATCATATCCACAAGATCACACATGTACCAATCAAATCTAGAAAAAAGATTTCTTATATCTAAAACTTTTCTAATTTATCTTACTTTCCAAAATAAATAAATAAATAAATTATATATCACCTATTAGGTAATATGTGACTATAACCGTCCGATCAAAATAAATGAAGAGCTCACAGTCATTTGGGAGTACCGCAGCAAATGCCGTGCGACTTATATAATGATAAATGTTGTTTTATTGTTAGAGAAAAATATTGTATAGCTGATAAATTTAAGCAAATAGCTATCACTTTTGATTCCATGCTATCTTTTAAAATTTATAATTTCTTTTCATGAAAAGAGATGATATTGGACGTAATTTTCTGAACCACTAGTAATTGTCCCATCAAAATCGAACATTGTCACCATCTTATTATATTTCAGTCAACTTTGGTTCTTGTCCTTTTCATGACGCACAGTCCAAACAGCTGGAGCTGCCTAATCGGTGAAACGACGAATGAGGACATATTCTGAAGAGTTAATTAATCATCATAAATCACAACTGGAATTAAAAAATATGATGTTTTGTTAATCTTCTCCTTTTCATCTTTATTTTTATTTTCATTTTCATTTTCCAACTCGACAAGTCCAAATTCTCTGCATGGGCAACATGAATGACGACATGCGACTTTGACATGGGAAGAAGCCTTTCCAAATTCTGACGGGGTCTTCCATGGAATGTGCGTGCTACTGCTCTTTCGAGCGAATAGCATGATGTGTGTCGCTGTTAAGAACAAACACCAGAATCTTGCAAAATGTTTTTGCAGTGAATGGAATCTGAGTTGCTTGGACTTTTGGGGGCAAGGAATCTAATTGAGCATCAGGGTGAACATGAATATTTGGTTAGGCTACGTCTATCTCATCCTAGTCTATACCTGCAGCATACTGTTCACATGCTAGTAGGGACTCATATTTACATTTAATGTTTATTAATGGCAAAATAGCAATTTTGGCCCTTCAACTATCATCGAAGGTTCAAATTGACCTCTAAACTATCAAAACGGTCACTTTGATCCGTCAACTATCACCGAAGGCTCAAATTGACCCCTGAACTATCAAAACGACCACTTTGCCCCTTATCCATTATCCATGATCGATGGACACGTGGACAGATGGACTGTGAAAAGGTCGAAACTGTCCCTCATTATTTTCTTTACTTGTTGGCCGCTTAGTCGCTCACGATGTTTCCAACCTCGTCATTTGTTTTAAAAATTCCAAAATATGATTTAATGTTAGAAAATTCATAAAAAAGTTTATTTTACAAATCACATGAAGTTTACCTGGTTAAGCTAGACTAGAATTTACCTCCATTTGCATCCATTGTTTCACTTTAACCTAGTTTTGAATTTTATGAGATCATATAAGCTTTAAATATTCTAAGCGAGTAATAAAAAGGTCTATCATGATTGTAGTAAAACAAATTTTGATAAAACAAAACCAGTTTTGAACATTAAATTTTGGTAAAACAATTTTTTTATGAATTCTCTAACATTAAATCAGATTTTGGTATTTTTAAAACAAATGATAGGGTTGGAAACGCCATGAGCGGTCAACAAGTAAAGAAAATAATGAGAGACGGTTTCGACCTTTTCGCAATTCATCTGTCCATGTCTCCATCGATCAGGGATAATGGATGAAATTGAGACGAAAATCATAAGTTTAAGGGCCAAAATGGTCGTTTTGATAGTTTAGGGGCCAATTTGAACCTTCGGTGATAGTTGAGGGGTCAAAGTGGTCGTTTTGATAGTTCAGAGGCCAATTTAAACCTTCGGTGATAGTTGAGGGGCCAAACGGCTGTTTTGCCTTTATTAATTGTTATTAATTTATTTAATGTGTGCCCATTTCTGTCTGTAGTATTTGATTGTTGTTTTTAAAGGTATTGACAGTATGTCATAACATCATGTATAGTTGATTTGGTTTCAGTACTCAGTACTCGTGCACAAAAAAGTTGTAAGATTTTGTCAGTGCTCAATCATATGAATTGCAGGCTCAATGGTACCTTCTGCACTGCCAAACTAATTATTGGAGTTTAAAACTTTGTTAGATGGCATGGTAAATCATGAATTAAATCTGGAACTATCTTTAGTATTTGGGATGAACAGATGAACAGCACTGAAGAATGTGTAATGAGCAGCAATGAATTCAGATCGAGGAGAACAGATGAACAACACTGAATTCTAGAGGAGAACAAATGATTGAACGGCACTGAACCCAGGTCTACCTTCCTGTGCAATCACTGTGAACTAGTAGATGCAAAACTGAAGTAGATTATACTCACACAGTTCATGTTCAGAAAAAAATCTGGAAACAATTGATTGAGCTCGATCTGCGCAAGCTACGTTCTTAAGCGTTTCTCGAGAAAAGTTCTGCACTAGACAGAACAAAAAACGTCTGTAAAGCAAACTCTAGCATAGCAGTACTACATTATGAGGATCGAGGAGGTACTACTACCGACTACCGTACTACAAAACATCCAATGGAAAGAGAAATTCCATTATAGGGCAAGATCTACCGAACAAACAGAATCAGTGGATAAGCAAGAAGAGATGAGCAAGCCTGCCTACCTTTCCTTCGTGATCATTGGGGTTGATCTGGTCATCTGGAACAAAAATCGATGCCCCCCCAAAAAAAATAGCACAATGTTCATTGGGAGTTAATTTGGAAGAAATAAGAAGTACCAACAGTTGCTTTGAATTTTGGACAAGAAACACTCCAAAAACTTCGGTGCAAGACAAGAACATTTGGTTCAGAGACTCCAAGAACTTCTGCCCAAGACAAAAACATCTGCTAAGAATTAAGAGGAGGGAGCATCATTGGGTCATCATCATGAAACCACTTGATGAAGAGAGGGAAATATCACCATGAGACTGCTGTGACAAGACCTGCAAGATAGGAAAGGAAATTATTGGGTCATCATCATCAATCGACAGACGCTCGCTCGCTCAACCTTTTTTCACTCAAATGATGATCATTTGGTGGTGGTGAGAGAGTGAAGGTGCCACATGATCTGATGACGGCGAGCCAGGTAGCTAGCTAGCAAGCTCCATGCATGCATGGCCATCGCCTAGATAGCTAGCAGGGAAAATGAACCTTTATTTACTGCAGGGCAACACCAGAAGACCTGAACCCACACCCATTTAACTTCCCGCATCAAACCATCGACAACGTGATGAATATAAAATAAATCCATGCAATCATGCATCCGCGAGTGAATTCCTCGTGCATCTATCGCACTGCGAGAACGACAAAAAGCCCCGAAACAATTGACGAAATTGCACTAGCTACCAAAACCCAACGCATAGCTTAGGTTTGGGTGGTCAGATCATGCTGGCAGCTTCAACCTCTCACACCATCAAACACATGTATGGCAACGGCCGGCGGACCTGTGTGTGGGCTTGTGCAGCAGCTTGTTGCAGAGCAACCGGGGAACGGGAAGACATGCATGCTAGCAGTAGGAGAGAGGAGAGCACTGCACGTACAGGAACTGAATGAAGAAGAGAGATGGCATGAGGGTTTATAGATCTAGGTGTGTGTGATTGTGTGTGCATAGTGTGGCCGTGCAAGCAAGCAGAGTATAATGGGCGTGTTTGTTTGCCTGGACGAGGGCCAGATGCAGGCCCACGTCGTGTTTGTTTCCCTGGACGCTCTATGGGTCTGGGCAGCACGCTGCTACAAGGAAACAGAAGTGGGCTCCATTTTTTTTTTCGAGCCCGGCTCCTCTCTCCATCACAAAAGGCACGTTGGAGGCCCCACCCTGGCGGGCATGCCTTCCCGTCCCCGATGACCTTCTCCACGAACCACGAGCGTGGAGCGTCAGCGCTTCCAGAGCCGCTCGCTAATGCTGGCTGGCAGAGGAGGAGGCGGCCTGGGGAAATCGCATGTACCCCGACGGCCGACGCCATTGGGCGAAGACCGCCTCGCCGGGGAGTCCCAGGAGCAGGACGGAGGAGGCGGTGCCGCGTCAGACGACGAGGAGGGACTGCCGTGGCGGGGAGCGGAACCGGTGGCACAGGTGCCGAGCCGGAGCCTGCAGCTGCCACCCGCCCCCGCACGTCCGTGCCGGTGCACGCCGCGGAAGACGCGTCCCGCGGTCCATCAGCAGCCGTGGCGCTCTGTTTTTTGCGTACTGCCTGGCTCGCCCTGCTCGCACTCTGCCTTGGCGCTCGCGGCGGCGGCGGTGGTGGTGAGGTGCGAGGACGATGCTGCGGTGTGCTGGTGCTTGCGACCACGCTTGCCTTTGCGCAATTGCGCTGCCAAAGGTGTCAGGTGTGACCGTGGTTGTCCATAGAGGCGAGCAGCGTGACCGGCCATGAAAACCGTGTTCAACCAGTGTCACGTCGAACCAAACCTTTGTGGGTCTCACTCACTTCACCCTTGATGAATCATGGCGCTGCCGTTTTGTCGTCGCCGCTGTTAAGACAGGGTTAGTTTAGTTCAGGGGACTTGCGCCCGGCCAAGATATTGTTACTTGGCTTGTATACAAGCCACCGTCATGGGGTGGGTGTTCCTAGCTATTTAACGTGTAACCAAGAACCTGATATCCTTCAACCTATTTTCACATGATATTCAAAGTCATACTCCTAATAGAGACCACCCATGGCGTTCTAGCAATTCTCCTCTTCCGTTGCATCTGCTGCTCCATCTCTCGGCTATTCCGTGACCGAGAAACTCAGTCGCAACAATCATCGGCTATGGAAGTTGTAGGGTTTTGAGGGGCGCACAGATGGCCTCCTACATCAACACCGCGCGACGCAATCGTCGCTCGGAAGTTAAAAGCCAAAAACCTCCCGAAAGCTAAAAGCTAGAAGCTCATCAAAAGATATTTTTAGACATTTGGCTTCCAGGAGTATATTGGTTTTTGGAAAGTTCAAAGACAACTTTAAAAACTCCTAGCAAGTTGTAAACAAACAAAGCCTCAGAAACACCAGTTGTCACCTACCAAGGAATCCATGTCAATATCACGTGTATAGACTTTACATTCGAACCAACACGTGTCTAGGCACGTTTATAGGAAAATAACACCTTGAATTTTGTAACTTGTCGTTCTAAATGCCTTCTAACATATACTCTGTTCGTGCCTCAACAAATCAATTAGTAGAAATATCTTAAGTTAGTTTTTAAATGTAACCAGATGTATACTCTCTTCTTTCAAATTATAAAACGTTTTAGCTTTTGTAGATTTCATAGATTTTGCTATGTATTTAGATATACATTATATCTAGATATACAGTAAAAGTAATTATATAAAAAATAAAAATATCTTATACTTTCAAAATTTGAAATAGAGTGAGTAGAAAAGGCATCAAGATTTATGACACCATAAACTATAGTTTCATAATGTTTCTCATTTG
Organism: Microstegium vimineum; assembly: GCA_022036555.1. Classification (NCBI taxonomy): domain Eukaryota; kingdom Viridiplantae; phylum Streptophyta; class Magnoliopsida; order Poales; family Poaceae; genus Microstegium; species Microstegium vimineum. The sequence goes on along the minus strand of CM039121.1, from coordinate 43,250,101 downwards.
GTGTCATGAATATTTGTATTCTTTTCTATAAGTTTGATTAAACATAAAAAAATTGACTGAAAATAACTCTATGAATTGATTTGTTCAGAGAAAGGCAAGGCCAGCAAGAGATATGGAATCACATTTTTTTCTATTCCCTGCATTCTAAGTTATAGTTCACTTTGATTTTGAACTTCTAATTTTTTTTACCAAGTTTAAAGGGAAAACACATCAACATCAAATTAAATTTATTGGATTATTTGTGACATGTGTTTCTATAGTATATTTATTTGAACTTGTAAATGGTAATACATTTTTAAGAAAAAATTGATCAACTTAGAAGTTTTACTTAGTATATACACAAAGTAAATTTTACTTTCGAATAGAAGTAGTAATTGGTAAATATAAATTGTTTCAAGGTTTGTGTTAGTAACACCTTTTAAGAGTATATAATATTATAATATGCTTTCCTCCATTCTAAACTATATAGCTTTCTTAGATATATAACTTTTGCTCTGTATCTGAACATAGCGTATATCTAAGTGTGTAGAAAAACTAAATACTTAAAATGACTTATAATTTGAAAAGAGGTAGTAGATCAATAACAAATAAGATGTTACTGGAAATTTCTATGATATAAGTTTTTGACTGAAAAAATAAATCAGGAAAATATATTCGACATCAGTTTCCCATAAATAAATCCATAAATTATTGTTACAGCGTTGATCCTGTCCTAATCGACGTGTTGTTTTCGATGAGAGCAAACATGTCAGTAGCACACTAGTGATGCGCATATCATCAATTTTTCCAAAAAAAAAAGTCTATCTATAAAATATACATGAAAAAAAATAAGATTGAAATCAATAGGAAACACAAAACAATACTACACTACAGTGGAGTGGAGCGCGCGCACACAAAAGCGAGGAATCAAGGGAAGCCCTTTCTCTGAGCACCAATGGCACGGTATCTTCTCGCCCCCACCACCTCCTCCTCTGCTGCCCTCGTCCGCAAGGATGCCGCCAAGAACTCGCCGACGTCACGGCCCCTCCGCCTCCGTGCGCTCAGCTCCAGGACCAGCAAGGCGCGGCCCATCACGGCGGTGGCGTCGGAGCAGGCCGCGCCGCCCGCCAGGTACCCCAAGGTGGCCGCCCCTACCACCGGCCCGATCCCCGCCGCCGAGCTGCTCGGAGTCATCGAGGCTGCCGCAAAAGCTGGCGCTGATGTGAGTTTCGGTTCCCTCTGTTGCTTGATGTTTCTGCTCCCCCAATTTCCGATTTTGGGGTAACACTCGCAGCAGGCGGACCGACCTATAGTTCGTCTTTGATTGGTTCTTGCAATTGATTCATCCTTTAGCAATTATTTAGTAAAGTATTCAGTAGTTTATTGAAGCATATTTATTTAAATTGTACAACCCAGTAATTAGTTAGTTAACTTTGTGAAGAACAAGCTGAGAAATAGCATGTGGAATTAGTCTTTGAATGATTGCTTAGTTACATTTATTGAGAAGCTTCCATAAAAAAAAGCATTTGTTGAGAAGCAATTTTTTCCTACATATTGATGATGAAGACATCATCTCACGATTCCAAATGCCTCATCGATAAAATAAAATCGTAATGTTCCTTAATTACTTGAGACTTCACAAATGCTGCATGGTTTAGGTAATTGTACTTTTATCTAGTACTCTTTGCTTTGATGGACCTTTTATCTTACACGTAGGTAATTGTACTTTAGTATAGTATATGCAACAATGGTTTAGTTTTGTATTTGCAAGTATCTACACTCTCAATCTTGAATTCCTGTGCTCATCACTGGTTTAAGTTCCGCCTACCTCCATTTTCGGGCTGGGTCCGTCAGTCGCAGGTCGCAGCTTGTTGACTAGTTTGGTTGAAATGTGATCTGTGAGTTCGCAAAGCTGCGCGTTTGTTGAACCGCAACAAGAAGTGCTAGTCGTTCAGTTGATGAATTCGCTGATTCTGCTAATTGTGCTATTCTGTGCCAATTGGCAAACTACTTGTTGTCGGAGTATTGAGTTTTAGGGGTAGCTCTGGCTTCTAACTACCATTTTTTAGAAGACAGCAAACAAGCATAGGGGCAGAAGGCAGAAGATTGGGTGGAAGATAGGTGGATTGTTGACAAATGGTGTGAAATGTTTGTAATGGCATAAGCTCTTCCCCTTCTCCTATTGTAACTCCATAGGGGTTCATACCCCCCCCCCCCCCCCCCCCCCCCCCCAATTGTTTGTGCCCTTGGCACCCTCCATCTCCCGGCTTGCTGGGATCGATGGAAAATATTCAGGTGGGGTGCTCACCCCTCTGGTGACGTCTTAAAAAAACACAGGAAACATGTCCTTTTCTTTTAGGTTTACTGTTGATGGAGACAAAAATTCAAGGTTTTTCATTATATCCTATCGATTTCAGGTTATAATGGAAGCTGTTAATAAGCCACGCAATATCCAATATAAAGGTGTTGCAGACCTGGTGACAGAGTAAGAATGCTTCTCGCTAATATTAGTGCACCAGTTCTTAGTTTTATTTTGCTATAAGATAGCAGGTATAAGATATGCCTCTTTTTCATGCAGTAAACTGAAACAACATAGTGTTTAAAATATTTCTCTATACTTTGTTCAGCACAGATAAGTTGAGTGAATCAGTCATTTTGGAAATTGTCACCAAGAACTTTAAAGACCACCTCATACTTGGGGAGGAAGGCGGCCTTGTTGGAGATTCCCAGTCAGAGTATCTCTGGTGCATTGACCCTTTAGGTTTGGTTCCTCAGTTCCTACTTTTGATTTGATGAACATCTATTTAACATTGTAACCAACTAACCATTGTTTGTACTTTCTAATACTGGATGGCTCCAGTAGTTTTCCAGATAATTTCTCAATTTATTGCAGCAAACCTGTGAACTTGAACAGATTAGACCATCATCTATTTCATTCATTTAGAAGGTGACAGTTCCAGTCTAAAAAAAAGGTGTCAGTTCCAGTCTAAAAAAAAGGTGTCAGTTCCGTGTATTACTATTATTAGTTTATTACCCTGTCAAGAAAAAGAAATCAGTCCTGTGTATAATTTGACAAGCAAATTGAGAAATAGAAGAATTAGTACAATTCACATATCTCACAGCAGTAAGGGTGTAGTTGCACATACGGGTTATTGTACCTGAAGTTGATTAGAAAAATTAAGTCAGCATGACGGTCTCCCCTTTTTGGGATCTAATCTACTGAATTTCTCTCTTCAGATGGAACAACAAACTTTGCACATGGTTACCCCAGCTTTTCTGTGTCCATTGGCGTTCTCTTCCGTGGAAAGCCTGCTGCTTCCGCTGTGGTAAGAGTTTGAACATATTTCTTGAGCAATATGATCTTTCCAATAGCAGAGTCCCAAACAGTTAGGGCATTGCACTATATATAGGAAACATTTCTCTGTGTAATTTTATGTTTTACCACTTTCTTATTTAGGTGGAATTTTGTGGTGGGCCTATGTGCTGGAGCACCCGTACAATTTCTGCATCTTCTGGTAGGTTCTTTGATCAATTACTGGCTTTGCTTCTTTATGCTAGAGGACTCTATAGACTTCATCTTTATGTCTTTCCTTTCTCCCGAACAGGCGGTGGAGCTTATTGTAATGGGCAAAAGATTCATGTCAGTCAGACAGACAAGGTAGCCTATTTTCTCTTCTAGAAGTAGCCATGCATTTTCCTATTATGTTCATCTGTGAGTGAAGACTGCCTGCTGCGATGATTTGCCAGGGGTCACGTGCTCAATGCATCCGTTCGTAAAAGGTGTTTCTAGATGTCCAATTAAATGCCACATAACCTGACTGTGTAATGTATATGTAAGTTTTCAAGTTATTATCTCTAATCAGTAGTTGTCAACTCATTCTCTAGGTGGAACAATCTCTTCTCGTCACAGGTTTCGGATATGAACATGATGATGCCTGGACTACCAATATAAATTTGTTCAAGGAATTTACTGACATTAGCAGGGTAAGTGTTTGTCGAACTGATTTTTTCTTTTTTTTGCAGATTTGCAGATCTGAGTTTTCTACCATCCTTGAATACTTCCTTTTTTCAGGGGGTGCGAAGGCTAGGCTCTGCTGCTGCTGACATGTCCCATGTTGGACTCGGTATTACAGAATCTTACTGGGAATATCGACTTAAGCCATGGGATATGGCTGCTGGCGTCCTGGTAGTTACTTTTTCTCCCATGGAAACATTAACATTTAATAAGTACCTTTCCAAATCAGTTTTGATAAATAATCACGAGTACAACATATTAGATATCGGCCTATGTTTTTGGCTTTTCTAATCTTACCTCAATCAGATATTCATATTACATGTTATTGATGTAATCTAACATTTTTTGTTAGAATTAGTTATAGGAATTGCCTCTGAGGCATCACGAACCAATTTTAAAATACTTAGAATCCTGTTCATGGCCTTTCTGTGAACAACTAAAGAGTTTGCACCTAAAAAGATACGGAATTGGTGCTTATATTATATATCACAAACGTATAAACGCGATTACTTCAGTTAGAGCAATGGCTACTCGTTGAGTCTGAAAATGACAGCTTTATTTCCACTGTAAGCATATCTTGTTTTGTGGTGTATGTTGTGCTGATATATTTTGGTAACTTTTTCAACAGATAGTTGAAGAAGCTGGTGGGGTGGTAACTCGCATGGATGGTGGAGAGTTTACAGTCTTTGATCGTTCTGTTCTTGTTTCCAACGGACTTGTTCATGGACAGGTTTGTTCTAAAAAAACTCAGGATATTGTTTGTGTGGACAAGTTTCTTAGTGTTGTTGATCCACCCTTTACTGAACTGCAGCTTTTGGATCGGATTGGCCCTCCTACTGAAGATCTTAAGAAGAAAGGAATCGATTTCTCTTTGTGGTTCAAGCCTGACAACTACCCAACCGATTTTTGAGTTGCACCAAGGGCACCAGCCATGGACGATATCAGAATAAAGCAACCACCATTTTTTGGTTCCTTAAAGAAGAAACAATAATGTTCAATTCAACATCCCTGTACTTTTAATGACAATACAATGTACAGTTCTTTAACTCAAGTTTCAGAGTTTCAAGAGCCAAGCTCCTAAAAGAATACAGCTTTACAATTGAACATGGAAGGTGCTCATTCCTTTGGGTTTTGGATTATTACATGTATCGGAAATTGAGATTTTGAAAGAGCCACATCTTCTACGTCCATTTGTAACTGTTTGTTTAACTTATCAGCCATGATACACGATATTTTTCTCTTACAACAAAATAGCAAAAAACAACATAAGTTGATCAGCCGCAGAAACCATCAGCCGAACAGACTTCGTTTCTTGTGAGCTGCTTTGGCCTGCTAGACTGCTAGTCTTCTTTAAGATACCATGCAGTGAAAAATTGTCTGCTTGTGGTTACAGATAAACGGCACATGTTTGCATGGCATTAATTTTCCCTTATAATTTCCATTGCTTTTCAATAAGCTGCACATGTTACTTAGTTCAGTCACTAAAAGTTGCCGGTGGAGAGGTCATGTTGGTTGTCTTTTTGGATAAGAGGTCCTGAATGATAGGTCACAGGAGGCCCAAAACACAACACTGGATAGAACGAGCCAAAAGCAAGATCGATCGCCGGAGAGATATTTCAGCTTGCTCTGCCTCTGCTCACAGCTCCTCCCATCCTCCTCTCCAAAAAACCCCCACACAGCTCAAGCAAAAGCGTGAAAGCTCAGTGATATTTTCCCTGGCTGTTTACCAGGCCTGCACACTCGTTGCCTCTTGAGGAGCGTCGGCGGCCTTCGTCACCCTGTGCTCATGTACGTCCCACTTTACCTATCGAGCTCACTAGTGCGTAGCTGCGCTGTGTGTTGGGAGGTGATCGGGGAATCCCAGCCTTGGATGCCTTCGATCGGGAGCTCAGATTCGACAGGCGCCATGATTTCGTGGGATGGGAAATCGCTAGTCGAATCAGGGGGAGGGGGAGGGAGAGGGGAGCGCCTGACATGCATTAATTTGTGCATCATTTTGCAGGTTAAGTGTTGAGGCTCATACATATTACCCGATTGTAAGGCCGAGATGGAAATTATGTGCCTGCAGAAACGTCTTGCAAGAAACTTCCTTACATGACGCAGAAGTAAAATCCTACCGCCATGGTGAGAGGAAGAAGAACCGGAGAAGGGACGGCGCTTACATTGACAAAGATGGCGTGGCAAGAGCCTTCGATAGAAAGAAAATATCTAGAAAGAGGGGTAAATGACACTGCTACTTCTCCTCCTTTCAGTTTCATTGAATGCAGCAAATCAATAACTCTTAGACAATATCTATTTTTTTTTGGATTCACTGTTTTGTTGGAAGTTCAAGGACATGGCATAGGTTTTACAGTAGCTCTGAATGATATGGCTTGGACATGCATGCAGGGGGTGCTATAAAAGGCCGTGGATGGAAGTACGGTTCTGGGTTTGTTGATGGAGTGTTTCCAGTGTTGAGTCCAATGGCACAAGACATCCTAGAATTTGTGCAGAAGGGGACTGACGTCGCCAATATCTGGGAATCACTGGACAACATTCCTCAAGCACACGATCTTTGGGATGACATTGTCAATGTCGCAGTCCAGCTTCGCCTGAACCGACAATGGGAGCCGATCATCACAGTAAGTCGATCCTTGCATCTCATATTCTGCCTTAACCTTCGCTGATCATACCCATGTGAAAGTGAAACTGGCAAGAGCAAAGATTCTAGTCTTTTGTGAGTACTTCTCTCGGTGCTGCATGCTTTGATTCCTAAGGTTTTGATGTTTGATTTGTCAAGAGTACCTATATATAGGTGTGTGAGTGGATCCTGTACCGGAGTTCGTTCCGTGCCGACGTAATCTGCTACAACCTGCTCATAGATGCGTATGGTCAGAAGCGTCAGCTGAACAAGGCGGAGTCGATTTACATGGCTCTTCTGGAGGCTCAGTGTGTGCCCACTGAGGACACTTATGCTCTTCTACTGCGTGCTTACTGCAATTCTGGACAGTTGCACCGAGCCGAGGGCGTGATTTCAGAAATGCAGAAGAATGGGATCCCTCCAAGTACGCATTCCTCTCTCTGTCATGAGATGAAAATGCTTGTTAATTTAGGATGAAAGAAAAAAAAAATCATACCAAGAACTCTCTTGCAGCTGCAACTGTGTATAACGCATACCTGGACGGTCTACTGAAGGCAAGATGTTCCGAAAAGGCGGTTGAAGTGTACCAAAGGATGAAGAAGGAGCGCTGCAGAACTAACACTGAGACGTACACACTGATGATCAATGTATATGGGAAGGTAAGGCATTTTTCCTGGTTTAATCTTTAATGTGTACTGTAGGGATCAGATGATCTCAAGTGTCTGTCAGCTCTATGAGATAATGGCCGTCATGCTCATCTTTTCACAGGCTAAGCAACCGATGTCATCGCTGAAAGTGTTCAATGAGATGAAAACGATCGGGTGCAAGGCCAACATCTGCACCTACACCGCGCTGGTGAACGCGTTCGCGCGGGAAGGTCTTTGCGAGAAGGCCGAGGAGGTGTTTGAGGAGATGCAGGAGGCTGGGAATGAACCTGACGTGTATGCCTACAATGCTCTGATGGAAGCTTACAGCCGCGCAGGGTTGCCGCAAGGGGCATCAGAGATCTTCTCTCTGATGGAACACATGGGGTGTGAGCCTGACAGAGCCTCTTACAACATTTTGGTGGATGCTTATGGACGAGCTGGTCTCCATCAAGGTAGGTCAGGAAGCTTCATCATCTTGTCAAATTTGGCCAGTGCAAGAACATGCTGAGAATTTAAATTTTGCCGGGTTTTTTTTTTTTTTTTTTTTTTTTTTTTTGTGATTGGTACGTTTTTCAGAGGCAGAAGCGGCGTTCCAAGAGCTGAAGCAGCAGGGAATGCGGCCGACGATGAAGTCGCACATGCTGCTCCTGTCGGCGCACGCCAAGTCCGGCAACGTGGCGAGGTGCGAGGAGGTGATGGCGCAGCTGCACAAGTCGGGGCTGCGCCCGGACACCTTCGCGCTCAACGCCATGCTCAACGCGTACGGCCGGGCGGGGCGGCTGGACGACATGGAGCGGCTCCTCGCGGCCATGGAGCGCGGCGCCGGCGGTGACGACGCCGTCGCGGCGCCGGACACCAGCACGTACAACGTGGTGGTGAACGCGTACGGGCGCGCGGGGTACCTGGACCGGATGGAGGCGGCGTTCCAAGCCCTGCTGGCGACCCCGGGGCTCGCCCCGACGTGGTGACGTGGACGTCCCGCATCGGCGCGTACGCGAGGAAGAAGGAGTACGCGCGGTGCCTGCAGATCTTCGAGGAGATGGTGGATGCTGGGTGTTACCCCGACGCCGGCACCGCCAAGGTGCTGCTCGCCGCGTGCTCCGACCAGCGACAGGTGGAGCAGGTCACGGCCATTGTTAGGTCCATGCACAAGGATGCCAAGACGCTATTCGCATTGTGAAATCCACAGGCTTTGGACCTCTCCTTGTATAAATTTCTGCTGCATGATCACATATGAACTTTGACAGAAATCACGTTACACAAACCTCTTCGTTAAAAACAAGTCATCACTAATATAGTACTCCCTCCATCCCAAATTATAAGAGCATCTCCAACAGATTTTATAAAATAGATCTTCAAAAACTACAATTTAGATGATCTCTAAAATAGGTAGCTCTTCAAATTAATGAAACACCACAGCAGCTTCTTTAATCCACTCTCCAATCCAAATTTCTATTGGGCCAGAGTCATATAGATCCGTTTATATCTACGGCAACAAGCACGGAATTGGTAGACGGTTGTGCCAGAAGGTGCCTGCATGCACGGAATTGGACGGAGGAAAGGCGGATGGCGAGCGACGCCCACTCGTCAATTCTCCCGAAATGTGTGGAGTCAGTGCGTTTCTCAGTTAGGTTGAATGGAAACCTGTCACAGTTTTTCTCCCCTAACCGTGGAATATGACAAGGAGACCCAATGTCCCCGTACCTATTCCTTTTATGTGCTGAAGGATTGTCGAGTATGCTCAAATACTCGGGCCCTCAGTTTTTGGTGAAAGGAATTCGTGTGGGAATTCATGCACCCTGGATTTCACACTTGTTATTTGCAGATGATTGCCTAGTGTTCACTGAAGCTTGTGAGCGTGGTGGGCAACGTCTTGCAAATATTCTCCAGATTTACCAGGAAGGGTCAGGCCAGATTGTTAACAATGCCAAATCGGTCATTTTTTTAGTGCTAATTGTACTGATAGCATGAAGGAAGAGATGAAGCATACTACTGGAATTCAGATAGAGGCCCTATGCGAGAAATATTTGGGGCTTCCTACAGCGGTTGGGCACAGCACCACGGAAGCCTTTGAATCGATCCCGACAAAGATTAGGGGTTTAGTTGGGGGCTGGAGTGAGAGGCTGCTTAGTGGAGCTGCCAAGGAAGTCCTCGTAAAATCAGTGGCCCAGGCGATTGCAACTTATCCAATGAATTGCTTTGTTCTTTCGGCAAGAACAAGGAAGAAAATTACTGCAGCAACCTCGAACTATTGGTTGGGTGGGTCAGCGGACAGTCGAGCCATCCACTGGGGGCATTGGGAGGACCTTACCCTCCCATCGTGGTGGCATGGGCTTTAGAGATATTAAGCATTTTAATGTGGCAATGCTAGGGAAGCAAGGGTGGCGCCTCTTGACAAATCCAGATTCACTATGTGCTCGTGTGATTAAAGGAAAATATTTTCCTACTGGGGATTTCCTATCAGCCAGAAAAAAGAGGAATGCATCTCACACTTGGCGGGCTATTCTGATGGGTAAGCAGGCTTTGCAATGTGTTCTAATGAAACGAATTGGCAACGGTGAATCGACTAATATCTGGCAAGATAGGTGGATTCCGGGAGCCATTGGTGGTAAGCCAATTTGCCCAAAACCGGGCGTGTCGGCAGTTCAGGTTAGTGAACTCCTGTCTGCAGATGGCCGGCATTGGGATGATGTGGCTTTAGATGAGAATTTGCTGAACATGGATGCACAAGCTGTGAGAAGGATCCCGTTGGGAGATTGCAACACGATTTTTGGGCTTGGCCCGAGGAACGCCACGGAGTCTATTCAGTGCGCTCGACATATCGCCTATTGAAGGAAAAAGATGTGCAAGACAGAGACTATGGTGGAGGCATAACGTCGCATTAGACGGCCAGCTATGACCCCCATTGGCAAAGACTTTGGAAATGTAAGGTGTCACCCAAGGTGAAGGTTTTCTGGTGGAGGGTTTCACATGATTTTATCCCCTGCCGTGTGAACCTCCACTATCGGCACATTGAGCAAATAGGGACATGTGGCTTCTGTGGTAGAGAAGAGGAGTCCACATATCATGCTCTGACGCAATGCACATATGCTATCCGATTCTGGGAGAAATAATGACGGGCATCAAATTGCCTAGGCTAAATCCAAGGACTTGGACACGGGATTTGCTGGATACTGCTGTAAATCTGTTGACCGTGAGATAATTTTGTGCGGAATGTGGTCCTTATGGAACAGCAGGAATGACCGTCGGCATGGGAAGTCACCCATTGAACCGGGGTTGGTAGTGGACTGGGCGCTAGATACTTGCTTTTATATGTCCATTGACTGTCGTGCTTCAGATCAAGGTGCACCAGTGCATGAAGCCTGGGCAGCTCCGTGCCGTCAGAAGGGACGCTGAAAATTAACATCGACGGAGCTTTCATTCAGAACACCTGCGTGGGTGCTGTAGGAGCAGTGGTGAGGTGCAGCACTGGAAATTTTTGCCTCTGCGCATTGGCTGAGCTCGGTAGGTTCAGCGCTTTTGGCGGAGGCAGAAGCACTTAGAGAAGGAGTCCGACTAATTCCGGCAGGGACTCAACAACATGTTGCGGAGACGGATGCCCAGGAGCTTGCATTGCTTTGGAAAAACAGGACCACTCATCGGTCGGAGGTTGCAACGATCCTGCATGATGTTGAAGAAATGGCGACGGCTTTCACCTCGTTTGATGTTGTCTACGTGAGAAGAACTGCAAATTTTGCCGCGCATTTATATGCCAAGCACGCGTTAGGTGCTTTGCAAAACTATGTTTGGCATACCCCTCCTAGCTTCTTGCAGCAATGCACGCGTCATGATTGTAATGCTACTATTTAATTAATGAAGCTCCCCACCCCCAAAAAAAAAATTCTCCCGACCGAGAATTACGGAATAGAGCACTCGGGATTTTAGAAAATCAAGTAGCGAAGCTGTTGGACATAGGTTTTTCGAGAAAATCTCTAAATTGGATATTACAGGAGTGAGTCTTTTGGACATGCTCTAAGACATTCCAAGAATCTTAGAGAATCAAAGAGTTTGACCAATAATTATAGAGAAAACTATAAAGATCTATGACATCAAATAGACTTACTATGAAAATATAATTGATAACGAATCTAATTATACTTAGTTGATATCATAAGTATTATTATATTATCATATAAGTTTGGTCAAACTGGAGATAGTTTGACTATCCAAGATTCTTAGGATGTCTTATAATTTAGAATGGAGGGAGCAGTGATGTTTACATATGTATTTGGCACAAGATTGTTTGAAATATATCTCCTGGAAAATCAGTTGATGAGCTAGCTTTACGTCATCTTTCTTGCCAACATTTCATGGAGGCTACCATGCTAAATTGAAATTGAAAACCCGTTGAGCTTTATATTATGTTTATTTAATGTCAAATTTTCAATGAGGGTAGCCTGTTTTATTGACATGACTCGATCATCTTATATGTTATACGGAGTAACTCATAATTATGTGTCTGACTGTAATTTTATTCTTGATATTTACAACTTGTTATATCTATCTATCGAAGCATGTCAATGTGAAAAAAGTCACATGATACACTGGCAAGTATTCTTGTTGAACCTGAAGTTGTGGGCATAATATTGACCTAGTGGCCTATAACAAATCGGAAATGTTTTGGAAAGAGCTCCTGACGTCATGTTTTTTCATATCCATCGGATGCGTGGTAATGTTTTTGCTAGTGCCACGTACTGTACCTTCAGTGTGCTCCCATTCGAATTCTCTTCTCACCCCGTCATCAACAAGGGAAAATATATGGTGAAAACCATATACTAAGGGGAACATAGAAACCGAATTTAAGAACATAGTTTGGTCATTCATAAAAAAAAATTGAAATCTGGCACATCCGTAGTGAATACAAATATGTAGTCACATGCTAGAATTAAGATGCAAACTTGCTTTTGCCAAAAAAAAAGGGATTTTGCTTTCTAGTGCACATGCATCTAAAATTTGTCATTTTCTTATGATTTTTCTACTTTGAGTTTGTATCCCAATTTTTTTTGCATTGATATACAAAATTTCAAAAAACAACAACCAAGATATATTTTAAAGTTAATTTCTATGTTTCCACCTAATATCATATATTTTGCCCATCATATCAGGAAAGCTTCATGAGCCAACTCATTTCCGTGGACACACTAAGAGCTCGTTCGGTTTAGCTCAAATCAGGCCAGGAATGATTCCAGTTGACAAAACTTGTTCAAATTAGATAACGAATTCTGTCTGGAATATTTTCAAGGCATCGTTCCTCTTTAACCGAAGATGCTCTAAGGTGACTCAAGGTCATGCGTGGAGGCCTTGCACCGTCAAATCTAGGGACATAGTGATGGTGTCAAGGCGCTATGGAGTACGGCCCTCCGAAGTGTGGACTGAGTGAAGCTTGAAGAGGAGAGAGTATTTGAGCACTACTTCACATGTTGTAGGTAGTGATGCATGCTCTAAAAAATAAAAAAATTAAGAGTAATACATGAACAAGCACCGATGCTTAGGGTCTGTTTTGTCCCTTCTGAAATGAGCCAGGTTGTACCTGGGCAGCCAGGCTGATGGGGCCCAACTTTTGTGTCTGTAGGTTTTTTTGTTGTTGTCTTCCTAAGGACAGGCTACGCTGTGCCTTTGATTGGTTCCACAAAATTCTAGCCCATCACAGAGACATGGATGCAACATTTGCTCCATCCACAAGCATCGCCAGCCAGGCCCATGAAAAGCGGATTCGAAATCCGTTTCTCCAGAGCCAGGGCACGGGAGCTCTCTTGCAGCTGTGTAGCCAGGCCCAACTCATAATCCATCCAACCAAAAACATCCAACATCTACATCCAGCGAGCCAGGTTCGGCCAGATTCGTCCAACTAAACATGCCTTTAATAATTTTAAAAGTTAGATGAAATAGATTAATCGCTGGATTGTGAGTTTTTCATGTCATACAAACTTAAGTACTTAAAGTTTTCTTCTGTTTTCATAATGAAATACGCATGGTAAAAAAAGAAGTAAAACTGCATATTGTTTTTAGAAAAGATGTAGTAAGTGCAGTAGTAAAGGACCAATCTTTCAAAATAAAACAAAATACAAAGCTCAGCTTCTACGGCATGTTGTAGCCACACAAAATCAGTCAAAGACCTGCAGTTTAAGTGAACTATTAAAATATGTAAGCAGCAGGGATTGGGTAAGACCGATCAAAAATAAAATTGATTCTGGTTTTCCTGAGAAGTTATTCTTTTAACTTTTGATCAATTATATATAAAAGAGTATTAATATTTGTAATACATAATTAGTATATACTTGAACATATTTTTATAATAAATTAATTTGGAAACATAAACATTGCTCCATATTTTTTTTAATCTAGCTAAGTCAAGAAAATTTAATCTATACTATCTCTAAATATCTGCCGTTTTCATTTTCTAAGAACCAACTTTAACTCAATATATATTAAAAATATTAATATTAGTGTCTGATATCCTTGGTTCTCAAGTAGGAGTTAACATAATTAGTATTGGCAAGTTTTGGTTGAGCAATAAGAAAAATAGTGTAGTTAACATGATAACTTCTGCTGTGATTTGGTCGATTTGGAAACTTAGGAATGAGTTATGTTTGAATACTGGCTGGAAAAGTATGGAGGAGCTTATTTACAAGACTCTTGGCTTGCTCCAAAATTGGGTGGTGCTGTGCCCTGTGGACAAAAAGAAGGTGCTCATTGGCTTCACCAATCAACTGAAGGCCGCAGCAACGATGGTGTCGTGGCTTCCAGACGCACGCCAAGCCGCTGTTCAAAATCCCCCAGGGGTGAGATGACTGAAGTCTATAATAGCGATGCCCAAGAGCTTGGTGGCCCGGCGCTGCTACCGAACCTGAACTTTCTGCTGGGATGAAGTTTTTTTGATGATCTAGAAATGTAATAGACAGTTCCTGGCTTAATGGTGCGTAGGTGACTGTCCTGAGCAGACTATTGTTTCAGTTTTTGCTGGTTCTTGGAACTTTTTTGCCGGCTGGAGCCTGGCTTCCTTTGGGTGAACAATGCTGTAACAGACTTATGGTCTTTTGATTTTAATTGAAAGGCCGGGGCGTCAGGCCCTTGAACTCTAAAAATATTAAAAATATTTATAATTATGACATATAATGGCTTCTTCTATGATCGGCCCATCATCTAACGTGGAGTTGTAGTGATCCATCACCGACTCATCACGGCTACATTAAACAGGAGAGAGAATAAATCGATTCGTATGCCTTACACCGATTAAAAAAACCGAGGCAGGATCACTTTGCCCATTCTTGTGAGATGCAGCAACAGCAAATGAATGTGATTTTTTATTTGGCAATGGTATGGGCCAGCTGCAGACGCCCAGCCTAGCCAAAGACTTGTTTATTTGTCACGCGACCCACATGACTCAGTTGAGAGCATAATCTTGGACATGGCGTGGCTGTCTCCCACCTGGATGAGTTGGTTGATGTATTATTGATAGATATTTGAATTTATTTTTTAATAAATTTATTTAGAGATACTCTCTTCGTTTCTGAAAGAATCAATTCCTAAAATCCATGTCAGTCAAACTTTTTAAACTTTGACTAACTTTATTGGAAAATGTAACAACATTTATGATTTGAAATGAGCATCATATAAAAATATGTTCTTAGATAAATCTAATAATTTTAGTTTGATATCATAACCATCGATACTTTATTGTAGAAATTTGGTCAAAGTCTAAAAATTTTGACTTAGGACAAACCCAAAAATCCATTCTTTCAGGGACGGAGGGAGTATATATATATATAATATATATATATATATATATATATATATATATATATATATATATATATATATATATATATATATATATATATATATATAGGGTGCGTGTATATTTATACACGCGGGTGTATGTACACCTGCCTCTAGTATATGCATCCGCCAAGTTTCACGGCCATAGGAAACGGGTTGAAGCTAACGGGTCTAGGCCGGAGAGTGCGGGGTGGTTGCGCATATACGTATGTACGAGGACAAAAAAACAGGGGATGCATGTTATGTAATTTTTTTGTTTTTGACGTACCTTGGGTTTATCGGTTGGGTATATATCTGGTCATTCGCATATAGCTCTATTACTTTGTATCAAGTTATATATAAATGGTACTAATAGGTTAAGGAGTATGTACACATACTCTACTCTAGTGTAGCTAGGCTTATTGCATCAATGACTATAGTATAGTGTGTTACTGATACATTTTTTTTATTATTAATAAGTGAGCATATTGATTAGGGTATTTTCACATACGTACTATTATAAAGTATGTATTTATACTTTATTTTCATCATATAAGGAGTATATATTCATACTTTTCAAAAGAAGTATATATACATATTTTCCCATGAAATAAAGAAGTACATATTCATACTTTTTAAAAGGGTAGGGGATGAGTACATACATGGCGCCGTTTACTAGTGAAGTATGCGTGTATTGAAAAAAGTATGAGTAGATACATGTTCAGAGATAGTATGAATACATACTTGTTTAGATACACGGGAGCATATATACATGCTAGACGAGTATGAACACATACACTTCATGGAACGTAAGAATCAAGTATATTAAAAGTGTACATAATTGCGTCGTTTTCTGAATCATCTATAGAAACATTAGGGTGGCGGATACTGCACAACACTATTTGCTACACCCATCTTCTCGTTGAATGGCCGGAGCTCTTTCTCGTATTCCTTGATTTCCTTTGGATCTGCGTTGTAGATTCTCTAAACCTGACATGCATCCATAATAACGAATACTCCATATATAGAATGTGACGATTTTAACAAAAATCTATGGAACGAACGCAACAAGCAGGCATAAGAGCAACCACAATGTGCAGATAAAGTAGTTCATAGTGAATTGTTTATTATGTATCAGGTGACTCATATATTGTGAAGACAGTCCATAAAAAAAAATAGCTACAGCTACCCATAGCACTATGGGCTGGCCACATGACAATAAAAAAATACTACTTTCACTGTTCATCTGACATGCACATTAAATAAAGGAAGAGCAGTTGGCTCCACAAGCTAGCCATTGGGCGCATCCGCGCTGGTCAGCTCTTCTACCTGCCTCCTTGCTTCCCTCTACAAAACTGAATGAGCTTGCTGCTCAATTCTCAACACCTGAACTCCAGAACACATCTATCCTTGCTTCCCTCTACAACCTGAGAACTCTAGAACGCATCTCTCAAGAACGCAATTGTTTACAATGGAAAACACCCCTAGAAACTTCTCAACCCTCCTGAATCAAGACTCTCCATCCCAGTACTCATCAGAGGGTACAAATCAAATCTCACCTCCTACACCCCAATCACAGTTTCCCTATGGAACATCAAATTTTTTACAGAACTTCAATCCTTTTGGTCCTCCAGGAATCCATCCACCATATGGCTATTCTCCTCCTAAATTTCAAGGTGTTCAACAGCAAGGTAGTTGGCTACATGCCCTCCTCCGAGCTTTCAAGGATTTCATCTCCATGAAAGTGTTGGTCTTGGTGGTGCACCTGCAGCCAATAGGCCACCATCAGTGCTGCAATTTAGCCATTTTGGTGGAGCTGCAGCCAACCCTTCTTCCCATAGATCCGAGTCAAGTTCTCGATGCTCTGCACAACAAGAGAAGCAGTCAGTCAACATTGAAGAGTTAAGTGATAGCAGTGAAGAAGAACCAAAGAGACGTCAACGCATCAATTGGAGTGAAGAAGAAAATGATCGGTTGTTTAGTTCCTGGACACATCATTCCACTGATTTTGTAATCGGCAACGACATGAAAAGTGAGTACTATGACATACCGGATAATAGAGGATGAGAGAGGCATCTATGACATACCAGATGATAACACATATGAGCAAGAGCAATCTTCCCCAAATTTAACTGGGCTTGCACATGGACCAATCTATGGATTCACAGATGTACTAGACAAAGACATGGAAATTCGCAATCAATCAACTCACATTCGTCTCAAGGAAGATTTGGTAGAGCATATATGGCAAAAATTCAGTACACAGCAGCATGAACCAGACGAAGCGTAGAGTTTCACTCATGTAATTTTATGATTGTGTGTTTGCTTAAAATAATTTGTCATCATATCTGAAATTAGTCAATTACATTTTTATTTTATTGTTCATTCATACTTTGCAAAAAGAACGAGTACTATGCACAGATCGGACGTTACAAACTTAAACTCTCATTTTTTTAACAATTAAGAAAACTAAAGCAGCTGCTATTACTATGCACGGATCGCAGTAGGAATTGATTATACTTGCTGAGTTGGAGAGGAACGGATCTGTGTCCCGCGAGTATCAGTGCGCCCCTGCTGTCCACATTCCCGGCTTGGGAGTATGTGTACACGACGAGGTCCTGGCCGCTGCCTGGCCGCTCCCCCGCGAGATCCAGGAGCCGGGCGTTTGCGCTGGTGCCGCCCGACGGTGGCACGCGAGGTCCCGCGCCGGACCTTCGTGCGGGACTGCGGGTGCCGACAGTCGGTGTCCCGTGAAGACGCGAGGTCGCCGCGTCGGTCGTCGTCCATGCGGCTCGCTAGGTCGCCGCCCCGGGCATCCGTGCCCCTGCAGAAAAACGCCCGATCTGAGTAGGTTGCCGCCGGATCTAAACTCGGATGTTAGAGATCTGAGGTGGAAGGGAAGGCCATGGTCGGTTTCGGTGCGAGGAAGTAGATCAGAGCCGGAGAAGACGGCGGCGGAGATAGGGATGCGGATGTTGCTCGCTGCGGATTTCTCCCTCGCACGCAAGAGGCAGGGGAAGTTGAGGGCGTGCGATTTTTTATTTGTTGTGGGACCAGACCTTAACGACAACCGATCTATATACATTGTGCAACATAACTTTACTATAGCTCTCTGTTGTGGGACCCATGCATATGGACCAGTTGGTCTATATACGTTGAGCTTGCTCTAATATTGCTAGAATTGAACGATCGACGTACTGCACCACCGCTGAACGTTGCTCTGATCTTGATTCTTGCTTCGCTCCTCCGTGATGCCAACATGAAAATCAACATCCTGTCTTAATTACGGAGAAGTTCCTATAGTAGATATGTAAATGAAGGGAGATCAGGTTCGTACCTATGGTCGAAGAGAGGTGTGTCAACATAATAAGAGGATCTAACAACAGCAGATCAATGGAATCAACTGTCTCTAGATCTGGTTGCTGCGAGATTTAGCCTGTCGCAATACCAGGGATCCAAAAATCACAGACCCTGACCAAGGAATCGAAGAAGCCGTCACCGCGGCCGAATATTGTATTACGGACGCATAAATTCTGGAGAGTTCTGATATTATATAGCAACCAATGTAATTTTGGATCCACTTTTCCCGTTAATTATCCGTCGATGCGCTCCTCTCATTACTATTAATTAATGTTCACGTATTTTTAACTCGAGCAGGTATATACGGGTGCCGTCTACGTCCTTTGTGAACCCGATAGTTTGTAAACCCGTTAGTTCCGCCCACGACGTGGCCCGTTTCACGGACGAGACGAAGAAATAGACTGTGGAAGGAGGTGAGAGTACATCCACGCAGGAGTAAAAAGGAATTACCATATATATATATATATATATATATATATATATATATATCGAGTAAAACTTATTGACATGGTGATAAATATTTAGAAATGGAGCGAGTTTACTATAACAAATTTTATTTTGGGACACGAGCGAGCGAGTACATAATGCAACAGATCCTCTTCCAACTGTAATCTGCTGCAGCCACCAACCGTTTTTGAGAAGTCCGATCAGTGTTAGAGAGCACGTATCCTCTTCCGTAGATTGTTTACTACCAATAAAAATGAAAGTGGTATGATATTTTCCGACCGTATCGGTTATTAAATTCGTTTATAAGAGTTTTGATTTATTTATATCTAAGTTCAAATATTAACATCTGATACATATTTGAAAAATGCTATCCGATATATATAATATTATCCATATTCCAATCAGAATCATAATAAAAATATATAAATAAATATAATATCAATAACATTCATTTCTGTCCGATCTATTTTCATCCTATTGTTTAGGCACGCCGATGCTCCGATCCCAACTCATGATTCGCGCCAATGCTGACTAAGCTACACGTGGAGTATAAACAACGAATAAGAGTAGTAGTTGAATCTTTTTGCGAGTATAAACAACTCCCTCGCCAAACTCAAGGCAGCGTTTGGTGGCCTTCCGGAGAGAGAAAAAAAACAGTTTAATTTAGCGATTAGTATATTGAGCCTCAAACCAGCAAGGAAATTGATGACAAGCTGGTTATGCAACCCTTCATAGAAAAACTGCAAGATAAGCCGGTTCAATAAAGCTGATAAGTCAATTAATAATATTTAGGGCTGTTTTTAGTGTGAGAGAAAACACTGTACATAAACTTTGATAAATTTAAACGAATAGGACCCTGATAAGTGATAATAGCATGGTGATGTGCTTCAGATTACAAGTCTGAACCTTTCTTTTCCTTGGTGCATAAGTGCAACAAAAGGGCAAGCTTGTAGTTTGCATATACTCCCTCCTTTCAGAAAAAAAAAATACAATTTTAACGCAATGTCATGTTTTAATATCTTATAAGTTTAACAAATTATAGATAAAAAAACAATATTTATGATATCAAATAGATATTATTAGATTAGTTGCGAATTATTTTTTTAACAAATTAATTTGGAGTCATAAATCTAAATTCACTTAAAAATATAAAATAGGTAGTACTTTTTCTAACACGCAACTTATATTTGCTTGTCTTTGTTTTTGTGGACTGAGGGAACCAGAACTCAAAGGTCAACAAATTGCAAACTATAAAGTGCAGATACTGAAAAGCCCACAAGTGCCCATTGTACTACTCGTACTAGTTTCCGCGCCACACCAGCTCACCGACAAACGGAACGAACTCGGCGAGAGAGAGAGAGAGAGAGAGAGAGAGAGAGAGAGCGGAACTGCGGAAGCAGCGCCGAGCAACCAATCCCTTTCCTCTCCTCCCCTCGTGCGCCGCCGTCTCCCGGATCATGGCCATGGCCGCCTCCTCCCGGCTGCTGTGGGCGTCCCGCGCCGCCGCCTACCTCAGGGTCTCCACCTTCCCCAGGGCCTACACCGGTACGTATATCCTTCCATGCATCCTCTGTTTCCGGCGCTCTGGTTCGTCGGATCACGGCACCTTGCGGTTGGTCCGGCACCATCTTGTTGTCTCGCGCGCGTATAGATCCGACTTGTTGAACTATTCCTGATTGGTTTTGTTCTGTAACTGTAATAAGGTGGCTGCGAAAAATTGACGGTTTCATTGTAAGGGATATATATATATTTAGTTTCTCACGTTACCTCCTTTTCAATGCTGAAGGATCGGAAGTATACTAAAACCCATGAATGGGTGAAAGTTGAGGGGGATTCAGCAACCGTGGGGATTACTGACTATGCTGAGGTCGATACATTCACATATTTCTTTCACTAATCTGAATTGTGAGGCTATTCTAGTTGTTAGGCCCTCCATATGCTATGTTATCCGGTGTTGTAGTTCTTATCTACACTGATATACATAGGGCATGTTTGGATCCCTTGACAAATGGTAAATAACAAATGATAAATAAAGTTGGCAAATCTTTTGTCAATTTCTAGTGTTTAGATCCATTGACAAATGAAAAATGAAAAATGACAAATGACACATATAAAGATAATTATACCCCTAATAATTACACTCTCATTCACATGTCATGCATATGAGGGAGGGGTATGAGTGAAAAGATTTTTTATTTGCCTTTATTTGCTACTCTAAAGTGACAAATGACAAATGATAATTTTTTACTCTTTTGCCATTTTTTGTCTTACATGTTTGGATCCATTTACCAAAAAGTAGTAATTCTTTTGCTCTTTTACCAATTTGCCAAGGGATCCAAACACCCCCATAATGCATGTAATCGGTTGCCAAAACACCAAGTTCTAATATATTTTACCATGTTCAGTATACAGCATCAGGGGTTTGAATTGCTTAAAGTTTGTTTATTTCTTTTGGCTTCCAGAATCATTTGGGAGATATTATCTTGGTGGATTTGCCACAAGTTGGCTTGAGTGTATCCAAGGGAAAGATCTTTGGTACTGTTGAGAGTGTGAAGACAGTCACTGATTTACACTCACCAGTATCCGGAAAGATTGTTGAACAGAATGTGAAACTACAGGATAGACCTGAATGGGTAAGTGTCGCAACTCATATTAGCCAGAACTCATCTGAAAACAAACTTTCATGGGTACATTAGTCGATGATTATCATTTCTGGTTAGGTGAATGATAACCCATATGAGGAGGGATGGATGATCAAGGTCAAGCTCAGCGATTCAGGTGAGCTCAATTCACTCATGGATGATGTGAAGTACTCGAAATTCTGCGAAGAACAAGACAAGAAATGAAGAAATCAGAGTGTCTTCTGAACACCAAGGACGTGTGTTTCAAGCATTATCACTGCTTTTGGTCTTGTTGTGACAAAATGGCCGTAATAATCAGAGAACTTTGTATCACATTCCCATAATAAACAAAGAAATAAAATAGAGCAGGAAGGTAGCCGTAGAAACATTAGCAAGAAAGTCAATACATGTTGGCACTGAACATCAGAACACATTTTTTCCCCACAAAAAGTATGTTTGCTCATTGTCAGGATCTAACAGTAGCGATCAATGAAAAACTAGCATTAATGTTAAACACTGGATACTAGAGATACCCACGATCTACCCGCCTGCTTTAGACATGCATAACCTCTTATCGTAATCACCCCACCAGGTCGCTCGACAACACGCGCCCTGCCGCCGCACCGTGGCCAGCACCAGCCCGAGTAGACGTGCGCCAGCCATGGGCCCATGGACATGTAGACATTCGCCCCAAGCTCGAGCCGTCCAATCGTGGACCCTAGTGCAGGAAGGCTGGCATTGTGCGGCGGCACGGCGGGATCGGCTCGATAATTGGCTCTAGCCAGCTGGGCAAGCTCGTGAGGTAGATAGAAAAAATTCCACTCAGCCGAAATCAACTCCCACGTATCTTTTATTCAGTATATAGCAAATTAGGAAAATTCAACCTCAACGAACGAATCAACAAATAAATGGTTCACTATCAAAAGCAAATTAATACTCGGACGAGGACATCGCGACGATGTAGAGCGCATTCCCATGCCAAATCATGGAGTTTCCGTGTAGGTACCAAGGTTTCTTTAAGCGACATTTGCTTAACTTATCGGTCAAGTTTAACATAGTTTTTTTTTCTCTCACAGCAAGATAGCTAAAAACAACACCAGATATCTTATTAGCCACAAAAAACAATCAGCTAAACAAGTTAAATAACTATCATAGCTAATAAACTGAACTAATAAATCAAGCAAACACTGCTTACCTGCTTATAATACTGCTCATAGATGCATATGGTCACGAGCGTCAGCTGAACAAGGAAGAATCTACCTGACAGGAGCACGAGCCGGGGCCTAGCTTGAGGCCTTGCCATGGTGACGTTGACATGGCGCTAAGGAGAAAGGCCCTCTGAAACGCGAAAAGGATAGCTTCCGACCAGACACCAGCCGCCTTCTGACCACCTCCCTCTCGCAAAAAGAAAAGAGCGACGCGCGGCTCCGAGGTCGTGCGTGAGGCCATCTGGCCCAGAGCAGCCACAACGACACGGCCCACCAGAGCACAAGCCGTGCACGTTTCTGCGTACGTACGCTTTTTTTTTCTTGTTTTGCCGAGCAGGACATATGGCAGCGCTCACATTTTCTTTTGCCGTTACTTTTTTCATTTCTTCCTTATTTTCTTTTCTTATCTTATCTTATTATTTTCTTTTTTTCCTTATCTTTTATTTATTTATTTATTTTTATTTTTTCTTAAGTGTATTATTATTCTTGTCATCTTTTATTTTTTTTATGTTTTTTTTCTTTTTCTCTTTTATTATTTTTCTTTTCTTCTCTTCTATTTCTTTTTTGTTTCCTTTCTTTTTCTATTTTTCATGGTATTTTTATTATTCTTTTTGTTTCCCTTTCCTACTTTTATTTTTATTGTATATTTTTCTTTCCTTTCATTCATTTGTTTTCCTTTTATCTTTTTTTATTTGTAATTTTATTTTTCTATTTTTTATTTACAAATACACACGATGTTCACATAGTATACATGTAATGTTTCTATGATGTTTTTAGTCCCCATGTTGAAATGTGATATTCTACATGTGATTTTGGATAGTATACATTTGAAGTTTTAGTATTTGTTGTGTGATGTTGGATAGTATTTTTTCTCTCTAACTCTAATTAGTTGTGTCACTATTTTTCTATGATGGTTTTATACTCTTTTTTATTGGACTTTAAATACTATGGTATATTTAATTATAAAACTATTTCACAAGTGTCACAAATGTCTGTGTGGTCAGAGTGATAGTGTCACAAATGTCACAAATGTCTTGTGTTCGAATCTTGTTATAAACTATTTTTGCTATCATTTTTTCTCCTTTATTTTTGCTATCATTTTTTCTCCTTTATGCATGGCCTGAACCCTGAAGGCCGGATCAGAAGCATGCTGTTGGGACACGGTCTCGGAAGCCGAGCTGGGCCGAAATAATCGGCCATTCAACGCTTTCATTCTCTCTCTTTTTCTCTTTCCGTGCTACTTTTTATTTTCTTTTTTGTTTTGTGCAGTCCTATGTTATTCTTTTATTTTTCTTTTTTCTTTTCTAGTGGTCTTATTTTATTTTTATTTTTTCAATTTTTGTGCGGTCCTATGTTATTCTTTTTTTATTTTTTCCTTTTTTATTTTCTAGTGGTATTTTTATTTATTTTTCTTTTTTGAATTTCCGTCCTTTTCTTTTATTTATAATTTTATGTTCACTATTTTAACGATGTTAATGTAGTATACATCTAATGTTATATTTTCTGATATCTGAAGTAAAAATATGACGTTCTACGATGTATTTTGTGATATTCAGTGAGTATATATTGATGTTGTAGGATACATTTTGTGATTTTTTGTTTTTCTTGTTTTTACGACTCTAATTAATTACTTTGTTAATTTATTATTTAATTTTATATTTTTATGATATTTGTGATGTTCAAGTAGTATACATATAATGTTCTATACTATATTTAGTGATGTTCGTATAGCGTTAACGTGATATTCTACGATGTATTTGTAATGTTCGGTAGCGTTTCTTCTTCTTTTTATTTAACTATATTTGATTATTTTGTTATTTCTTTATTATTACATTTTATGATATATGGTGTTCGCATAATATGCATATGATGTTCTATGTTATTTAGTGTGATGTTCGGGTAGTGTTAAAGCTTTGTTCGCTTGAACTACTTTTAGCTTATTTTAGCTTGTTTCAGCTAGTTTCCTATTCAATTAGCTGGAATTCGTCGGTCTGTGTATCGGCTGAACAGAGTGATGGTGCGTGACGATTATCATTAAATATAGATTTATCATGAGATAAATATTATTTAAATAAATTTATCAAAATATATACATACTGGATCTAGTTTTAAAGAGTTTATTGTAAGAAAGATGATGGTGCCATCGGATTTCAATTAGGATACTTGGTTTAGGATCTATGACTTTTTTTACTTCAAAAGGTATGAGATTAATAATGATGTCAATAATTTTGGCTTTTAGGGTAGAGATGTTTGTCTGTTATTTGTCCCACTTAAATAATTGAATTGGGTCTGATTAACTACTTTTCTTTATAAGTTTAAAATATCTACCTACCTGTTGTGATGGTGTAATAGTTGAGAATGATTTTATTAGGCTAAAGCGCCCGCACAACTTTTTTGTTCCTATTTCCATTTATTATATTTACTCTTTAGTATTTTCTTCTTTCTTATAGCTAATATTGTGCCTATTTCCCTTTATTACATTTATTAATTTATATTATCTTCTTTCTTCTATCTGGAAAGCTTCTTATGCATGCAGTATGAGTAAGCTCGAGCTCTCTATGAACGATGGCATCATGGCAATTATGTGTGCGTGCAATATTTCTATGTCTCTCCTTTTTATCTGGCCGAGTTGGTGGCCATCATTATTCACTAGCCGCCAGTGCGAAGTCACTGGTATTCGTAACTATGCTGAGATGCGCTATCTCAGTGTGTACTTCCGTGCGGGACGGGAATGCAGCTAGAGGACAGCAAACTCGTAGAAACGCGTTCTGCGTATGAACTGGGCCGGTCCGGGACGAGACTTCGGAGCTGGGCCGGACGCGGACCGTGGGTGAATAATCGAGCTGGCGCGTGGGTGGTCGGCGGCCACCCGGGTCGGCTGCTAATCGCCCCCCCCCCTCTGAAGCGTGGGCTTAGTCAGCGGCGGAGTCAGCTTTTAGTCAAGACTAGACTAGGACTCTAAAAGCTAAAGCTAATAATGTTGTACAAAGACGAGATAAACATAAATACCGTGTCTAATGAGGTGATGTATTCCGTGTCATATGAACAAGATCAAAATATAAACGAAAAGGTCATAAAAAGATGAACTATTAAACATTCAAATTGTAATATAAATATAGCATACTAATTGTAGAGAATCTGTAAATAAAATCCATCATCCATTGCTATTTCTAATTTCAAAATCAATCCAGTTGGCCGTCCGATGCCGGCAGTGGGCAGTGGCCACTCCTGGAGCTCGAGCCTCGAGGGCAGGGGCGGCGCGGTGCCCTGCTGCGGTGCTGCCTGCACGTCACGAGCGGGAACGGAACACAGAGAGCCCGGGATAGGCGGCGAGGCGCCGTGGCGGCCGGCTGGGTGGCGCGGCGCCGGCAGCCCCTCCGTCTCCACTGCTCAGACCTCGTCTGTCGCGTGCGTGCCATGCGAGGGAAGGAGGGAGATGGACAGGTGACCAGGGTCCAGGAGAGATGAGCCCTGAGTGCCTTATCTTTGTTCTTGGGCCTTTTAATATTGGGCTGAAAAAAATACATAGGGTATTTAGTGTTAGTGGCCCAACGACTAAGACCTGGGCTGCAAATCCGCCCCTGGGCTGAATGAAGCTTGAAGAAGAGAGAGTATTCGAGCACTACTTTGCAGGAAGTGATGCATGTTCTAAAAATTCTGGGAGCACCGATGCTTAATGATTTTGAAAGTCAATTTAAATAGACGAATCGCCTAGGTAGCGAGCTTTTCATGTAATATAAGCTTCAGTACTAGCGTGTGCGCGCTTGTTACAGCATCTCCAACAAATGTCCTCAAATCAAAACCCCTATTTTGATTTAAGGGGTTTTCTTATTTTTGAGGCCTTAAATTTATTATTCATGCTCCAGCAATAGCTCTCAAATTAGACTCCTCAAATCTTTTAATAGACACTGACAATTAAGGCCCACGTGTCATCTCTATCAAAAAGCAGAGAGAGAGAAAAGTAGGGGGTGAAGTAGAGGACCAACCGATGTAGAGAGTGTAATAGAGGGTATGCTGTAGTTAATTTTTTTTGACTCCCCACTACTCAAATCTAAAGTAGGGGGTGAAGTAAGGGTTATTGTTAGAGATGCTCTTAGGCTTATCAATGTCTTGTAGAGCTGTATTATTGGTAAAGTTTTCTTCTATTCTCGTACTGAAATACATGTTTCAGCACGGTAAAAGAAAATTAGTAGAACCATATTGTTTTTTTTAGAAAAATATAAGTACTATCTCCGTTCCTAAAAGAATATAACTATAAAAATTGTATTGGTCAAGCTAGCTCATGTTTGACCAACTTTATATTAAATCGTATTAGTATTATGTCTCTAAATAATTTTATTATAAAAATATATTTTATAACTAATCATATTACGAATGTTAGTATCTTTTTATATAAATTTAATTAAAGTTAAAACTGTTTGATCTTTCAAAAAATGAGAATTATATTTTTTTTGGGCGGACGGGTAGTAGTAAAGAACCAATCTTCTTAAAAGTAAAACAACATACAAAGTTCAGCTTCCACGGCACGTTGTAGCCGCACAAAATCAGTCGAGACCTGTAGTTTAAGTGGACTATTAAAATCTGTAAGTAGGAGGATTTGGGTAAAACAGAAATGCATTGACGCCACAATAATACTCAGCCTGTTCACTTGGCTTTTCAATCGGCTTAAATCCAGTCAGAACAGTGTTTTTCTTTTACAAGAAATCAGCCAGCAGCAATGTATAATTCTGTCAGAACAATACATAATCCTGTCAAACGAACATGCTGACTACCACTGGTCCACTGCTGGGTCTTAAGTACATTCGTCAACCAATGTTATAAGCCAATATTAATATTAATGCAATAGATCCCCTTACCAACTGCAGTCTGCTGCAGATGTTGTTGTTGTTTTGCAGTCTGCATCAGCCACCAACCGCTGTTCAGAAGTCTGATCAGTGTCAGAGAGCACCGGTGCCCCCCTCTTCATTAGTGGATTGTTTACGCACGCCGATGCCCCAACCCCAGCCCGTGATTCGCCGATGCAGACTAATAAGCTACACTAGTGGAGTAGGAGTAGTAACAACGAAGTAGGAGTAGTTGTTGAATCTTTTTGCGGGTTTGTTGGTTGGTGACGCCCTCAGCCAACCTCAGCGCAGCGTTGCTGGCTTGCTGCAGCGTTTGGTGGTCCTTTGGCGAAAAAAAATTCAGTTCAATTTGGTGATTATTTTGAGCTTCAAACCAGCGCCAAATGGTCTCCATTGGATACGGAATTCTATGCCAAGTTGGTGATGCAACCCAGGAAAAAAAAAGGGTCGAAGCCTGATAAGAGGTGCTTCATCAGATTACTGAAAGTCTGAACCTTTCTTTCCTTGCTGAAAGCAAAGGGCAAGACTGCATTTTGCATATATCACCAGAACTAAAGGGTCAAATTGCAAACAATAAAGTGCAGACACTGAAAAGCCCACAAGGGCCCATTCTACTAGTTTTCGCAATTTGGAGGCGCACCACCAACCTTCTCCATTTTTTCCATTATATTTTTGCAAATCCGCAGAAAAAAAAAAGGCGAAACGAGGCGACACCAGCTCACCGCCGAACGGAACGAACTCGGCGAGAGAGAGAGAGCGGAAGCCGAGCGGGCGCCGAGCAACCAATCCCTCTCCTCTCCTCGTCCGCCGCCGTCTCCCGGATCATGGCCATGGCCGCCTCATCCCGGCTGCTGTGGGCGTCCCGCGCCGCCGCCTACCTCAGGATCTCCACCTTCCCCAGGGCCTTCTCCACCGGTAAGTATCCTTTCCTTTCATCCTCTGTTTCGGGCGCTCTGGTTCGTGGGATCACGGCTCCTTGCGGTTGGTCAGGCACCATCTTGTTTTTCTCGCGCGCATATAGATCCGACTTCTGGAGCTATTCCTGATTGCGCCATAGTTCGAGGCGGATACGTTCAGGGAGTGGGTTTACGACGGGGTTTAGCGGGCCGCCGCCGCCGCCGCTCTTATTTACAGCTGCTTTTGGTTCTTGTGTGAAAAGTTTATTCTTTTTCTTAATATGAATGCTTGGGATGGTTTCATTCATTCATGGTGAATGCATGTGTATGGATAAAAGGATCTTATATGTATAAGTGCTAATATATTTGGGAGACTGATTTCTCAGTTTATTATAGTTTTAGGTGTGGATGAGGAAGGCAATGTATTACAACCTGAAATTAATATTTTTATATGAATAGATAGCCTTTGGTACAATTGTGCTTTAGTAAGGATGCAGAAGAAATGGTCTCAGGAACACAGATTTCTATTGTGGGTTTGTTCTGTGACTGTAAAAGCTGGCTGAGAAAAATTGACGGGTTCAGTGTAAGAGATATATATTTGTTTTTGTATCAAATAGACTGAAGTCAATGGTTGGGGTTGGTCTTTTTGTGTGCATTGTTGCCCCCACAATGCCACTAATGCAGACAACTTCTGATGCTCTAAACTTTTCTCACGTTACCCCCTTTTCAGTGCTGAAGGATCTGAAGTATGCTGACACCCATGAATGGGTGAAAGTTGAGGGGGATTCAGCAACCGTGGGGATTACTGACCATGCCCAGGTTGATGCATTCACATATTTCTTTCACTGTGAATCTGGATTGTGAGGCAATTCTAGGTGTCAGTCCCTCCATATGCTATGTTATCCAGCATGCAATCTGTTGCCAAAACATCAAGTTCTAATATAATATATCATGATCAGTATACAGCATCAGGGTTTGCATTGCTTAAAAATTGTTTATTTCTTTTGGCTTCCAGGATCATTTGGGTGATGTTGTCTTTGTGGAATTGCCAGAAGTTGGCATCAGTGTATCCCAGGGAAAGAATTTTGGTGCTGTTGAGAGTGTGAAGGCAACCAGTGATATCAACTCACCAGTATCTGGAGAGGTCATTGAAGTGAATGAGAAACTAAGCGAGGAACCTGGATTGGTAAGTGTTGCAACTCATATTAGCCAAAACTCATCTGAAACCAAACTTCCATGGGTAGATTAGTCAATGATTATCATTTCTGGTTAGGTGAATGCAAGCCCATATGAGAAGGGATGGATTATCAAGGTCAAGCTCAGCGATTCAGGTGAGCTCAGTTCGCTCATGGATGATGAGAAGTACTCGAAATTCTGCGAAGAAGAAGACAACCATTGAAGAAATCAGAGTGTCTTCTGAACACCAAGGACCTGTGTTTCAAGCTTTATCACTGCTTTTGGTCTGGGGACCTGCTGTGACAAATTGGAAAGGTTCATCGCATGGAATAAATTAGATTTGCCTTTTCAACAAGGGCTTGGGAAATCCGAGCTTCTCAATGACGTGGTCAAGTTTGATTATCTCTTTGTAGTTGTGATGCTCGTGATTTCCTTTTTAAATATCTCTTTTTGATTCCTTGGTATGCACATTTGTTGGTCCTTTTTTAATGATTCAAAATGTTCAGCGTTATTACTGTGCATAGTGAGCCAACATGGGACTCATGCGTTTAAATAGAGAGATCGCACCATCTGATATTCTGATTCCAAAGAAATTGTAAGAAATATCAAACTCTTCCAAATCAGAATTCAAAGATCAAAATAGTATTTAAATTATACAATGACTGATAAATGCGCACAAAGTTCTGTATGTGACAATTCAAATAACCTTATTGTCGATAGTTCAGCATTCGTAAGTCCCTCTCGGCATCTTAACCCAACCTTTCAGATAATAAAGAAATAGTTCTGGAACAAGCAGAAAACAAAGCGAAGTAATGGCATTTGCAACACTGCACCTTAAGTTGATAGGTAGCTGACAATATCAGGAGCTATGTGGCGAATTAAGATACAATCAGAGAACTTTGCATCACATTCCCAGGTAAGGTTGATGTAAAAAACATTTGCAATCAACAGCATTGCGAACACATTTTTTCCCCATAAAAAGTATCTTTGCTCATTGTCAGGATCTAACAGTAGTGATCAATGAAAAACTAGCATTAATGTTAAACACTGGATACTAGAGAGACCCACGATCTACCCGCCTGCTTTAAACAGACATTATGCACACCAGCATAAATATAATAGCCTAGAATATTAAAATCAGTTGCCAGATGCAACTACAAGAAAATCTTGCCAGGAAAGCACAAAACATCTCAAGCTACAGGATCCGATGAAGCAGAAAATGTCATGCTTTGATGTTCCAATTGTGTGCCGAACGTGGGCCACTGGTAATCCCCTCATAGTATTGTGATGGCAGCTTTCCTTTGTTCCATCGTTTCACAAACTTTAGGAACAGATCACGAGCAGACTCTGAAGACAAATCTGAGAAATATTTGCCTTTTTCTTGCTTTAACCAGGTAGCAAACTCATTGTTCTTTGCAAAATAGTCATCCTTGGATATTTCTTTGAAGGCCTGTTTCAGCAAGTGGAAAAAATTGAGAAACAGGGATAATTCATGGCTTGGCGACGAAGAAAGGAAGACAAGAATTCAGTGAATGTCAGTCACTCCTGTCTTTTGCAACGATATACAGAACCTATTGGTCCAGTCAAATAAAGTCGAATAGGCATTTCCGTTCTTCTTTCCTAGCAACTTGCTACTTTTATTTTATTATAAAAAATACCACATCACCGCTTCTCTAGAAATTTGATGGAAAAAAACGATATATGACATGCAACTACCATTATAAGCTAGGTATGGACACCATTATTACTGATGTGTTTCCAGGGATTTGCATACTAATATTTCATTCACTTGTAGGCTATAGCAGAAAAAGTTGAATGGTAACATGAAATCATGTCTTTGATTCAGCCTTCATAAGAGAACAAATTCTGGCATGTTTTGATCTCTTATTCAGCCAACAAATGAGAAATAGATTCCAGCAAGTTCCCATTGAGGGCAACATAACAAAGGACCACACTATGGCTATGAGAACTCGAGAAATTTGCATGTGTTATCCGTGATTCATTCTTTCAAGATGACCCAAAATTAGAAGTAAATGTCAAGTCCGGTTATACACTTTAACTTGCAAGACAGGCCAATGCTCCTAAATTTGGTTCTATCTCAAGCACTATTCCATTATCAACCCATAACAAGCTCAATCTTCTGCAGCAATTTATCTAAGAAGAAAAACGCAGCCCCAAAGACTAGCAAGTCTCGGCAATTCCAGAGGAGTTGAATAGGCCACTGTAAACTATTTAAATGGCACTGCCAACGAAACTGGAGTATACAGTGGCGGAGCGTGCAGTCCAATTAAGGGGGGGCCATTTCGCAAAGTATGTGTAATGCTTTGTAGGGTGTCAAGTGCTCTGTTGTGTTATGTATTTGGAGAGCCATCTGATGTTGAGAGATGCATTTCAATCTAAGACCTTATTTAATTGAGCTGTAGA
Source organism: Microstegium vimineum (assembly GCA_022036555.1). Taxonomy (NCBI): domain Eukaryota; kingdom Viridiplantae; phylum Streptophyta; class Magnoliopsida; order Poales; family Poaceae; genus Microstegium; species Microstegium vimineum. The sequence continues at coordinate 43,218,067 of CM039121.1, read as the reverse complement.
AAAACAGAAGTCTGTTTTACCATTTGGTTAGAGCAGCTGTAAAAACTATAGATTGTGAGAAAAATAAAATTTTGAAATATCTATTCACTTATTTGTATGTAAATGATTATTTTAGAATTCTAAAAGATGATTATTTTTGGAAAGGTAAAATTATTTTTTCTAAGCCCACTTATTCATTGCAGGTATAAGATATGTATTCTAGTATTTCTATTGTATATCTTTGTTTTGTTTTTCTACAAGAAAACGGCTAGAGAACATCACGTATTCTTAATGGAACAAAGCATGGCACGACCTGGTCTATACGGAGCTGCTTCGCGTCGGGGCATCTCGCCGTCAGACTCTTGCCAGCTGACTCCTTGGCGTCGTCGCCATCTCACCGTTGCCGGAGAAAGCGAACAAGTCCTATGCGGATGGAGAGCTAAAAGTACTAGAAACGGAGATGGAGATCAGCGCTGTTTGCTAAGCCTATAGATGGAGCTATGACTCTGCATTATTATTGAGTAATGGCCTTGTATTTGTATTCCTATACTCCCTAAACAGTACAAATATTATACAAACTTTACAGAACCAAGGGGGGGCCATGGCCCACTATGGCCCCCACGTAGCTCCGCCATTGGGAGTATAGCGTTACTCCTTACAGAACTTACAGCGTCCTTGTCTTTCCTCTTGCTCTTGCTCTTCTCCTCCTTAGAATGCCTATCCTTTGAATCTCTCTCTGTCATTAACACAGAAAAATACATCAAAATCATAACCTAGCAAAACTTTATTTCACATGACCTAGTGTACATGGAGCTAGCAGAAATTCACTTTAACATGCTGAGGCTCAAAATCACTTAGATTAGCAAAACTAAGCGTATATTGTTTTTTTTTTAAAAAAAACTGAAGCTATAACGATTTAGCATCCTTGAAATGCTGAAGAATCCAAAGAACCAGAAGCCGTAACTATTTGGGAGCCCAACCTTTGCCTTTGTCCCTGTCGCTGTGTTTCCCCTTCTTCCTCTTCTTGTGCCTGTCTTCGTCATCCTCCCTGTCGTCACGGCCGCTCCTCCTGCTCTCCTTCTTGTCCCGCCTCCTCCGCTCCCTCCCCTCTTCCTCCCCTGATGAACCAAGCAAGAAAACAAATCAACGGTCCGCAGCAAAACGAACCGATGGGCTAAGCCACGAGAGGGGATGGGATACGAAAGGAATCCCTGAGTGTCTGGGTACCTGAGGAGGGAGAAGAGCGGCGCTTCCTGGACTTGCCCTCGCCGCCGCCCATCGTCGCCGTCGGTGGCCTCGGCCTCGGCCGCCGTCCCCGGTCAGAAGAAAAGAAGGGGGCGAGGAGTCCTGGAGCCTCGTGTTGGGCCTAAGTGTAGACAAGGCCCATGTGTTTTTGGCCCGCCAAGTCGGTGGATGGTAAAGGGAATGAGTAATTCACAAAAAGCTCGAGGGCTTGTACGTAAAGTAACCCACAGTCTCCGGCCTGTTTGATTTCTGTTTCATTTTGGCTTTACGGGCCTGTTTGAAACAAGGTGTTGAAAGGCTGTCGGACCAGGAGCCCAGGATCGATTGCCTAATCAGGCACTGCTGGACAATTCATCATCCAAAGAGGCCTTACGTGCATAGCTTAGCTTGCTGTCTCTCTCTCTTTTGCTAGGAAGCTTGCTGGTTTCAAATAATCGGTGTTACGCTGTTTAGCTGTTACTTCCTCCGTTCCAAATTACAGGACATCTCACAAATTTTGGAGAATCAAAATATCTCAAATTTAACCAAATTTATATGATAATATAATAACATTTATGATGCCAACTAAATATCATTAGATTCGTTATCACTTATATTTTCATAATATGCATATTTAACGTCATAAATCTTTATAGTTTTCTCTATAATTATTGGTCAAACTTAAAATGTTTTGACTTTCCAATATTTTTAGAATGTCTTATAATTTGAGATGGAGGGAGTAGAATATAATACACAATGTGGGCATGGGCTGACCCTTAGGTCTATTTATCTATCATGCAGAAATTCTGCTTGCGTTATTTTAAATTATAAGATGTATTTTCTACATTCATATTTTTTGCTACGGATTTAGATATAGTGTATATCTAAATACATAGCAAAAAAAAATATTTAGAAAAGTCAAAACGTCTTATAATTTACAATAGATCGAGGAAACCCATGCGTCCGTGTTTTTTAAGAATAGACTTTAATATCTTAAGTACATTAAGTAAAAGTGAAAGTTGCAATGTTTAATGTGAAAGTAGAGGATTTTCTCTCTCTATATAAAATAATATACACACGTACCAACCCCCATAAGAAAGAGAAACCGAAATACTATATTGGTTTAATCTGATGCTCCAACATACGTAACTAGCTAGCTATACTCTGATCTGATCTTCCAATGCATCAACGTAAAAATCAGCATCAAATTTTAGATTAATTGTAGTTTAATAGCTAGTATAATCTAGTATGGGGGAAGAATGGCGTCAAGACTCAGCCTCATGCATGGGTGAGGAAGATGGGCGTCAACATCCTCGGTTCTATATATATATAGCATGCATGAGGAAGTTGTGCTCTCTTTTGTTTCTGCCCTTGCCTAATCTCTCTTACTTGATGCCTTGAGGCTTTAGCCTTCTCTAATTTGTAAATGTTAGTTTCGCCTGCAACAAAATTCAGCTGATACATGCTAATTTGCCATAGATTTCTTCAAAATTACGCGATATTTCACACGCCGCATGCATGATAGATCATCAATAGCTCATCAGCACATATATTAGACATCCAAACAATAGATTAAGCTTATTTATTAACTCGAACTCCATGATTTGGTTAAAAACTGGATTAGATCGATCTTAACTATTGTTACCTCGCCATTGCATTGCACAGACCGACAGGAGTCTATGAACCTATCTTAATTAGATACATAATAATTGAATTATTATCCAGAGATTGCATGCATATATATAAAACTATTCAGATGACAAACTAACATATGCAATTATGCATGATGATGAGCTTTGAGACCTTCAAACAACTCCCATCCTCTTCGACAGTGACAGTCCCTCCCCAGTGGATCAGATCGGAGTTCATCTGCAGCAAAGAAAGGTTATCAGCGATATTTAGGATCAAGACAGCACCCAAAACTTTATATGAGTTGTATACACACCTGATGAGTGAGATCAGATGTGTGCACATGTCTGGCTGGGCTGGGCTAGCTTACCACAGCTGCAGGCCGTGGCCATGGACGCCGCTGCAGGAGGCCGCCGGGTCCTGCAGGTTGGGCTGCGTCGGCTGTAGCCGGAACCCGAGGTCGGCGTGCAGCATCGGCGCTGCCGACATCAGCTGCAGCGCCGTGCTCGACGACGATTCCCCGCCGTAGTAGGTGGAGTGAGTGAACGGCGCCGGCGGTGGCAGCATCGCCAGCGGCGCCGTCATCTCCCCAGCTTCACATCGCCGGTCAATGTGGCCTGCTGGTTCTCGTTGATCTGATGAAGAATCAACAACAAGCGTGCATGTCGATCATACATGCATGTACAGTACAGAGACCAACAATAACAGTCGAGCTTGAAGAACACAAGAACATCATATTTTCTTGATTATTTTACCATGCGGTACAGGAAGGTGTTCTGGTCTTCCAAGATCTGTTCCTGTCGTCAGTCATTGATCAATTGCATTCAGAACTACACGATCATTCAGAACTATTGGATTGGATCTTCTCAGTTACATACATACCTTGCGACGCAGGTTGTCAAGCTGTTGGTTCAGGAGCTGATGCTGCAAAAGAGTGTAGGATTCAGACATATTAGTTGCTGTTCTACTAGCTAGATGCAGCAAAATGAAATTGCAAGAGTTGGACTAGCAAGCAATATACCTTTCTTGCACGGACTTTGGAGACGGAGTACTCGAGCTGCTGCTCGAGGTCGCTGACGTCGTCGAGGGTGAGGGAGGAGAGGTCGTCGCCGGTGTACCTCCTGATGCCAGTCTCCAGCTTGTCCATCTCGTTCTTCATCCGTGTCATCTCCAGTAATATTTGCTGCACACAAACTTGACTCACAGTTAGCATGAATATATATACTTGTATATACAAACTGCAGTTAAATTACTCCATAATTGATTATGTTCAAGCTAGCCTTTGCATGCACCTGATCATGGTTTATCTCCACAAAGTGGCTGTTGGTAGCATGCTGATACTGCTCAATAAGCTCCCTCAGGCTGGATTTGCCAAACATGCATCAAAACAAACACATATCCATGCATGTCGGAGGATTAATAATAATTCAACTCTTATCATCGCTAAGCATCTGTCTTCTAATAATTAATTAATGGATCTCTATAAGATATATACACAGAAATTACTCGATAAAAAAAGAAATTTGGTTTTGCTTTGTTGTGATTTTCAACATGGATCTGGAATTTCAGGATTTGCATGCATAGCTGATTCCATAGGATACTTTAATTCGCAAGCCAATAAATTAGAGTACACATTATGATCTAATTGATACTTATATGACAGTGGCTCAGTGCTGATATGATTGGAATAACATGTTAATAATTAAATCACTACACTCATGTATATGCAGATCTCGTGCCGAGAACTCAAAAAGGTAACTAGTATATTTTCCTAGATTGCTACTTAAGGACATAGGATCATGCATATGAAGATCTTGCCAGTTGTGACATACCACAAAATTATTCTCAGTTAAAAGAAGGATAACTCCAATTTTGAGAGTGGAAACAAGTATGCAAGTACTTCTCAAGAAATTTTGATGGAAAGGGGATAGATGATGCATCAGTACTAATATAATTAACCTATGCCTATTTTGACCATGAATTCTTTGCAATTCAGCAAAGAACATCAGGGGAGGTATATATATTTTGTACATACAGAGCAATTATTGTTAAATTAAAGAGGCAAAGGCAATCCAAAGGAAAGAAGGGGAAATCATGCACGAGATTGTTTTGCGCACTACAAGTGAAACAACAGGATATATAATTCTTGTGCCAGGGAAAATCCAAGGGAAAGAAAATCTAAAAGGCCAGTAACTGATTGTTTGTGCAAAGCCCTAAAACAAGGTAGAAAAGCATGGAAAAGAAGCATCTGTTGGAGAAACAAGAAACCGATCGATCGATCGGCAGTTCATCAGGATGAAGATCAAGCGTCATGCATGCATGAACAACGACACTGATGAGATTTGATGGGGGCTGGGAAGAAGAACAGGAAGCAAGATCAGTCATCAGCTCATAACTAATTACCTGCAGGCCGGGCTGCAGTACTCGAACATCTTGCCGGTGCTGGAGAAGATGACGACGCCGACGCGCGCGTCGCACAGCACGGCGAGCTCGTTGGCCTTCTTGAGCAGGCCGCCCCGGCGCTTGGAGAAGGTGACCTGCCGGTTCGTCGAGTTCTCGATCCGCTTGATCTCGATCTTCCCGCGTCCCATGGCGACTGGCCGGCGGTCGATCCAAGCAACACCGCGCGCCGATCTCTCGCTATAGCCAGCTAGCTGCTAGGAGATCAGGCTGCAAGAAGCTCGCTTTTCCTACATGATGGAGGAATCAAGCAAACAAATTACAAAGGGTTAACACGCTAGTGGATGGACAATTTGAATCTTGATTGGAATGATTAGTAGCATGAGGCATATGCATATATATGAGCTCAAAATGAACCTATCACGCACTAGCAGTCACATAAAGAAAACCTAATAAATAAGAGGGCACAATCAGAAGTAGAAAATTTATCTAATTGCATTGCACAGGATGAAGAACTAGAAAAGGCTACCTTTTTTCTTGAAATAATCACAGAGGAGAGGAGTAGATGGAGGTAGCTAGATGAGAGAGAGAGAGAGAGAGAGAGAGAGAGAGAGAGAGAGAGAGAGAGAGAGAGAGAGAGAGAGAGAGAGAGGGGGCCAAAGCTATGTGTGTGTGCATACCTTGTGAGGCGCTTGCTTGAAAGGCAAAGTCAGGAGGGGCAGAAGCAGAGACATATATAGAAGGAGAGTAAGTGGCAAAGTGCTGGAGTAGTACTGCGGGTGTGGCCGGCCTGCCTGCCTGCCTAACCAGTGTTACTTCTCGTCAGCAGTAACACTTATTTTTTTACTGTGAGGCCAGCCATTTTTTTACCAGTTATATGCTTTACTTGGATATATTTAATATATGTAGTTATTATATTGAGGCTTTTCATATGTATTTAGGAATGTATTTATCAAGAAAACAATATAAACAAGTAAGATAGCTCTAAAAAAAAGTGCATAATAGCTCCCTTTTTATTGTACCATGTGGAGTTGAAAATAATTTTGAATATAGTTTGTTAATTATTTGTTTCATTCTAAATGTATTCTCTTCGTGGTGGTCACACTATATTTTTTCAAAAAAATCAGCAAGACTTTTGTTGAATATACAACCTGAATGCTAAGGTGGAGGAGAGATGAGAGGAGACAAGGAAGAAATATCTTTATTTTCAAAGTGGTTTTAGTGTGATTTTTAGCCACGTCATATTTTTTGTTTCAAAAAAATCTCGTAAATACTAGTTAAGATTTTTAAACCACAAAAAATATCTTGAAGGCACCAAAAACATTCCAAGAAAAAAATCCTAGAGAGATATATGAGGACAAGTTACACCCAAATAAAACCTTTAGAGCTCATGAAACTGTATCTTTGGAAGCTTTTTAAGATTGGATTGAGGTCTAGGGAAATGGGAAAAATATTCAAAAAAAATCTAACCGGTGTCTAAACACATTTTGAAAACTTTTCACAACAAAAAACACGATATGCAACATACAATAATTTTAGTTGCATTTAGGTTAGTTGCATCTCATATTTTGTGAAAAAAAAATTCAAATTTGTTTATACATTGATTAGAATGTTTTGTTAATTTTCTAATATATTTATCTTGTTTTTTAGAGCACAATCTAATTTTTAGATGGTTTTAAATATAATTTCATGTTATAAATATTCTATTTAGGTGTATCTTGTACTAATACGTCTCTATGGTTTTTCTTGGACTGTTTTGGAGTCTTAAGTTTTTTTTCATATTGCTTAAACAATGTTATCTAGTGTTTGCCAGGACTATTTTGGAACCTAAAATGGGCAACCTGAATTAACCAGTTTTAACTGTTTAATGTGGTGATTTTGTCCTGTTTGATGTAGGATTTATTTATGGGTTTTGAGTTAAAGGGGAGCGTTTTGACTCAGAGATACGTTTAGGATGGTTATAGGCTCCGTTTGACATGACTTCGAAACGGGATAAAACCAAGAGGCTTCATCAAAGGATCGAGCCTCTTAAATCGTGCTCTCACAAATGATACATGGAGGGTAGAGCTCAAAATAATGGCTTCACCCGGCTTCCTAGTGGGTCATGTATGAAGTTCTGTGGCAACATGTTTTAAGGATATTTGAAGCTGTTTTGTCAGACATTTTGCCAAAATGGCTCCAGCTCCACCAATGGAGTTGCATTGGTCATAGAGCTTCGAGCTAAAGCAAAAAAAAAACAGCTTATATATGGACTTTGCTATTATCTTAAGGAGAACTTCGCTTTTATAGAGAGATACTAGTCAGTTCATGTAAACTGTTTATACCAACTAATCTTTTCCATGAATCATCATTTAGTATTTAGTTACGTGCAGTCTGCAATGATGCATGTGTGTTCTTACCCGGGACTTTTATTTTGAGCTATATACACTCAGCGAGTCAAAGCGCGTAAAGGAATATACCAAGATGCATGATGAGCATGACCAGTCCAGCAGCAGGCATGCATGGGTATATATGTCTTGAGAGTCTGCAGACTGCAGATTGTATATATGTCTTGAGAGTCTGCATACACTGCACAGAGATGCACGATCCAGCCCGGCCTGTGACGCACGCATCACATGCTAGCTAGCTCTTTCAGAACGCAAAACACACACAATACAAGCAGGCTAATTCTATTTATTCAGAGGCGCGCTTAGCCGCCCAAGGACGCTCATGGCGCGCGGCATGGGATGATAGGATTATCGGAGCTAGCGCTCTGTGCACTGATGCACACCTGCAATTCACACTGCACACATTCATCATATCATGCAGTGTGCCTCTTGCAGCATCTTGTGCAGTGAGGGGTGTGAACTCGCGCGCGGCAAGCGTCGATCTGCATGGCCTCACAAGGCAAAAGGCAAAGGCGCCATGGAAAGCAACGTCGTCGAGCTCTCAGTCGACGTCGTCGTCGTCGTCCATTATGCATGTGGACTGGGTAACCACCCTCTGACGGCGTGGCCCCGCCCGGTCCCCTCCGCGTTGCCGATCTCGGCCGGAGCCACGAGGGAGGAGACACCCGCTTGTGGCAAGGTGACACACCGAGAAACCCTAGCTGCTATGCCGCATTGAACTGCTTGCTTGCTTGCTTGCCTGACTTGATGACGACTCCATGGCTCCTTTGTTACTTCAGATGCATGCATATGCATCAGATGGGCCGGTGGTGGGGTTGGCCTGCACTGCTCCTGTTTTGGCAACCAGGAAATTTCCTGATAGAATAGTTTTGATTGGCAGCAATATAAGGTCAATCTCAATGAGGTTTTATGGAGGTGTCATGCAAATTTATTACGGTGTTATGTTAGCAGATTAGGTCTTTTTCATCAAACGAAGAGGAGAGAGAAATAATTCGTTTCATCCCAGACACCAGTCGGGCGGCGTTTCCAACACCATGAAACGATATTGAAACTCGCACTGAGAAGCCAAATTCGTTTCATCGGCAGGAACGGGCGGGTTCCGGCAACGGGCGAGCGCCTCCGCCGCGCGGGCGGCCGCCAGGGCACGAGCGAGGCCGTCCGCTGGAGGTCCGAGCGAGGCTGTCCGTCGCGCGGGCGAGGAAGGTCGCCGCGGGCGCAGCCGCCGAGGCGCGAGCGGGCGAGCTCCGTCGTCGCGCGCGACTCCGCCGTTGGGTGCGCCGTCGCGCAAGCGAGCTCCGTCGCGTGTCCGTCGTCCCCTTCGGCTTCGCGCGGTAGTCCAGGCGAGCGTCTCCTCCGGGGTCAGCAGCTTGCGCTTGGCTATGGACTTGCAGGCAAAGGGCACTCGTCGACAGCTCCGTGCACAGGTACGTGGTGTCGAACTGCCCTGTCCGAGCTTGCACAGGTTCACAGGGGAAGATAGGTGATGCTGGTGTCCACCGCCGCCGCCTCGCATGGTGCTGCTGCTGCGCTGCTGCAGTTACTGTTGCCTGTTGGTACCGGACGGCGAGGAAGGGCTCGCTGCTGCTGCTGGCGGAGAGGGACGCAGGGGCGAGCGGGACCTGCGCTGCGGGCTCCGACGCTGGCCGGGGCGGGCGGCGAGCGGGAGCTCCGCTGTGGGCTCCATCCGCCGAGGCCTTCATCCATGGAAAGAGAAAGAAAGGAAAGAAAGAATCGCAAGAGAGCAGTGGGGAAGAAGGGAAAGGAGGATGTGGGACTCTAACATGTGAAACTGTCCTATAATTATGTGTTGTGACATAGAACTATTTCATAGTTAATTTCAGAGTCTTAAAAATTGAGAGGTGAAACCCTATCGAGACTGGGCTAATGAACCTTTTAAGGCTTTTACCTTTTTTTCTTTTTTTTGTCCAAGAACCATTTTATTAATGACAATCACAGTACTGCCTCCAGATCGTTCTTATTAGCTTTTCCCTAACGGATTTGAAAAAAAAAAACTGACAGGGTCTTTTCTTTCGGTTTATATAAACTGATTTAGTTGCATACTTGCATACAGTGAGAGATTTCCACCCAATGCAAGAAATGTTTTAAAAAACATAAGGCTAAACATGGAAGCTCTACATGCTAATTTTGAACCTTGCATTGCATTATCATGTGTATATTGATTCTTTTAGAAAAGCGTGTCTTCTTGTCAGTCTTTAGGAAGGAATCTTTTTTTCTCGATCGATCTGTCCAAGAATCATTTGGGCTATCTCCACGACTCCACATATATGCATGATGGCTTGGCAAGCTAGGGTCAATATTCATTCCTCATGTATATACTCATATGTGTTGAGTTCTTCAAGTTTTATGTGGATTGACGCACTATGGCAAAACTCCTAGCTTAGACATGAAAACGAGATATACCACATCGTGCCTGCGCATGCATGATGTGATCTAGGCTTAATTGTTCACTCTTTCCTCTTTGTATATATACTTGTCTCTGTGCCTAGCTAATAAATAAATCAACTTTTACAGTTGTTCTAAGTTGAACTTTCTTTAAGTTTGACCAATCTTATATAAAACAATCTAATACAAGTAACATCTATGACAAAGAAAGTATAATATAAAAATAGATTCCATGTTCTATCTCACTATACTAATAATACTCCCTCTATCCATGAAAAAATCAACTCCTAGAATCCATGCTAGTCAAAAAAAATAATAACTTTGGCTAACTTTATAGAAAAATATAATATCTATGACTTAAAATCAGCCATATATGAAAATATGTTGTATGATAAATCTAATGATACTAATTTGATACCATAAATTTTAATGTTTTTTTTAAAAAATGGTCAAAGTTTAAAAAGTTTGACTTAAGGAAACTCCAGAAAGCTATTCTTTCAGAGACAGAGGGAGCATTTGTGTAATAATATTAGTATTCTTTTACAAAAAAATGTTGAAACTTATTTTTTTTTATGTAGGACAACTCTAGTTGATTTATCCAGAGTCTGAAGGAGTATGTTATTAATGTGCGATTTAGCTTCAGTGTTCCCTTTTTAGTTGCATCCATATATATGTATTCCTGAGTTATGCAACTACAAACTAATAATTGTGCATTTATTTCTTCCTAAATAGAACAAAGAAAAGGAAAGAACATTATCCATTTGTTTCAACTATTTTTTCATCATAATTTGAGAAACCAACTATATGAGTGCATGAAACCCTTTTCTAGGCTAACCATTTCATGGTCTGAGAGAAGAAAAAGAATTAATTGCTAACTAATTAATTATATGTCTTGATGTACGTTATCTTCAGCAGTGCAGTTACCATTATTGTGTGAGATCATGTGTCTCAACTAGTAATGCTAAAGTAAATCTTTGGGGAAAAAATATTAATGCACTTTCATAATTTGAAGTGTTTCTGCACATATAAATGCACACAAAGAGCAAACACATTGAAACATATGAGCAAGCACAAAAACTTGGGTTCATCAGAACTGTGTAAACATGCTAGTTGAATTTTAGAAAATCTTGCGGTAACCAGAAGTAAATCTCAGTTGCTGTACATTCTTACCCACTTATGATCTGCCACCTGCTTATTTCACACCCAAACACGAATTTATATTTTTGTATACTCATGACTGTCTGCAACTCTGCATGTTGTGCATAGATAGAAAGGTGATAGTTTCCATTTATGCACTGATGATAGTGAAAAGAAAACTGCCTCTTCATATAGCTGACGCATGAAAGTGTGGTAGACCAGCTGACCATAGAGTTGAAGTGTTCAACAACTTTCCCTTTCTTTAATTCATGATGACAAGTTCGTCGAGATTCTTTCTCCTATATAGCGCTGCTTTTGATTGATACAAATTCAGAGAGTAAAAAATTCTAAAGTTAATAATATAATATCAAAGCACCCAAATGATAGTTCAGATTCATTAATGAAGAAATAATGCTTCTATTGCACGCTAGTCGATCTAGATGGTTTGTTTATATTATATATTTATATTGAACATGTGCAATGAGTTGCTTCACCGCACAAAAATTTAAAATATAATTTATAGCAGAGGTGCAAGAAGATAACAAGAACATAGGATTTTAGAACTAGCTTGATCATGAGAACATGAGACATTTTTATTAAATGATTAACCTTATGATAAGCTTTCTGTTGTGGTTAGGTGACATATGTGTGGACAACATTATATTATTAGATGTCATTTGACGTCCATAAGCGTGAAATGAATTATGGGGCGACCACAAATGGAAAAGGTTATGGTCAATTTGTGAAGAAGGCTCATAATATATACCAGTAAACCATACCACTTTACACATTGGAAACTGCCAAGTGATGATCACCCAATTAAAGTTCAGCGCTGGTATTTGATGAAGTAATATTTATGAGAGGAAAAAGTAAACAATTTCTTAAAAATGATAATTATCACAGGTAGAGCCTAATACTAGTGGATCCACTAATATTGAGCATCTCCGTGAGACACTATAAAATAGATCTTCAAAAACCATGATTTAGAGGCTCTCTAATAAAATTGGCTCTCCAAAACGCTAGAGCACCACAACAGATTCTTTATTTTATTCCATTCCCCACTGGTTCGGGATTTCTATCTAGCGATTTTGCTGGGATAGCTTTTGGGAAAACAAGAAAAATAATATACAGAGTCAGTTGGACGCTTTTTATCTCTCATAATAGGTAAATCTACAATCATGAAAGAAAATAGCAATGTTGTTGGAGATGTTTTCAGAGGCAACCTACAAAACATCGTCTTGTTTAAGGTGGTACAAACTAAGACATGAGTACATACATACGTTATTTTCCACAGTTCCCATTTTGTTCAAGTTGAGGTTCTCAAGTAGTGAAAGTCTTATCAAATTGTTATCTACACAACCAAATTGATAGCTATAGCCTGACAACATCAATGATTGCATTAACCATGGTAATGCCTCGTGCTTACAAATTTAATATTTTAGTTAAAATTAGATGCCTTTGAATGTTTTTTCGTGTGGCTATTGTTAGACATGTGTTTAATATATGGTTGCATTGACTCCGTGTGAAGAAAATTAATATGATGTAAGGACATGTTGTTTGTCGAGAGGATGTGTGAAAGAACTTTAATGGCTTGGATAGCCTAATTAAAATTTCTTACAAGCATGAATACTAGGCAAAAGGGTTAGAACAACAGGTGGTTTAAAAAATTTATCAAGTATTTACGGTTTTTTTAAGTTAAAACACAAAATCATCTCCAAAACCACTTCAAACCAGGATAAAGAGGTAATTTGGACGATTTTGAGAGTTCAGGGTGTCTGATGTCTAATTTTGGAGTTCGAGGTGAAAATTCCGATTGAAGGACCTAAAATGGTCATATGAGGCACAATCTCGCAAATTCAACATTGGGCCTGTTGCAATCTGGTTTTCAAATTGCTAGAGGCCTTTGGGCCTCCGGCCTTCCGTCATCTACCTTAGGGAGGATTGGTGAAGGAATAGAAACACCCAACGAAAAAAAATGGAGAAATCTCAGTCGTCGGCAATCCACACCAAGCCTAACCCCGATCATGGAGAAATCTCAGTCGTCGGCGATCCACATCAAGCCTAACCCCGATCATGGCCGGTCGATGGCGGCGCGGGTGGGAGCGACGGCGACGGCGCTAGCACGAACCTATCCGACGGCTCGCGGGGTGGGCATGGCTCGCAACAGACGCGCGATTCTACGATACGTGTACGGAGTACGACGACGAGGAGGCGCTCGACGCGCTGCCGCTGGAGGATCGAGCGCATACCAACGCTTGGCCCGCGCCTCCTTGACGCCGGCGTCTGCTTCGGCTTCGGCGGGCGACTCCGTCATCAACATCATCGCCAGCACCGTCTGCTTCGTCTTCGACGAGGGCGTCGTGCCCGTGCCCGTGCCCGACGGCTGCCAAACGATAGCAAGGACAAACTCTGCATCATCCACTCATCACTTGCCAAGACAGCTCTCAGATCAAATGCGCTACTCTATCAGCGAGGCTGCCCAATGTCGATGCTTGGCTATTCTATCAGCGAGGCTGCCCAATGTCAATGCTTTTCCTCACCGGCTCGGCTGCGCTAGTGTATCACCTCAATGCATGGCCGCCACCGCATCTCTGTTCAAGACATGGCCAAGGTGTCTGGGTTGCTGGAGAAACATTTGAGCCTCTAAAATCCTATGCCGTTTGGGGAAAAAACTTAAAATTTTAATTTTAAAATCTAGTAACTTAAAGTAAACATTTGAGCCTCTATAAAAAGACCTCAAATTTTAAAAGTTATAAACCACAAAGTTGGATATAAAGTTTGTATTGCTCCGACTTCATTTGAAAAAACATGATTATTTTTTTATGTAAGAGAAGGAGAAAGATCACCTGACATATGACCACATGGTCACATAAAAAAAAACTACTTTGAAATGGTCATGGAGTATTTTTCTTGTAGCTTGTTTCAAGGATGCAATTGTTTTCCCTAGAAAACAATCCGAGTGATGCACAAACTTGTGACCGATGCTGGTATGCGTGTGGTCGACCTCAAGGTCTCCACGTCGGCACCGGGGTTTTGAAATGTTGCTCTCTTGCTCAGCTGTGTTGTTCTTGTTCCCCCCGCAGACCACACAGTCCCCGCCATTGTTCTCCTTTTGCCTTGGCAGATTTGTTCAACAATTCTTTCTTTTAAAAAGAAGAATATATTTGTTCATGCCATTGTGCACATGGCTTCAAGAGGCCTTTTTTTCCAGTTGTTTATAGCAACCTTTGCAGGCACCGCTGCTTCAGCTTTTTAGTTTTTTTTTTTAACACAGGAACTGTCCAACGGATTACACAAGAGTCGCTTACTCGTCACTTGAAAAGTAGCTGGAGCCTGGAGCAAGAGTAGAAAACTACAGTAACTGCCAGAGTGACAAAAAAACCAAGAACGACAAAAACACACGGATGCTCGGTGCCGCGGTTTGTTACGCTGTATATACAATCAATCATGCATGTTCGGATGTTCCCTTCCCCCTTGGTTTAAAGAAACAAGAAGACGCTGCACCACTCGACCCTGCCTATACTACTCTAGCATCATTTGATTTGGCAGTACTAGCACTAGCCGGCGACGGCGGCGACCGGCAGGCTGGCCGGAGCAGCGCCGACGCCGATGGCGGACGAGGAGACAGAGGCGGCGGCCGGGACCAGCGCGAATCGCGAGGAGAAGGAGCAGGCGTAGTAGATGCGCGCGTCGTCGTCGGCGTCGCGGCCGAGGTCGAAGTTGCGCGCGTAGCTGAGCGGGTCGTACTGGCGGCACGATGACGACGACGCGCGGTGGCGGCGGCGCGGCTGCTGCGAGTGCGAGGCCGCGCAGAGTGCCCGCCTGCCCTGTCGCCGCAGGCGCCGGACCAGTCGCGCGAGCCCGCAGCACGGCGGCGGAGCCCGGGTTGCCGCCGTGGAGCTGCTGCTGCTTCCTCCTTCCGCCATGCGCCGCCCGCCCCGGCCCGGCCTTGCTTTGCTTTCCTTTCCTGGTGCGGTGGCTGGCTGTCTGGCGCTGTGTGTGTCACTGAGACTGTGACTGGAGCTGGAGTGCAGGAGTGGCCGGAGTGGAGTGGAGGAGTGCCCGTGTCCGTGAACCATGATTTATAGGGACGCGGCGCGGCCACCGAATCGCTCCGATTAGTGACGGGGCGTCTCCGTCACGGATTTCACGAGGTATATATGTCTGTATCGTGTGAGCCTACTTACTAGTGATAGGAGCCCTAGAGTGGGCGCATCAGTTTAGCTATGAATCGGACCGGGGTACTGTCTCTGGATGCATTGCATCGCTTGCCGCTGGGTAAATGATCGAATCTCCAATGGTGGTGCCGTGGCCCGTGGTGGCCTCGCCATGGCTACTTCTTGTGCTGAGCACTTTCCTCTGACAGACGGCGAGACGCCCAGACCAAGGAAATGAAACTGAAACGGCCGTCAGCTTGTGAGGTGGGCCTAGGCCAGCCGGGGCCTGGGCAGGGCAGTGGAGGGATCGGAAGGGAGCAAAACGGTGGGCAGGGCAGCTAGCGCACAGCCGTCAGTACGACCCAGCAGGCCACACAAACCGCTACGGAGGAGCGTGACATAAACAGACTGCCACGTCGTGCGCCGCATGCTTCCGCTGCCCGGTCGGGCTCTCATCGGCAGCCTCAGCCGCGCTCGCTCTGGCTCTGCCCGTCGACTAGCGTTTCTCTACGCGCCCCCGGTGCAATGCAGGCACCAGGCGGCGTCGCGCTGGCGTCCGGTGGACTCGCCTCGCCGTCTGCTCAGCCACCCGTGGAACTCAGCCGAGCAGCACACACATGTTTGCCCTCTAAGATCCCGAACGATCGGACAACGTGCATGTGAGCGCGTACCTGCTTGTGCTTTGCCCTGTGCGGTGATCACAGCATCCACCGGTGCGAAGGGCCGGTGGTGATCGGACACGACAAGATTGCCATCAGAAGTCGATGATCCATCGGCAGCACGCACGCTGATGAGTCACACGACACGAGCGTGCTAATCCTCCTCGTCCTCGATCGCATTGGATGCTTGGTGAGTGAGAGCGATTGATTTCGTTGGATCCATCCAGCGCGCGGGTCTTCTCTCAGTCACGTGCTTGCACAGTCCCTTTTGGCGCTTATCTGTAGCGCGCTGATTCCAACTATCACCATCATCCAGCCTACTGTACTAGGCCTTGTTTAGATCAAAAAACATTTGAAATTTTGAAACTGTAGCACTTTCGTTTGTATGTGGTAATTATTGTCCAATCATAAAGTAACTAGACTCAAAAGATTCGTCTCGCAAATTATAGATGAACTATGTAATTAATTATATTTTTTATTTATATTTAATACTACATGCATTCGTTCAAAGATTCGATGTGACAGAAAATTTGGAATTTTAAAGAGATCTGAACAAAGCCCAAGTAACATGCAGCAGGAGCAGCAGTACCGTAAAAAGCAGCGTCGCAGTCGCAGTAAGGCCAAATCTGGCAACCGACCGTATAGTGTGTGTCTCGTCTCGGTTCTACAAGAATCTCACGAGCTTGGCTACCTTACAATAACACACGCCTCATGGGGTCAGGCATCGCAGTTTGGCCCACGATCAGCCGGTTTTTGTCAGTCACGATTTCCTTACAGTTGGTGTCATTTCCTTGGCTTTTCTGCATGCTCAGAACCAGTGGTAACATCTGCGAGAGGCGCCGTTTATTCACGGTTCTGCTGTCAGTAACACATGCTATGACGCCAGTCACTCAACTTAATTAGCTGTTACCACGGCTGCGTTTACTTGGTCCTCGTAAGGACGTAATCTCAGGTTGAGAGAGAGAGAGAGAGAGAGAGAGAGAGAGAGAGAGAGAGAGAGAGAGAGAGAGAGAGAGCAGCGTGTTTTAATTGGATCAATCCTCTAACGGCAGATGAGTCAAACACAAACCTCAAAAGTCGAATGATTTTCGTAGGGACTCGCATGTTGTATAACGGCCTATGCTAGTGCTAGTACATGTACTACTGTGGAGCGTAGATAATTTTACAGAGGCCCTTTTTCTTCTACGGTTCCTATTATACAACAGAGGTACAGTTTGCAGCGGAAAGAACGGGTAGGGCGTTAACATTCTGATGGTAAAAGGAAAAGAAAGCATACGCAACAAAAAAAAGTGGGGCAGCAGCTCTATAAACTGAGACGGGATCAATCATGTGGTTTATATGAGCAGGGCACCAGCGACCAAAATGTATGTACGAACTGACAGCCCCTGTTACCCTGTACCTCGTGTAGTCCAGCAAGGAAATTGCTTGTCAGTACCCGAACCTGAAGTTTGGCAAGAGTGTCGATGAGCATTCATAAGTGATCCTCAACAGAAACTGCATTTTCGTGAAAACGATAACTAGATGGTATAGATGGGGAAAGTGGTGCCAGATCTTCTCATTTCACTATAGCTACTGCTATCCCAGTCATTGATTTGATTTGGTAGGTGATCTCAGGGTCTGTAAAGAGCGTTATGGCAATAATGCACCCCGACGGGCACTCAATCAGGCTTCAGACATATAAAGAAAGGAGAAAGGCAGCCTGACCCAGTTTCAAGCGCATTACCAAATCACCATCCGATTTCCTATCAGCTGATGTAGGCACATATAGCACACAGTTCAGTGCACAACTCTACTATGCAGCACATTTAGATGATTTTGACTTAAAATAAACCCTAATAAAGCCATATGACATATGACATTCAAGGAAACAGAGTAGGCCAATCTGTCCTTTCAAAATGTGTGCTTGTTCTGCAACTACCGAATAAGGAAGTAAATTCTTGTAGATAAACAATAGAACTCAGAATTCTCTACTCAGTGTAAAGCCACAAACTCATTAGTGAAAGTTATGCTATGGTAGCTTCCGTAGCAAGTTTCATCATAAAATGAAATAATGAAAAAAAAATGCATCATCGTCGATATTCTTAAATAGAGAAATATAATTGAAATATGGGTTTGGAATGAAATTAATACCTTCAGTAACCAAAGTCAGAGGACGTAGCAGACAACTTCACAAAATACAGCAGCTATTATGGTCCCTGAAAAAGTGTACAATTTACCAGTATGATTAGAAATGTGCACAACAATGTTTCTTTATGCAATTGCTAATATGGTGATCAGATGATTGTTCGATGAGAAGAAATATTAGACTAATTATATGCCAACATTACTCCTTGGCACCCTCTTGGCTACTACTCTGCTACACAAGTTTGATGAGTCCCAGATCACGTTAAAAACTATAAAAATATTCATTAAAAAAAGTTAAGCAAACTGACAAACAAAAAGCACAAGCATACTTCTTTGGATCTTGATACTGTGTTAATGCCTCCAGGAATTGGTTCCAAAAAGGCCCAGTCTCCTGAAGACTAACATTCTCTGGTCCCCCAAGGTAAGCTTGGACAATGAATTCGTAGCTTTGCTCCCTGAATGTGCACGGCTCTTAGTAAATTTAAGATATGCACAAAGGTGAATCTAGTTTTTCATAAGATTCAGTTATACAGCTAACCTTCCTGCGTATTGAGACAACCATCCCAAGTAAGATGCACCAAAGTACATTGATGCAAAAGGATTGTAGAGATCATCCACAGAGATCACTGTATATGCCCTGTAGCGACAATCCCTATGCATTCAAAGGGGAACTACAGGTAATTTTCCATATAAATTATGAACATACAATAAAAAACCAGAGCAGTGACAATTTTGCTCCAAATACCCAGCCAAGTATTCCTAGTGCTTAGTTAATTATTTAGTTAATCTGCTGAATAATACTATTATCTGACTTTGAACTTATTTCTTATATGAAATACTATACTTGGATCACTGCACACATACTTATGTGGGGCATGGGGCTATACAGGCTAGAACTGAATTTCAACTACTTATGAAAATGAAACACTTGGCAAAAGAAAAGGGGACTATACTGCAAAAGTGAGTATCTAGTTTGTTGGGATGAACAATACCATTCAAAATGAGAACCTCCTAATGAAATCCAGGTTAGCTCACCATAGATTTTTAGATGAAACTGTACCATTTAAATGAGAAGTTCCTAGTGAAATCAAAATTACATCACCATAGTTTTTTAGAATTTCACAAGTTCATGGCTAGTGAAAGTGTACAGTAAACACAGCATCACACTTGCCTTGAAAGCCATGCAGCAGTAGGGTAGTCTATTCCCATCAATCCAGTCCGGGTACTTACTCCATGAACAAAGCGCATACTGCAGACCTCTGCAAGTGCTGCAAGAGCTTCCTGTGCAGATTTCGATAGGAAATAGGGAATTTGGTCTGTATTAATTTGCAATACAGGAGTCCAGAAAACTGACATAAAAAATTGTAATAATATATTTACTGTTACTGGGACACTTTTAAAAACCACTCACGGTCATTGGATCAGTCATCCCACCTAGTTTTTATACATTGGTTCGTATCACTGGATTTTTCAACTCAAAATATTTTTATTCATCAGTTTTACAGGGAGATACAAGCTAAGGTGATTGACATGCGCATATAAGCACATTTGCATAATTCTTAAACCTTATAGGATAAAAAATGAAGATATTCTGGCAAATAACGACCAAATGCATTAGTATACAATAATGTTGTATGAACTGGATACTCATGCTTGAATACTACTCCCTCCGTTCCAAATTATAAGTCGCTTTGATTTTTTTGTACATTCATTTTGCTATGCATGTAGATATGATAACATGTCTATATACATAGCAAAATAGATAAACCAAAAAAGTTAAAATGACTTATAATTTGGAATGGAGGGAGTCTAAGTTCAGGCCTTCAATTTAAAATGATTCAAAAAAAAAAGAAAAAAAAATAAGAGCCAAATTATGCTGAATGGTTTGGATGCAAAACACATGTTCATGTTTCACTATTACAAATTTACAACAAATAAAACATGCTATTAGAGGTGGTATCTTTTATAAAATTAGATATACGACACACACTATCTGCTAAAATGTCCTGCAATGGTTTATCTATTAAAAACTTACTGGTTTTACTGCTCTCGTACTCAAATGGCGTGATATGATTATTTCGGCAACAGCCTGAAATCATAATTCAAAATTGGACAAGTCTGTGAGAAAGGGAAAACTTAAGTACTGGTGGCAAATTCAACATTGAGAGAATATATTTAGTGTTCCTGTTGAATAAACAGGTAATGGCACTTAAATAAACATTAAAAAAATGTTCCTCTGAAGACTATTTGATCATGGCACTTGGAATCACATGGAAGAAAAGTACATAGCAAGCAAATGTTGAGGTTTTCAGTTTTCACCTTTTTCAGACTAGTAAATAAACTATTGTTAGGATGAACTGAAGATATAATGAGGTAACGGCTCCAAACTATCATAGTCATAGATTCATAATAAGTGAATAAAAAACTACTAGTGAACAACTGTGCCTATGCTGTAACTGTAATATGAGCTAAGCAAAACCATACTACAATATTCTGTTACATGGCATCCACATGAAAGGCTATGTTAATGATATCAAGGTCATTAACTACAAGGTCAAGAGTATTCTATAGTTAAGTATGGCTCTGTGGTCTCCCAACTATCCAGATTTTACAAATCCTGAAGCTGTGTGGTTAACTTTATTTTAAAAGGCGGTGTTGCCTGTCGCCTATGCACTCTGCCGGTGATTTTGCACCTTTATAAGAAAGTGATACAAAAGTATAAATGGAGAAAGATGACTTATGGTCATGGAACTCATAGGTGCATGATAAATGACAAATTATTTGTTGTAATATGTCATATCCCTTTATTTAACAAACTCCAACTGAGCTGAAAAGAATACAACAGCTGCCTAGAATGCCTGGGCGCTAGGTGGAATATGACAGCCTGCCTAGCAACTAGCGGTTTTTGAAACATTGATTGTTAGTGGCTTAATCAAAAGAAGCTGTGCAGGAGTTGGTAGTTGCAACCCTCAACTAGTATGGAAGCTCTACTCCCAAATTTTTTTTTCTTTTCGGACCAAAAAAGGGGGGAAATGTATGTACAAGCACAAGGCTATAACTCTATGTAAAACCATATGCTATTTATAAAAGAACATATGATACTCAAGATTTTAGAACATAAGTAGAGAAGCTATTGCAAATATTATAATCCTATTTACCTTCACCTCCACGCGAGAAAGGTAAGGCCTGTTCTTTGCATCATGGGAGAATCGTACATTTCCACGTCTCTCACCAGATTTTATCCACTCCTTATGTACATCCGGATGTTTCCACATTGCATCCATATCAGCCTCTGATACCTTGGAATCCCAATATATCAACTGTGCTTCTGACTCAAAAATCATGTCAAGTTATAAGCTGTTCTTTTTTAAGTGGGGACAAGGTCTATGTCCTATTGTCCTTATGTTTTTCACATAACTCAATACCATGTGCATCTCAATCAAGAAAATGTAAAACATAAATAGCAACAAAGCAAAATCTAACCTGCGCTTGACAAATTTTCTGGGTCAGGAGTAAGCTCGTGGTAAATTTCTGGTTGTCTGCAAAAATATATATATAGTGAGAAATAGTATTTCACTGGGGCAAACTTCCAAAGGAAATGCATGAAAGTGCACAGATGAATTTGAGGTATAAGTTCAAACTTCAAACAAAAGCATAGCTTTATCTGCAAAAGAATAGCATCTGGACTTTAATTTGCTGCGTAATTTCTATTGTGCTGACCTCAATGAATATGTAATGGGATGTAGGGAGTTTTATGGCCATAAAGGAAGATTTTAGATGACAGACAGTCCATCTAGAATGCAGCCTCATGTTCTGAATATGTTAGTAGTTTCAACAAAACTGCTTAGTTCATTAGATTAATACTTTAGCATGTCAGATGAACAGAAATGATCTTGATGTCTAGTTAGATAGCAGCGTTAAGGCTTAAGCGCAATTGTTTTTTTGAATTCAAATATTATAATAGTTTGAACATGGACATAAATCCTACTGCACTCTTAATTCTTAAACCCTGTCAGCCATGTCAGATTTTAGCTTACGGCCCAGCAATGTTGGATGATCGTGGCCTCGTGGGACCTTCTCCCAGCTTGAGTTTACTAATCTATTAATAAATTAAGCTCTGTAAAACAGGTCCTCCACATGCCACAAGTGCTAAGAGAAATAAATTTAGTTAAGGAACATTACTGAAAACCATAAGAAAGTTAGATACGTGATATAAAACTAAAAAGAATTAAGAAAGAAACCTCATAGACAACAGGTTCTCTTTCACATAAAGATAACGCTGGAAGACGGGGGAAGTTGATTTGTGAGCAGCCTTCTTTTTGCCGCCCTTATATGCTCTAACAACAAATTCTTCAGTTCTTTGTCTGCAGCATTTTGTAATATAATTGTTTATTAACTGCTGAAATTTCAGAGATGATAATATCAGTAAAACATACAGTGCCAAGTAAAAATACATACTTGTCATCACAAGAGAAGAGCCATTTTGCATAAGCAGCACCAAAGTAGACATTTACAAGAGGCCAGTACAGCAAATTAGTATTATCTTCGATGTCATAACTCTTGTAACCTAGTTCCCTTGAAAACAAGGAAAATGATAAATGTAGCTTCAGAACATAGAAGACAAAGATAGTTGCTAAATTGTGCTAATAAGGTTTCATTTACCTTCCAAGCCATTGAGCAACTTCAGGTGCCACCTGCATTATGCCAACCTTGGTTTCTTTAGTCTTGCGATCATAGGTATCTACAAAGAGTCTCCTTCCACTTGCAATTTCAGCAAGTGCGCCTATCATATACTGCACAAGAAGAAAGACCATACTCAGCAAGTCCACAGTGATACCTACCGATAACAAGATTGATGAACATATCACCACTTTGTCTCACATAATTCGTTTAGTATCTTCAGACTGGAGAGAACCATCACAGCAAATGCGTCATGACAATAAGTTAACATGCAGTTGTACTCACTGTTGGACGTGAGACTACAGAGGAAAAAGGGAAGTGCAACTACTTGTTGAACATAGAGAGATAGAACTAATACTGCATACCGGGTCTAGCTGAGATTTGAAATGTCTATTAACGGTAATTGCCGCCACTGCCTGAAAGAATCAATGGAAGCACACAAGAATCAGTTCAAAGCCACAGTTGCATAAACAACAGATAGAATGTATAATATAGAAGAACCTTTACTGTCTATTTTCATAGCTTAGCGCCTTAGGAAACTTAATTCAAGTAGCTTTGCAAGAAGTACTCCTAACTAGTGATTTATTCGGTAACCACTTTGTCAAATATAGCAAATACTGCAACATGGCTGGCAATTCAATTTACAGTGTTGATAGTTTCTTTATGTTCCGCAAACTTGAGTGAAATTTCGGTGGCTGATACTGATAGTGATATCCTTCTTGAGGAATTTTGAGTGTCATTACACACAATTGCAGTTATTGGTTTTGAGCAAATGAACCAAGTAACAAATAAATACAGACTTGAAATGTTGAAAAGGCGGAATTACATGTTGGAAAGTGATCATTTATTTAGCAGGTTTCAGTGTGATTCGTTACTCTAGAGCTATTACTCTATCAATATCATGGAATTAAACAGACTACTCACCATCATTTCAGTTTGTGTGAGATATGCCTCACCATCAGGGTCCCGTGATAGGTGAACTTTCTGTCCTTGCTCTTCCCCAGCATCATTCCACTCTTTACTTACAATAGGATCCTGCCACATTAATTTCATATCCTCTGGATCCAAGCAATCGTCCCAGTATTTGAAGCTTATAGCCATTTTGTACTTATAAGTAGTTATTTGCTTTCTTCGCTATTGGGAAGAAAAACAGAAAAGACAATGAAATTTAGATGAGATGTGGCCTTACTTTATTTAGAAAAAGTGAACCAGCAGAACCCCATGCTCCAATCTGCATTATGTTCTGGACTTACATATAAGGTAGAAACGGGTTTTATATGTTCAGCAAGAAACTGTTGGTGGAAAGTTGTACATAAAAATAATATCCAATCATTTGATCAACGGATATCCAGAGCAATCACGTTTCTTCAGAAAAAAACATGCATTCACTTGCAGATGAAAACACTTGTTGGCATCATCCGGCACAAACATATAAACATAACATGAAACCAACCAATTAACAGTTAGGAAAACAGAGTACAGGAGAAACACAAATGATATCAGAATTTGAACACTCACTGATATGGAATAAAAACACGCGAATGCAGAAATAGCAAGGCACGCCGAAACCTGAACAATTACACTACACGCTAAATTTGGGCCTACCTATGCAAAGACGAAGCTAGGTATTCTAAACTGGTCAGCCCCCCTAAATTTGAATTGGTGATCTAGCCACAACTTTTAAGGGCTCCCCTACATGCAAGTAACACCTCATAATCAATACCTCAGACGGTCCGCAAGAGAAGAGAACATTGAGGACTTATCCTTCGGCAGCACCGACGCAAGCAAAAGTGCAAAACGCAACATTATGCAAGCGTGTCCCCGTGCAGCCGCGCGCCTCGCGATTCAAATCTAACCACAAAAATCTGTACAATAACTAACTCCCCACACACACGAGAGCAGAAGAAAAAAAGAGGGATGGGATTGGAACAAGCAACTCTCGGGCTCTCTCGCTAGATCGACTAATTAGGCGGTGAGAACGGGGAAGGGAGATAAAACAGAGGCGCGGCGCCGGTATCGAGCGAGCTCACCGTCGGTGCGCAGGCGCGCGAAAGTCGGGGAGGCGATTGGGGAGCCCCCGCCTCGGGTGGCTCCAGTAGCTCGGATTCGGGAGGCGCGACGGTTTGGTGGGACGGTGAATCGCCGGCCGAATCGGGGGAGGGAGGGAGAGAGGCGCGTGAATGATGAATTGGAAGAAGAGGTGGAGGGATGGGTGGCGAGCGGGACGTTTTTAAATGTGGGGGCGGGGCGCGGGGACACGTGGCGTGCAGCAGGGATTTGATTTGATTCAGCGCACTGCTGGTGGGTGCCTGTGCCTCTGGTCGGGTTCGGCCTGGGGGAGAATGGGGCGCAACCGCAACCGCAACTGCTTTCCTTCGGAGGGAAGCGAAGGCGTTGCGCCATCTGATCGCTCTCTAGTGAACAGTGCTGATCACTTGTTGGACAGCAGGCACCACCCCACCCAGCTGTCACGTTCGTCCAAGCGACGTTGGATCCTCCACAGCTGAAACATCAACAAAAGCGTGCGTGGCCCTGGCGGTGTACCAGACTTGCACGGCGCCTGTGTGCGCTGCACAGAATCGTCATGCTCTTGGCATGTGCACTTGTGCAGCGTAGCTAGCTTGCCTTTGTTGTTTGGCAACATATACGTTGTTCGTTGGAGGCTGCAATGATAGATCTCTCAGAGCCTGCTTAGATTTTTTTCTATGGGGATGTGTAATATGATACCATATCATTTGATCGGTTCCTAAGAGCATCTCCAACAACTCTTTAAAATAACTTGCTATTCTTACAACTTTAATAAAATCACAAATTTCCTTCTCCAATAACTCCTTAAAACAACTTGGTATTTATCCAAACTTGCTATCCACGGTGCCGCACGCGGAAGAATACGCGCGCGGCGACACTTGCTATCGTGAAAAAAAATCTCTCGCGAAAAAAAAGCCTCCCCGCGGCTTCTTCCCGCGCCAGTCGCGCCGTGTCCTCGTCGCCTCGCCTCGCCGGCAGATCGGAAGGATGGGACAGGCCGGCAGCGGAGTTCCTGGTTTCTGAATGGCCGGCAGATCGGCAGGCAGGGACTCAGGCGACAGGATCGTGGCCGGCCTATCAGCGTCTGACGATCGAAGCCCCGGCCATCGTCGGCGCCGCGGTAGTCGAGCAGCACGTCCAGGAAGTCTTTCTCTTTCTTGGGAGCTGTGGCGGCGGCGGCGGCGCGATCCTGCAGGCGGCGCTCGATCTGCTTGTCCATCATGCCGTGCAGCCGCTCGAATAGGCCACGACGGTGGTGACCGTGCCCAGGCGGAGGGCCATTACGGGCCCGTGGCGCCATGTACTGATGCTTCAGTCGATCGTGTGCTGCTGCTCGCTGTGGCGATCAATCAGAGCTGTTGCTCGCAGGCTGCTCGCTGTGCTACATGAGGCCGGCAGGATGAGGCGATCAATCAGAGCTGCTGCTCACTGTGCTGCTCGCAGGCGATCAATCAGAGCTGCTGTGAAGTGCATATTTTAGAAAAAAAAATTATACTTGCAATCAACACGGCAAAATTCATATGCTTGTCATCAACACGGTAAAATTAATATGCTCGCGCGAGGAGAAGAGACGAGAGACGCGCGACACCCCGCGACACCCCACCTGATGGGCCTTTTTTTTAAAAGTTTAGCAAGTTGGAATACTAAATTGTTAGAGAGAGACTTTTTTTCACTTGTCAAATAAATTAGCAACTTGCTAAACCATAAAATTTGACAAGTGATTTTTTCCAAATGGTTAGAGATGCTCTAATCTGCATTCGGGAGCTGTGATTTCGGAAATATTGGGAAACGATGACCGCTTCACTGGCCTGTTACTATAGTGTTTCATGTTGCATCTCTCATAGTGACGGTAGCCCGTAGATAGCCATAGCTGTTGCGGCTGCAATTCACGGCAACCGAATAAGCCCGATACAGCACTACGTTGCAAAGTAGGAGTACAATCTTTGTTGCGCATCCTGGCGTATATGTTCATTTTCTCCGTTATTTTGGCTATGTTTAGGAGGACTTATTGTGACTACGACTTATTTGTTATGAGAGAAAAAAATAATGTTCTATGATTAAAAATTAGAGTTAATTATTGTCTAATAAGCTCAAGCAAACAGAGACTGTACTATATATTATAGTTGTTCAACCTATGCGCGGCGTCACGCCCGTACATAGACTGATAGAGTTTCATTCGTGACTTTCTTTTTACAAGATTGGTTTAAGGCCTTGGTGTACGTTTGGTTTTCCTGAGTATTTAACTCTCGTTTTATGTGAATACCATATTTAGCTTATATCACCAAAAGATTTTATGATCCTTTGGCAACTAGAGAGTCCAAGTTTTGTCACAGAAGAGGGCCAGCAAAATCGGAGATCCTTTTGGCTTGCCCGGTGATCAAGAAGCTCGCTGAGGTGGCGACATGTGAGTGGCTGAAATAATTTCATGTCTTTTGGAGATAGTAACCATTCATATAATCCTAAATTAGAATGTTTTACAATCCGATTATTGTATCTTGCAATTAAATCTGCAATCTAAAACACGCACACGTTCATTTTATATTTTAGTTCTTCAAAAAGTTAATGACATGGTGGGTCTTAAAAAGTTAAACCCCGTTCGGCTGCTCACTTTATCAGCTGATTCATATCAGCGTGAACAGTACCTAACATCAGCCAAAAGGACTAGCCGATCAGCTGGAGGATGTGCCCAAAGTGAGAATGTGCTGTCGGCTGCTAGCCAGCTGCCTGTAGGCTAGCCAAACGGCTGGAGGAGAGCAGCCGAACGGCTGGGCTGAAAGGCTCAGCAGCTTCAGCCAAAATCATTTGATAAAGTGGGTGCGTTTGGTTGCCTGTATCAGACTTTAGCCAGGCTCTACTGGTATAAAATCAAGCGTCTATTTGGTTCATGTATTTACTCAGCCAAACGAGTCATGGCCAAATCTTGACTTGGCATACGGGAATATGAACTAAACAGACCATTTAATAATTTGCTCACATGAACCGCTAATGGCGCCTTATGATATGTGTTGTGTGCATCGAAACCGTTGAGTGCGATGCCTTAGATGAGGTCAATCTCAATGGAGATTTCATGCGAGTGTCATGCACATTTATTAGGATGACACGTCAGCAAAAAGATAATCTTTGCATAAAACTAAGAAGAGAGAGAATGAGAAAGTTTAATGAGGATGAAAGTTATCAGCGTTGTTTCCAAGACGTTGGTAATCGTGTGAAACTCCCATTGTGGACTCAATTTGTTTCATCATAGAATGATACTAAAATGTGATTGGGACCTATGTGACCCATGAATGATAAAATAAGATATGAAATCGTGCAATGAAACTTACATTGAGAGAAAGTCCTATTCCATATCAAAGTTTCACGTGTTGGAAACTGCGAGATGAAACTTGCCATTGAGACTGGCCTGAGACAACAAGGTAAAAAGCGAGAGATCGCAGAATCTTTGCTTTTTTTTTTTGGTTATATATATAGTTTGTTGCTGCATCTGTCTAGCCCATTGGCGCTTGTTGGGCAAACTCAAAATCACAAACATTGTGTAGTAGAGTAAGCACTCACGAAAGCTACTCTGCCCCCATCAATTCAAACTGACGATGACTGAAACCAGACGAGCATTTCTTTGGTCGGTGGCTCGGTGCAGGTTCAGAAAATTTCATACCTGGGCGGACGGGGTGCTGCTGCGGTGCTACCTGAGGAAAGGCACGTTTCGACGTCATTCAGCAGCCCGTCGCAGAATGCCCCGGAGGCCGGACGGAGGTTTCTAGGCCCTTTTCGGCCCATTTCCGAAGCCGCACACGGCTCTGATTGGGCTCTGCTGGCGAAAAATAGCTTGCTCATGCCGCCATCTTCGATGAAGACAATCCAGTTCCTAATAAACTACTACTGGTACGCTCCTAAAAACAGAAGGGCTTCTCCTGAATGCTGATGCTGCCTCATAGTCTCAATCGACCAATCGAGCAGCATATGTGGAGGCACTTTTCTCGTAGAGAACGAGTGGGAATCGAATCTGCCATTCGTGTGCTGATTTGCTGAAGACGAACAATGGCGACCGATAGATGGTGCTAATGCTTTTACTATCCTTAGTTATTTATTATATATATGTTCTGATTTGTAGCATACTAGATGGAAAGGAAATGCTATGCGTGCGCAACCAACCACGAATTTGTTCTGCACTAAAGTTGCCTGTGTCTGAAGGTGACCTTCGGGTGCACGTTATGCTTCCAAAGTGCTAAAATCATATTCCAACTTTAGCCTTGATGGTACATCTATTGCAGCTATCAAAAACGAGGGTGAATAACTAACAAGTATCGTCCCTCCCCCCCGCCCCCCCCCCCCCCTCTCCCCACAGAATACTGCTCCAGTACCTTGATCACCCTATATTACTCCACAGTTCTACAATTCTGACATTAAAAAAAAGCTCTACAATTCTCAGGGTCTATTTGAAATATAGGAAATTCGTAAGAATTGTGAAGGAATTTCACAAAAATCAGTTTAATTTCATAGGGAAAACTTAGGGGGGAAATCACATTCCAAATAGTCTCTTAGCATTTTAGATTATCTAAAAATGTAACTTTGGCTATTTATGCTATGGAAAAAAGGGTCGTTTTGGTGGAGAGAAAACCTGAAGCTACTGAATCCATACAAGACATTCATAACAGTACAGATGCAAAATGGGCAACACTTGTAGCTATTGGCAGGACATCTGGCTTCAGCAGCCCCTATAGGATAAGTACCCATAACTGCTCTCCTTTGCCAAAGCAAAATACATCTGAGTAAGCAAATTCTCTATGCTCATGGCTCAACAATCAGTGCCTTGAGCATCTCTCTCTCAATGGAGACCTTCAATCAGCTGAATGATGTCCAGTTTATAGTCCAATATCTTCCACTCACCAACTCTCAGGATAAATGGCACTACTCGTGGGGCAAGAATTCTCTTCCTCAAAACTTCATGCTTTAATTATGTGGCAGGTGGTGTACTGTGTGTTGTTTCCAAATTAGAATGGAACGCATCCCCTCTCACACCTGTTGACACCTGGAAGCAAAACAAGCCATATCTTGAGTTCTTGACCCTTTAGACCATTTGGAAACAAAGAAACGCAGTGGTGTTCAGAGATTGCAGAAAATGGGAGCTGACTCTGTTCTTAGACTTGAAGGTTCTGTGCTAACAGTGGTCTTCAGCGGGAGGGAGCTTTCTGAAGCTTCTAATAGTTGTGCAAAACCAAGTACTATGTAATAAACTCTAAAACAATTATGTGCCCCTTGCAGCCTAGGCTACGAGGGGGAGCGCTTCTCGCGCTTGTAATAGTTGTTGCTAACTCTCTCTTATTATAAATCAAAGCTGGGAAACCAGATCTTTTAAAAAAAACTGTATGATTTGCTAATTGGGCACATACAAGTGCATGTGGGATTCAAATGGCCGTGAGAGATTTTCTGCCAACCAAAGCACAAAGTCTTTTTTTGGCTATTAATGGTAGATAAACTTAACACCATAAATGTTCTGAGGAGAAGGAATATGCACCTGGACTCTTATCAGTGTGTCCTTTGCCACGGCCAACTGGAAGAAACGGTACAACATTATTCACTTCATGCAAATTTACCACCAACTGTTGGAACACACTGAACATTAGTTTCCTGCCTGACTCCTCTTTTCCAGAAGCTATTCAACAAAACAGAAACCAACCACACCCCCAGTTCTTTATGTCAGTCTCTATAATGATATGTTGGGACATCTGGAAGGAAAGAAATAATCTAATCCTCAGAAATCAACAGCCTCAGTTGCAACTATCAAAGAAACTTCGGAAAGGAAATGAATCTGTTGTCCTTTAGAGCGTCATGCAAAGACTCCCTCTCTTTTGATTTATGGATCCAAAACCTGTTGTAATTTCCATTTTGAGCTTGATTTTTTTCATCTCCTTTTTTTTTCTTAAATTTTCTTGTTGTAAGCTATTTCCCTGCTTTTATTCAATAATTATCTATAGGGTTGCCCTCTACTTTCATTAAAAAAACAAAGGATATTTTTTTAAGAGTTGTGCTACCTAAAGTTAAGTTATTAATAGTCAAAGTAGTTAAAATTCTAAAAGTTTTATTGTAACTTCGTGTGAAACAACAAAAAACGTGGAACCAGAAAGAGTATTAGATTATACTAACTCAAGTCAGGCATTATGAACAAACTAAATTAGTTTGACTTTGATCTCGTATGGCATAGCTTTAGCTTCGAGAAGTCTTTGATCTAAAATTGGGAAAGGATCTAATTGATTCGTTTTGCTCCTTTGTCCTAAAATAAAAAGAAGAGAAATCCAGTATCAACAATATATTTATAGCTTCAAATAAGTTTATAATAAGAATTTTTTCTGATGATTAATTTAGTGATACTTATTCCACATCATAAACAATAATAATTTTTATATACATTTGATCAAATTTAGAAATCTATACTAGATATAAATATAAAATATTTAATTTAATACAACTATAGAACTCTGAAACCCTGTCAAACGGCCTCTTTGTTTGAATTGTCCAAAACGCCATGTGTCAATGATTGGAAGGAGTATTAATGTGTTTTATTTAATAGAGTAATATAAATTCTAGACAGACAAAGCAGGGAAACAAAGCTGTCAAAACTTGCATCACCAAACAAGGGCGCTTGTGCATCTCGACATTTTTATAATAACACATCACGAAAGCAACTCATCGTTTTGTACGGGTGCAAATTTCACGCGCTTTCTCAAAAACTCAACCCAAGATGTCGGTGCTTACGATCAGAGCCCAAACCCTAGGTGACTACTGTACTTAGTGGTGAAAAAAAAAAACAATCACCAAACATGAGAGAAGACAGAAGAGGAAGGCGAAATCGAAATCAGCTGGGTGTTGCGAGAAACATCGATGTGGTCAAAGGTAGCCGCCGCATAGAACCATACAGACGAATGGCAATTGATCTCTTTTCTTAATCTCAGCCTGATGGGACCCCTCGTTGAGTGGTTAGCTGTATATTAAGCCCAGAGTCTTGGAGGTGTTTGGTGGTGTGGTGGTAGGCGAAAGCAAACTGCACAAGCGGGGACGCTGCAGGGAACGTGAAGAGGGCCCGAGCCGAACGCAGCGGGCCAGCGGCGATCGCACGGGCACCCGCTACCTACCCACCTGGGGCCGGCGGGGCGCTGCACGTTGCGCTGCGCGGCCACCTTCTCTTTTTTATACGAACGAGGAACGGTCACACGCTGAACGCTTCCGGCTCGCCGCCACCTTCCCCCCACTCCTCCTCCCTCGGTTGTCCGCTCGACCGCTCGCCTCCGCCCCCGTTCCGCGCCCCGGAAAGGCCAAAAACCCTCGGTTCCGACTCCCGACCTCGCGGGTCGCGGCGTCGGTCAAACCCTAGCGCAGGCCCGCCCGCTCCCAATCCCCGTCCCCACAGGCCCACACACACATGGCGGCGCTCTCCGTGCCCCTCCGCGCCGCGGCTGTCGCCGCCGGATCCCTTGCCGCCGCGGCCGACCCCGTCAAGGTATACATACTCCCGTGCATCCTGTTTTTTTTTTCTTGATATTGTTGTTGGCGATTCGCTGGAGCAGCTCGCGCCTCGCGCGGGTGGGTTGCGGGTTCCTTTCACGGATTCATTGCCGCGCCTAGATTTGGTTCCGATCCTACTCTGGTTATGGTGGCGGTTCGATGGAGCTTTCAACAGTGTATGGTTGCTAGGCTAAATTGCCATATGTTTTCCCTGCGTTCGGGCCGTTTGTTTGGGTGTGAAATTGCAGGCTACAGGGAATCAGAGTTTTCTCATTGTACTATTTTATTTTATTCTAAAAGTTCTGGGGTCGGAGACTCGGAGTTTTGTCCCAAATTCCTTCCAGATGCCCCACGGGAGGGCACCAGTCTCCTGTTTGATTGATTGATTGCATTGTCCTCACCCCTGATGCAGTGATGTGTGATTCCAAGCACATTGCAGTGCCCCCACTGACGCGATTTGGCTGATACGTTGTAGGTCTCGTGCGTGAGGAGCACTGGTTCAGCTCACTTTGGCTCCACCTTCCCCTCCTTCACGGCCTCCTCTTCGGCGTAAGTGTGACTCTGTAGTCCCTGTTGCCTTGTAAATGCAAGGGAATTTCAGACATTGGTATAGTCTGTCTAACTTGTTGTGAATTGAAGTGCGAGGAACATCGAGCCGCTGAGGGCTATAGCTACACAGGCGCCCCCTGCTGTGCCACGTAAGTAGCTGTTGTATTCACCGACCAAACATTTTCAGGTGAATTGCGTAGACTGCGGTGGGTTTATAATTTTGTTCTTGCTTTGTTTCACTGTAGAATATTCGAGTGGGGAGAAGACAAAGATTGGCATCAATGGTGAGTTCTTTATGTGCAATTGTAGGAACTAAATTGACGTGAATGAAAACTATCCTATTGGAATCTGAATGAGACAGATCAACCATTGACCGCTTGCCAAAAAAAAAAAGATCAACCATTGACCACCTTCAGCCGTGCTGGTCAATGTGTTCTGTCTAAAATTTGGCTGGCCTTTCTCACTAATATCTAGTGTGCATTTGCAACCAAATGCGCCACTTGAGATGTCATGTTTTAAGGTTTTACAAAGGCTCCCAGTTGACTATTTGTTGCACTAGCTAACTGGATTAAGCAAATGGATCATTTGTGGCGCTCTAAAAAATAAATCATTCTTGGCTTCCTGAGTTACTTTGCACTTTGGTGCAAGTACGGACTAGGTGAATTATATCAGATTGTATTTCTGATTCATTTTTACCCCTTTGTATTTCTTGTTACTGTAGGGTTTGGGCGGATTGGCAGGTTGGTCCTGCGAATTGCAACCAGCAGAGACGATATTGAAGTTGTGGCTGTGAATGACCCTTTTATTGATGCTAAGTACATGGTAAGGAAGCTAATTCAAATTATCTTGGTTATCATATTTCAAATTTCAGAATCTGGACGTTTAATTTAACAGCAATGAACTAATTAAGAGTTTTGTTTTCATTTTCCTTCTGGTTATTTGAGAACTGCTCTACCTGAGCAGAGACTACAACACTAAATTAATTGAAATAACTCTCTTTAATCTGATACAAACCATAATTCCTGTTAGCTCGTTAATGTTATGTTTCATGTGCTTTCACATAGTCACTTAAGTATGATATGCATGCGGTCGCTTTACAAAATAACTGTTATACTGATCCTTCATGATGTTTTCTTTTACAAAAGCATTGTTTTCTATTTTTCCAACTAGCTTCCAAATTTTGTATGTCAAGTGAACGCACATTATCCACTGGAACAATGCAGCTAATGTGAATCTAGCAGATTTTTTAGTTCTACTATTACATTTTTTTACTTCACTGTTGGTTTAACAACTTCTCTGTCTATGCATGATGTTTAGTATTGTTTGCGTTTGTATGTTAGTTTCTATATAATCTTCCCCTTTTCCAGGCCTATATGTTCAAGTATGACTCCACGCATGGCCTGTTTAAAGGTTCTATCCGTGTCGTGGATGATTCAACCCTGGAGATCAATGGGAAGAAGGTCACAATTACAAGCAAAAGGTAATGCTGACATTTGAGTCACATCAGTATCTTATTTCCCTATTGTACATGGCATTGTATGCTGGAGTTGTGCTAGTATGGTTGGATATGGTGAATACTTGTGGGAAGATACCTCTTTCTGTGTTATGCCTATGGATGGATTGTGCTTGAGTTACTTGTAATCACTTGAGAAATGTTTATTAGCCTGTTACGAAGACACAACTCAGCACACTGTATAACTTGCAAGCTTGCCATGCAGGATGCGGAATTTCTTTGATCTGTTACAATGTTCAGGATTTTATATATACATACAATGCTTGTAAAAAAAATTACTTATGCTATTTTTGGAGCACAAGCATCACACTGTTATAGTTCTGGAATACTGCACCGCTACCATCTTCTGCGCTTCTCATAGGCATATAATGATGTGTTTGTGTTTTTGCATTACTTTTTCTTGTTCTGCAGTTTACCAGTTCTTACCCCAAGATGTGTCTAAGAACTCACAACTTTTTGCTTTAATATTCCAGAGATCCTGCAGAGATTCCATGGGGTAACTTTGGGGCTGAATATGTTGTTGAATCTTCTGGTGTTTTTACAACGACTGATAAAGCATCAGCACACTTAAAGGTTTGTATACCAGTCTACTAGTCTTTAACAATGACATCTAATTAACTAACTACATATCTTTTCATATTGAAAACATGTTGAGGTTTCTGCTGTCTTGTTTACAGGGCGGCGCTAAGAAAGTGGTGATATCTGCACCATCAGCAGATGCTCCCATGTTTGTAGTTGGAGTTAATGAGAGTAGCTATGATCCAAAGATGAATGTTGTTTCTAATGCAAGTTGCACCACCAACTGCCTTGCTCCACTTGCCAAGGTTATTTTTCTTATTGCTTTCTTTTTACCAGTGTCCAGTTTCTGCCAACAACAGTTCTTGACAATCAAAATAAATGGCTCATGTGGTTCATATTTTCTGCCTTTCCAAACAACTAATTTGTTGACCACGGTGTGCAGGTTGTCCATGAGGAATTTGGCATTGTGGAGGGCCTTATGACAACTGTTCATGCCACAACAGGTTGGTTACTGGCTTTCCTCCAGTGTTTACCTGTTAAGTCATTTGCCATTTTCATGCATTTTCAAAATAATTGTCATGAAAATGTTATTTACCATGTTCAGCCACCCAGAAGACTGTTGATGGTCCTTCGATGAAGGATTGGAGAGGAGGACGTGGTGCTGGCCAAAACATAATTCCTAGCTCCACTGGTGCAGCAAAGGTAGCTGAAGCCAAAGGCAACCATGCTTATTTTAAACTCGAATTTTGCACTGACTGGTTTTGCTTTATTGTCAGGCTGTTGGAAAAGTTCTCCCTGAGCTGAATGGAAAGCTCACTGGCATGGCCTTTCGAGTTCCAACACCAAATGTCTCTGTTGTGGATTTGACATGCCGGATTGAGAAAAAAGCCTCCTATGATGATGTGAAGGCAGCCATCAAGTATGTACAAGTACCTCACTTGTTACTTCCGTCTGATTTTCAGCTTCTGGTTTGTTATTCCGATGAGTTAAAGCACAGCCTTCTTGATAAATTAGTAATCAATAATTTGAAGGCCCACATAATGGTCATAGAACTTCATACTGTGGAGCACATGATTTACATCGACTAGAGGTAGTTGTAGCATTTGTTAGATCTGGAGAGAGGTAACAAAATATCTGGGTTCAACATCTTGCTCACTGTAGGCTGCACAATTTGGACAGAGTAGGTAGCTCAATTGCATGCTTGAGTTACTCTGGCCACACTAGAAATTCTGTGTGGACTTTAAAGTGTGTTCTGCTGCAGTATTCCTAAGATTTGTGCAGAGAGAACCATGTGCATATTTTATCAGCCAACCTACATTGGATCTTACAGACCATCTCCCTTTTTTTTCCCAGGGCGGCTTCAGAGGGTGCACTCAAAGGTATTCTTGGCTACACAGATGAGGACGTTGTTTCTAATGATTTTGTTGGTGATTCTAGGTGATTACCTCAATCCAATGATGTAACCTAATTCTTGTCCTGTGGGTGGGAAGGTAGCTGAAATCACTGTCATTGCCTTTGTATATCAGGTCAAGCATCTTTGATGCCAAGGCTGGTATTGGACTGAGCTCTTCTTTCATGAAGTTCGTGTCTTGGTATGACAACGAGTGGGGCTACAGGTAAGAGTTTGCTACTTATTTCATTGCATAATCTGTTGAAGGTTAAACCTTCCACACTCCTAAGAATGCATGCTCTTTGTTCGCTTTGACAGCAACCGGGTTCTGGATCTGATTGCCCACATGGCTCTCGTCAGCGCCAAGCATTGATATTCTTACTCGTTCCTCCAGTGGTAGGCCTAGAAAAAGGCTGCAATTTTGACGGCCATTTTCTTTTAGCTGTTGTTTGGAATAAGATGAAAAAAAGTTGGAACACTTCGAACTTGTGCAAAAATGGACTCAGCTCCGTGTCCTGTATTTTAGTTGTAGAAGGGTGCAAATTTGCACCGTAGTACCCTGGCATCGCTATATGATGATGTCGTATGGTTCGTCGACCTGATGATTTATTACTTATGATGTGTGAGCCCTTGAATGAGGTGATATTATTAATTAGGCCATCCGTGCTTTAATGCAAATATAGGATGGCAATGGCAATACGTCGACTTGCACCGTATTTTGGTTTGTTTGCAATTTGCATTATCTATCTGTTGCCCGGAAGACCATATGTCATGCATAGTGATTTTGATGAGGTTCTTGTACTGTGCAGAAGGGGGGGGGGGGGGGGGGGGGGGGGCGGGAATGGGACGTTCATGTATCTTTCGAAGTGTCAAAAAGGAGCATGAAACAGACATGCACACCAATAAGCAAGAGCAGCAAAAACTCGCTAACCGTGAACTAGCAGCTGAAGTCAAGCTACTGATTACCAACTAAAGCGCATTTGGAACGAATGTGCATATGGACAATGATAGAGACAATCGCAGTAATTTTACCAATATGCTGACTAAGTTTACTCGTAGAGGTGTTCTTATGATAGGACGCACGTGCTGACTGAAACGTACGAGTTATTAGTGCAAGGCAACCGTTCTTCCGGTAGTACAAATACTAAAACTGTTGATATTACCTACTGCTATCATTTGGAAGACCCCACATCAGTGACGGAGATTTGCTGCCAGTGTCAAAGAGAAAAATAAAAAGGACGAATGCTTCCTCGGTATAGCTGTGTGAGAGGTGTTACTTGTTAGGCTGTTAGCTAGAGGTGTTTGCCTGATCGGTGAACCCAAGCGCTGATAATCAATTACTTAATCGTCATAATTTACTTAATGCAGGGTGCTCTGTCTCAGCGATAGTGAGTGTAAACTGAGACACAATCCCTATGAACCACTGAATATTGTAACTATACTCTGGAGAGCTAATTTTTAGATGAGTTAGAGCTAATTTTTAGCTGGCTAAGCATTACCCTTAACATTCACATAAAAAAAAGGCTTCTTGTAGTCTTCTATATACACGGGAGCCAAGTCAACTGAACTACCGTGCGTGTCGTGTCCTTCGACTTCAGAGGGCCAGCCAGATCGAATGCACCAGTGACCAGCCATCTTGTTGCTAGCAGCTGACGGACTAGCTAGTAGCTAGCACTGCGTGCATGGACAGATCATTTTTACCTAGCTCCCCTCGATATCTAGCCGCGATTGTGTGCATATAAATGCTAATGGTAAATTCGAAATGGACTGAGATTTACATCGCTGGAAATGGCAAATAATAAATGAGAAATCTATTTTTTCACTGGCAAATAAATGAGAAATATTTTTTTCATACATACTGAGTACTATATATATATATATATATATATATATATATATATATATATATATATATATATATATATATATATATATATATATATATATATATATATCAATGTCTCCTTAGACCAACGGCCCGATAAACCCATCACCCATACAACGCATGCACGCGCATCTCCAATTGGTGTACGTCAGCTGATCAGAGACTAGCTAGCTAGCTGTTGCAGCAATGGCTTCCGGCACCTCGGCCGCCGTGCCGGCGGCGTTGCTCCTCCCTTACTTGTCCTGGTGCTCTTCGCCGCCGGTAAGTACTATGTTGCATCGAATCAAGCATTATATACTTATTATATATATATTGCATGGATCAACGCATTGCATGCATAACTGTGGCCGCGCTGAACTTGCCCATCATATATACTCCATTTAGAAGCTACTGCACGAGCTGACGACGGCGCCATCGAATTCTCGCCGCTGACGTCGTCCATTATCGGTGCGTGACCCATGCATGCGTTGCGGTACATGTACATGTCTAAATCTAAATCCAAGCCTTCATATAAAACTAGCTAACTGAATCTGATCCTGCATGTAGATGGAGTAGTCTGGGCGGCGGATGAGAAGAGCAGCTGCCCTCTGATTCGGGTGCCGGACCTCGTGGACGCGTGCCGCAGTGCCCCCGGCCTCGCCGGCTGCGCGGCGCAGTGCGTCGTCTACCACTACCGCGGTGGGTACTGCGACATGCTGCCCGACGGCAGGCCCGGCGACTGCTACTGCACCAACTGCCTCTAGGCACGTCACACTACGTCAAAATCGAGCTTCCACAACATTGCCTAAAAGCCCTCCATGACGGACACTAGTTTTGCCCGCTGTGAAAAATCCCATGAATTACCACAACGGACATTTTTCTATTTACCGTGGCGGGTTTTTTTGTCCGCTGCGATAAATCGATTTACCGCGACGGACATCCACTACGTCAAAATCGAGCTTCCGCAGGCTTGCCTAAAAGCCCTCCGTAGCGGACACTAGTTTTGCCCGCTGCAAAAAATCAAATGATTTACCACTGCGGGTATTTTTTATTTATTGTGACAGATATTTTTGCCCACCGCAGCAGACGTCTTAAGATGTCCGCTGCGGTAAATGCTCTATTTACCGCAGCGGACATGTTATGAGGCCCGTCACGGTAAAGATTGAAACCCAAACGGCCCAAATTGGGGCCCAATACTCATGGAAATATATACACAGACTTAGGGTTTTCAAGAGAAACTCTCTCCCTCTCTCTCATTCATCGGCGGCCGCCTCCCACCCGCACCGCGAGACCCTGGGCCGCGCGCCTCCCGTCCGCAAGCCCCTGCGCCTCCGCCTCCACCGCGAGCCCTGCGCCCCTCCGCCTCCGCCTCCCGCGAGCCCCTGCGCCTCCGCGCCGGGCACCTCATCCCCCGCTGGGCGCCTCACTCTCCTCCTCCCGGCGGATCTTCCTCCGCGCCGGGCACCTCGTCCTCCCGCGAGCCCCTGCGCCTCCACGCCGGGCGCCTCACTCTCTTCCTCCCGACGGAGCGAAGCCACGGCGGAGCAGCGGCGGCAGGTCGCGCGGCCATGGCGCGGGGCCTCGGCGGGTCGTGCAGCGCGCGCCTCTCGCGTGGAGCCTCGCCGGCGAGCAGAGCGGCGACGGGTCGCGCGGGGGCCATGGCGCGCAGCGCGGAGCGGCGGCGCTGAGGCGCGCTCACGGGGCCATGGCGGGTCACGCGGCGTGTAGCCTCGGCGGCGCGGGTTGCGGGGCCACAGGGGCTGGGCTCGAGAATGGGCTCGCCGGCGGGCTCGATACTGGGCTCGCCGGCGAGTTTCTGGATTTTTTTTATTTTTTTCAAACGATTAACCGCGGCGGGCATTCTATTGTGCTCGCCGCGGGAAATCGATTAACCGCAGCGGGCAAAGCGGCCCGCTGCGGGAAGTCAACTATTAATCGTGACCTTCCTATGGTGACGGACGTGATTGCCCGTTGCGTAAAACCGAATTTGTCCGTCGTGAAAAATAGTTTTTGTAGTAGTGATCTTAAGACGTCCGCTGCGATACATATCCTATTTATCACAACGGGCGTCTTAAGATGTCCGCTGCGGTAAATCAAGGCCCAGCCCAAAAATCAGACGAGCCCAATAACACGTCTACGTATAAATTCAGCTCTAGGGTTTCATTCACACTCCCTCGTCCCAACCAACCGGCCATATGTTCGGAAAAAAAATCCCGACGCTCCACTCGACCGCCGCCTCGCTCCACGACCGCCGCCTCCCGACGCTCCCCGCCAAGCGCCCGGACTCCTCGCCCCCATCCTCCTCCTCACCGGACTCCTCGCTCCCATCCTCTCCTCCCCGGACTCCTCCGATCCGCTCCGCGCTTCTGCGCCCGGCAGTGACGGCGGCGGCGGCGGATCCGATTAGCTCCGCTTCCTGCAGGGTCTTCTCGGCTGCGCGGGAGCGGGGTCGCGACGCGGGGTCGCTGCGGTGGGCGGCGGCGCCGGCTCGCGGCGGAGCGCGGCTCGGGGTCGCGACGGAGAACGTCGCGGGGTTGCGGCACGTGTGCGGGCGGGGGCTGGAGGGGTCGCGGCGCGGGCGGGGGCTGGATGCGGCGCGTGCGTGCACGGTGTCGCGGCGGAGTACGTCGCGGCGGCGTGGGCCCATTGATGGGCTCGGCGGTGGCGCTAGGGTTTCGTCGGCTGCCTGGGATCCAGGCCCAGATCGTAGCCCATATGGGTTTTCTTTTTTCTTTTTCTTTTTCTTTTTTTTTGTTTTGTAGAAATTATTTACCGCGGCGGACGTTCTAATGTGCCCGCTGCGGTAAATCAATTTACTGCAGCGGGCAAACGCGCCCGCCGCGAGAAGACCACGATTTACCGTGACCTTAGCATCGCAGCGGACGCGTTTGCCCGCTGTAAAAAACTAATTTCGCCCACTGCGGATGTTCTTTTTTGTAGTAGTGCCACCCAAGCGTAATTAGCTAGGACACTAGCTAGCTAGCTAGGCCAGCCGGCTACTACTTGGGATCCGAGGTTTCTTGGTCTATTGATGGTGATCTCTTCCTGATTTCTCATTCAATTCATGACATTATTGTTTGATTTCAAGGCGATCATTTTTTGTTTATGTTTAGATTCTTTATTTAGTGAAATGAATGCATAGAAAAACAGTGTTGGGTGGTTGTTTTCGGCAT
The DNA here is from genome assembly GCA_022036555.1 of Microstegium vimineum. Lineage (NCBI taxonomy): Eukaryota > Viridiplantae > Streptophyta > Magnoliopsida > Poales > Poaceae > Microstegium > Microstegium vimineum. The sequence continues at coordinate 43,176,755 of CM039121.1, read as the reverse complement.
GCACATCCTTGCATTGTCACATTGGCGGATCCAGGTGGCTGGGGACTCGAGCCCCCTTGAACTTCATTTTACCTCTAAATTATTGTGTAATTAACTTCAAATTACTATTAATTTCTACATCCCTAAACCTTGACTATTTAGTCCCTATTGGATGCCCATACATCCTGGATCTGTCATGATTGGCAGCCCAACTAGAAAAAAGTCACATTTTTATATGTTAAGATATAAGGTTGACTCCTCGGAGACAATAACGTGCATTTATTTTGGGACTGAGAGAACATGTCCTCCGATCCTATGGTATAATGAAATCAAGTTAGAAATTTAAGAGAATAACAATGAGAGATCATCATTCCAAAATGAGACTGAGGCACCGTTTGAATGCGAGAACTGGTTCTGATGCTTAGCGGAATCAGCAAAAACTGCACCAAACGCTGTATCCGCGCAAAACGTTTCTGTCTTCACGTTTCTCCCGATTGTGCTATTTTTTCATGGATGTAAGTGACACGCGTTCGGATTGGTTTCGCTAGATTCTGTTTCTAGCCTCTCTCAAACAATTACGACCGTATTTTAAAGAGCGGAAAAAGATAGAGTGAATTAGAGAGTCCATTGGAACATGTTTTTCTAGTTTGTTTTCAGGCTATTAACATGCAAGAGGAAATATTTTTGGAGAATGAAAAGTCAATTCTCTTTGATGAAAAGACATGTACTGATGTACACAATGTACAACCGGTTTACAGGGCATTGATCAATCAATGATATTCAACAAATTTGCTAAATCTACTATATATATACAAAGAAGGCTACTCTGTGTACATGGTAGGCTGTAATAATAATAATCCAGGCAATAATCAGAATGCCTGCAGTGCATGGCTGATGTTTTTCTAGTTTGTTTTCAACCTATTTGTTAACGCGAGTGTATTATTTAACAAATAGGCTTTTATTGCTAGAGTCCGTTCACTACCGGAGGATCAGGCTTTGCCGAGCGCCACTCGGTTTGCCGAGAGTTTAATTTTAGGCACTCACATAGAGCCTTTTTTGCCGAGTGTTAAAAAAACACTCGGCAAAGCCTTTGCCAAGTGTTTTTATTTAATACTCGGCAAAAAGATTTTTGCCGAGTGTTTTTTAGTCTCAAACAAGCAATTTACAATCGGTTCAACATAATATAGAGAACTGTGCAATGGTTAGAGGAGGGGATACACAAGGTTGAGGTAAAATGTTGTGGCTTGCAACAGAGGTGGAGACGCGTAGGCGCCGGCCGGTGAAGGCCTCCCCTGATTAATTTTTTTGTTATTATTTTCAAGTTTTTTTCAGTTCAATCTTTGTAGAGTGTCAGACACTTGACAAAGACGCCTTTGCTAACAGATTCTTTGCCGAGAGCCCTTTGCGCCTTTGACGACGGTAGAGTTCAGGCTTTGCCGAGTGCATGTGTCTCTGTTTCCGGCAGTGGTTATATGGTTGAATAAGGACGGAAGTTAGAAAGCTAATTAACTAGTTATTACTCACAAATAAAAAAATTACTACTAGTTACGTTTTACCTTCCTCTTGGTGGAGGGAGTAGTTTTTTTTTAATAATTAGGTAACTCACACACACCCCGTTTGTATATAGGGAACATATCTACCACAATTTTATAAAAACTCGTGCAAACTATGGTAAAAAAGTTATCTAAATTCACGCAAAAAATCACACATGTAGATGATACGATGATACATAATCTTGTAAAATATCTTGTCCAAACTCGACTTCGTTTGTTAGATATAAACATAACAAATTTCTAACAAATCATCTGAACATCTTTCTTGCTTATCATCTAGGGGGTGATTGGTTGCACGTAGAAAGCCATTCTGAACCCCTTCCTAGTACCGCTCGGTGCATTTGGTCGTGATTGGATGTCCGTGTCGTATCATTTCCCTGTTCCGTCTCATTGATCTCCACTCATCCATCCCGCATGACTCCATCTTCTCGATTTCCACTTCCCTCACAATGCAGGACGGTGCGATACCCATGGTATACAGGCACATGTGTCATACACTCAAAATTTTCAATCATGCACGCAACCAAACACAATCTCATCTCATACTGGACCAATAACAAAAACAACCAAACATAACTAGGTGCACGATTTGAGCATGCATCTCACCATCCGGAACCGGTTCTCCATCCCGGCTGCTCATCAGCGAAGCAACCAATCACCCCCTATATGTGTGATTTTTTTGGTGAATTTTGATGAATTTTTTGTCATAGTTTGCATGGATTTTCACGAAAGTTGTGGTTTGCACCTAATACGTTGCCTTGTATATATGAGGTAGAAATTACCTCTAGCTGTATAATAGTCAGATTACTTAACTTCTGTTTCGTTTACAAATGGCTAATAGACGATGGTAGAAATTTCTAGAAGTCAACTGAAGCATTTGGACAGATCATTTTTACCTAGCTCCTCAATATCTCGCTGCGATTGTATGCATATAAATGCTAATGGTAAATTCCAAATTGATCGAGGTTTACATCGCTGGCAAATAAATGAGAAATCCTTTTTTCACGGGCAAATAAATGCGAAATATTTTTTTCCATACAAGTCACCTTAGACCAACGGCCCGAGAAACCCATCGTCCCCTCACCAAGAGGCTCTCCCGATCTCTCCCAGTCGTCGTCACGACTACTCCAACGCATGCACGCATCTCTAGTTGGTGTCAGCTCAGAGACTACCTAGCTGTTGCAGCCATGGCTTCCGGCACCTCGGCCGCCGCGGCGCCGGCGGCGTTGCTCCTCCCTCTACTTGTCCTGCTGCTCTTCGCCGCCGGTAAGTGTTGCATGGATCGATGCATGCATGTTAACTGACGGATCGAATAGGAGCCATAGGGCAATAGGCTGCGCTGAACTTACACATTAACACATCATACTGCATTTAGCAGCTAGTGCACGAGCTGACGACGGCGCCATCGAATTCTCGCCGCCGAGAGCGCGCCGTGCTGGCCCGCCGCCGCCGACGTCGTCCATTATCGGTGCGTAGTAACAACCCATGCATGTCTAAATCTAAATCCAAATCCTTCATATAAAACTAGCTAACTGAATCTGATCCTTCATGGAGATGGAGTAGTCCGGGCGGCGGAGAAGAAGAGCTGCCCGCTGATTCGGGTGCCGGACCTCGTGGACGCGTGCCGGAGTTACCCCGGCCTCGCCGGCTGCCAGGCGCAGTGCGTCGTCTACCACTACCGCAACGGGTACTGCGACACGCTCGGCGACTGCTACTGCACCAACTGCGATCCTAGGCACGCCACCCAAGCGTAATTAATTAGGGCACTAGCTACCTAGGCCGGCCGGCCGGCGGAGTCGCCTCGCCGTCTCGGTCTCGGACGGATGACATCATCGGAGCTCTGGCAGATCATCAGGGCCAGGGGAAAAATACTTATTAGTCCTACTATTATATTGTTATATAATCGGCATTTTGAGCTACTACTTGGGATCCGAGGTTTCTTGGTCTATTGATGGTGATCTCTTCCTGATTTCTCATTCATTTCCTGATATTTATTGTTTGATCTTCAAGGCGATCAATTTTCGTTTATGTTTAGATTCTTTATTTAGTGAAATGAATGCACAAAAAAACAGCTTGTGTGGTTGTTTTCCGTATGCACATCCCATTGCCAGCCCAACTAGAAGAGAAGCCACATATGTTCAGATATAAGATTGACTCCTCGGACCGAGAGAATATGTCCTCCGATCCTAAGGTATAATGAAATCAAGTTAGAAATTAAAGAGAAATAACAATGAGAGATCATCATTCCAAAATGAGACTCCAAGGCACCATTTGAAAGCGAGAATTGGTTCTGATGTTTAGCGGAATTAACAAAAACTGCACCAAATGTCATATCCGCGCAAAACATTTTCCCGATTGTGCTATTTTTGCATGGATATAAGTAACGCGCCTCTGGATTGGTTTCGCGCTAGATTCTATTTCTAGCCTCTCTCATACACTTACGACCGTATTTTTTCTTGTTATCCTTTTTAGTGCACCAAATTAAAATAGGTGTGTATTCAAGTTATTTTTCGTCCGAAAAAATCCTGATTGTTAAGATCGAATATTTTTATTTACATATTTTTTATAATTTTTTAGGAACGGAATTCAGCCTACGTGTCAAACGGTTTCATAAGTGATTTCGATTCATCACTTAGAATGTTTCTCCTGAGAATCTAAAGCTATCATGTTTCTCAGAGCACCTATCTACTCAAAACTTTGGCACGTGGAGAGATTCTCACAATTCAAAGCCAATAACCACTACGAGAATAATAAGATCGATCTACAAACACTCATTTTTAAAATTCTATTTTTTTATTAATTAATACAGGTATACTTTATCAAAAAAAATTCTAGAATCCTTATTCTTCTTGACTATCTAGAATCATTATGAGAATGAGGTCCAAACAGGCTAATCAGATATTAGTCAAGTTCATAAATGGGTACTTTATGAAATAAAAAAAATTTGGATGATTAGTTTTTTTTTTCCCGAAACTTATGAACCACTCGGGTTGAAAAAAAAATGGTTCCAATAGTAGTTGAGTGGAGACACATACATCCAATTTTTCAGATAAAGGAGAAAAACACGTTTTTCCTTGCAAAATAACATTGAAATTAATTTGCATTAATGGTTGAGCACTCCCTCCCCCAACAAAGAATGAGGTATTTATAGGTTTGACCTTGTCGCTTGGTCAGTAGTGTAGTGGTTGTTAGGCCCTGTTTAGATCTATCGGCTGATAGTGAGACTCTTGTTATCTAAAGGTCTAGCTAACAATTAGCTAGTCTATTATCTATATCTGTTTGGATAAAAAAAATATAATTATTAGCATATAGTTACTATCTACATGGAACCAAACCGGATCTTAGTTCGCTTTGCAGTTTATGTTGAACTTTGGTAGTTTCTGTGCTCTCTTATAAGCTAGTCTCCCAACAACGTGTAAGAATGTTTATTTTCTGTAAAAGCAAAAATACAAAGAATGAGGTACTAACTGAAATTAGCTTGCTTTTTCTCCAGGTACGGCACGAGAGCGCCCTCGCCTCCATCGCCCCTCAGGCTTTGGCGGCGTGTCATGCCTCCTCCACTGCCATCCACTATCGACACACTAATTCTAAGTTTCTATTATTCTCTAAGTATGACACCGTCACACCAATGGCCTCTCCCACGACACGGCGAACGACACACCGGTACCTCTACCACGCTTCCCTCTATGGCTCTATCGTCGTCTTGATCACGACCACCGTCAGTCTAGCAACCTCCTAGACGGTCCTTTCTAAGCGCGTAAAGCATAGAAACTCTCTCTGGCGGCAGTGATGAAACGGGAGTTCATCTGAATTATTTAGTTTTTAGTATGTGCGTGCTGAAGTCTTTCCACACAAGGGTACGAAAAATTCAGAAGTTGGTCTTTTTTTTTTGGTGAGAGCCCTTAATCTGAGAGGGCTCCCAAATCCCCCTCACCTCTTATCTGGCGCAAGCCCTCAAAAAATCAGTTTCAGCTGATTTGCTCGCGCGGGATTTCTTCCCGCTCTCGACCAAAAGGGGCGTGCGCCGCCGCTTCCTCCCCGTCGACGCGCCGCCCGCATCCTCCGCCTGCTCTCCTCCGCTCCGCTCCCCTCCATCTGTCTCGCGCGCGAGCCCCATCCACGTCCTCCCGCCAGCAGGATGGAGGACCGCGCCGCCCGGATCTGCTGAATTGATCGTCGCAGCTCGGTTCTTCCCTCTCCCGGCTGCTTCCCCTCCCGGGCACCCCCAGGAGCTAGGATCTCTGCTTGCGAGCCCGGAAGAGCTTAGCGCTGCGCCCCTGCTCGCGAGCGGCCCTGCCATCGCCGTCCGCATGCTCGGCAGCAGCACCACCTATCATGCAGGCGCCCAGGCCATGAAGACATAGTGTTCCAGTGAAGACGTATTCATGATAGCTTATGTATGTTTACGTTTTCCTTCGCCACTTGGCGCATTCGGGCCATTGGCCACATCCTGTAATAAGGTTCAGACTCTGAAACTTGAGGACAGGTCGTGATTCAGAATAGAAACTCGGGGCCAAGGCTTGGGGGGTTTGCCCAGCCGGCTTCCTCGTCGCGTCCAATTCTCGTGTTTCCCTGCTGTTCGTACTCACGTCGGTCGCCGGCGACGGGCACCGGCCAAGGGGCGTGACAGTGGTATCGAGAGCCTGTCTTTCCTTGGCGGCGGCGGCGGTTCTCGGATCGCGGCCAAAGTAAGTTATCGGGGCGGTGGCGGCGCGGCGACGCGATCGCAACCACCACCACCCCAACCACCACCTTTACCTTACCTTACCTTACCACCACCACCACCACCTCCACATAGGACTCCGCCGGATCCTAACGACCACGGGGACCACCCACCTGCTCCTCCGAACACCCTGCTAGGTGCGCCTCCGGTGCACATCAGGTGTTCGACGACGGAGTTGGCGGCTACACGCACGATCGGCAACCCAAGCTTGACGCTTTCGTCTTGTTCGCGGTGAATCGACGACGAATCGGGGTTTCCACGACCCCGGTGCCCAAAGATTTTCCGCCATCAAGCTTCGATCGACGACGGACCAAGACAAGGCCTTGCCTTTGGTGACCACGAGATCGACGACGACACATCAGGGTTCCACGCGTTCGGGCGATCGACGACGGACCGAAAACTTTCCTAGTTCCTGGTGACCAAGAGATCACCGCGCTCCCTCGACACCCTGCTGGCTCCTAAACACAGTAAGAACCTTGCTCCCTCTCCCCAGACACAGTTGCTTCTTGGAACCATGACTCGTAGTAGAGAGGAGGACAACACTCGCTGGACAAATCTAGAGAAGAGCTTGGATACCTTGTTTACCCGTATCGATGGCATCAGCACTACACAGAATCAAATGAAAGCTCAAATGGATCTGAGAGATCAAGCCATGGATTCCTATACTGAGGAACATCACAAGATTGCTCGTACTGTCGAGGCTAATGCACTAGCTATTGCTAGAGCCACCCTGGGGAAATCTAAGAAGCAACCATTACATGAAGAACCTCCCAAGTTTGACACTGGCTCTGTATTCGATGATGATGATGTACAATCTCTGCTGTTTGGTGAAGATCATGGTTTTGAGAACCCATTTGCTAGACACAAGAAGCAAGACAACGGGAAACCGTTCAAACAGCTCAAGACAGATCATCATGCCTCATGTTCACGAAAGAAAGACGGTCCCCATTAGGAACACCATCAAGACCATAGGTTGCCCAAGCACATCATGCCAAAAATGGACTTTCCTGACTTCTTTGGAGAGGATCCCAAGGTTTGGTTGGATGAATGTGTTGATTATTTCAACCTATATAATATTCCAGAAGGTATGTGGATTACTGCAGCAAAAGTACATCTCAAGGATAAGGCTGGTCGATGGTATCAAGCCTTTAAGCAGAAAAGTACCTTCAGAAGCTGGAATCACTTTTGTCAGGAAGTGGAACAAGAATTTGGGGCTGAGGACTACAACAGGTTTATGGATGATTTGTTGGAACTCAGACAAACCACAACAGTGGAAGAGTACACTACACAATTTCAGTCTCTGCAGTATGGAGTTACAATGCATCATGCAGGCTTTGATGACATGTTCTTCACAAGGCAGTATATTAGAGGTCTGAAAGATGAGTTGAGAGGAATGGTGGAAGCACAAATGCCCTCCACAGTGAACAAAGCAGTAGCTTTGGCAAGGGTGCAGCAAAATGTGGTAGCCAGAGCTAAGGCCAGAAATAAACCAATCTATCAGAACAGGAACTACAATCAACAAAGAAATGAGACCAAACCTGTGCAACAACAGTCTCAATTATGGAGGGGCAGACAATTGAGGGATTATAGAAAAGCTAATGGATTATGTTATAGTTGTGGAGAACAATATACACCAGGACATATGGAGGTATGCAAAGTCAGGAAGAAACCACAGGCAAATGCTTTGGTCATTAATGATCTAGATAGAGAGAAAGAATTACCTGATGAGGTCTTGAATCAATTGGAAACTGAGGATATCCTTCAGGAAGATTTCTGTAAGCTGTCTTTGAATGCCATGACCTGCAAAGCTCTCTCTTGTATGAAGTTTAGAGCAAAAATTAAAGACAAAACAATGCTTATCCTTCTAGACAGTGGCAACTCTCATAGCTTTATCAGTTCAGACTTTGTGAGGCTAGCCCAGGTTCCAACCCAAACAATGCATCCTAAGAAAGTGAGCCTAGCAAATGGAACATCTATCATGACAGATCAAATAGCTTCTGGCCTACAATGGTTCTGTCAAGGTCATACAGTCACCAGTGATATGATTATTCTAGAGATGCAACCTTATGATGCCATACTAGGCTATGATTGGCTCCAACAACAAGGTGACATGAATTTCAATTGGAGTACGTTGACTATGAGATTTACCCATCTGGGTCAGCAGATCACTTTACAAGGAGTTCAACCACCTACACCCACCCTAAACAGCATTTCAGCCAACAAAGTGTACAAATCAACACAAAGCAACGCCATTTGGGCTTTTGTGTTACTGAAAGACTGCCAAAACCCCCTTGACACCAAACCAAAGCCTAACCTCCCAGAACCCATTCATGACCTACTCATCCAATACAAAGACATATTCCAAACTCCACAAACCCTACCACCCCACAGAACCTATGACCACACCATACCCCTCATACCTGGAGCTGTCCCAGTAAACAGCAAACCTTATCACTACTCTCCCCACCACAAAACTGAGATTGAAATCCAAGTACAGGAACTCCTACAAGTTGGCTTCATTATACCCAACAGCAGTCCATTTGCATCACCAATTTTATTGGTCAAAAAAAGGATGGTTGTTTGAGGATGTGTGTGGACTACAGGAAGCTGAACTCTTTAACCATTAAGAACAGATTTCCCATGCCAATTGTGGAGGAGGTTCTAGATGAATTGGCAGGATCCAAATATTTTTCCAAGTTGGACATGAAGGCTGGTTATCATCAGGTCAGGATGAAACCTGAAGATGAATACAAAACAACCTTTAAGACCCACCAGGGCCATTATCAATACAAGGTCATGCCCTTTGGATTAACAAATGCACCAACCACTTTTCAGTGCCTGATGAATCAAATCCTCCAACCATTCTTAAGGAAGTCAGTTTTGGTCTTCCTAGATGACATCCTAATCTACAGTCCCACACTAGCATATCATGTGCTACATCTCCAGGAAGTTTTTGAGCTACTCAGGAAGCATAACCTGTTCCTCAAGGAATCAAAATGTTCTTTTACACAACCTAGTTTGGAATACTTGGGCCACATCATTTCAGTACATGGAGTGTCAACAGATCCATCCAAAATTGTAGACATGTTGAAATGGCCAGCACCAACATCCATGACTGAGCTGAGGGGATTTTTGGGCCTAACAGGTTACTATAGAAGATTTGTTAAGGGCTATGGACTGTTAAAAAAACCACTCACTTCCATCCTCAAACTCAAGGAATTTACTTGGCCCAAAGAAGCACAAGATGCCTTTATGCTACTCAAAGATACTATGACAAAAACACCTGTGTTGGCATTACCAAATTTCCAACAGCAATTCACAGTGGAGACTGATGCATGTGCTGATGGCATTGGAGCTGTCTTAATGCAACATGGGAGACCAGTGGCTTACCTCAGTAAAGCATTGGGCACCAAGAACAAGCAACTCTCCATATATGAGAAAGAGTTTTTAGCTCTAATTATGGCTGTTGAATGATGGAAACATTATCTTCAGAGATCTGAGTTCATCATCTTGACTGATCATAAATCTCTCTCTTACTTAAATGAGCAAAATCTCCATTCTAAAATGTAGAGAAAAGCAATGACTAGACTAATGGGCTTCAATTTCAAGATTGTCTACAGGCAAGGAAAGGAGAACAAGGCTGCTGATGCCCTTTCAAGAGTGGCACATCTCCTGCCATTACAAGTTGTATCAACTGTTCAACCAACTTGGGTGCAGGAGGTTTTGAACAGCTACACAACAGATTCCAAAGCTCAACAGCTTCTACAGCAGCTGACAATTAACAGTCCTGATTCTAATGGATATTCACTGAACAAAGGAATCATTTACCACAATGGTAAGGTGTGGATAGGCCATAATTCTGCTCTTCAAACAAGAATCATAGCATCCAATCATGCTAGTGCAATTGGAGGCCACTCAGGAATTGCTGCAACATATCAGAGGCTCAAGAGGCATTTTGCTTGGAAATGCATGAAACAGGATGTGGAAAACTATATCAGACAGTGTGTTATCTGTCAGCAATCCAAACACACCAATCAACATCCTCTAGGTCTCCTACAACCTTTACCTATACCAAAAGGTTTATGGCAGGATCTGACTATGGACTTTATTGAGGCTTGCCCAAATCCCAAGGTTATAGTTTGATCATGGTAATTGTAGACAGACTGTCCAAGTATGCACATTTCATCCCTGTTAAGCATCCATATAGTGCAGAGTCCATTGCACAGCTCTTCTTGGATTCAGTGGTCAAGATTCATGGCCTTCCAAAATCCCTAGTCAGTGACAGAGATCCCATTTTCATCAACAATTTCTGGAAGCACTTCTTCAAAGCTTACAAAACTGATCTGAATCTGATAACAGCTTACCACCCTCAGTCTGATGGCCAAACTGAGAGGGTCAACCAGTGTGTTGAGATGTACTTGAGGTGCTCAGTGCAGGATGCACCCTCAACTTGGAAATCCTGGCTTCCCTTGGCACAACTATGGTATAATTCTTCTTACCACACCGCCATTGGGTGTTCACCATTCAACACATTATTTGGCTATGATCCCAACCTCGAAGCAGTCCCATTAATCACTGAAGACACACCACCTGATATTAAAGCTATGATAGAAAATAGGCAGCTACATTGGGAGGCCCTGAAAGCACACATGGCTCGAGCATAGAATAGGATGAAACTGATGGCAGACAAGAAACACACATATTATCAGTTTGCTGTTGGTGATAAAGTTCTTCTGAAACTGCAGCCGTACACTCAATCTTCTGTGGCCAACATGCCATTTCCAAAGCTAGCATTCAAATACTATGGGCCTTATATAGTTCTTGACAGAGTGGGCACCATGACATATCTTCTCCAACTGCCTACTGATTCCAAGATTCACAATGTCTTCCACATATCACAATTGAAGCCATTCACTCCAGACTTTGGTCCTGTATTTGACACACTTCCAGTGACCACTGATCTCGAGGCCGCATCAGCTGTTCCATTAAAAATCATTGATCGCCGGCTTGTCCACAAAGGTAATGCTGCCATTCCACAGGTTAAGGTGCTCTGGACTAACCTTCCTCTTACAACTTCGACCTGGGAAGATTACTACATCATGAAGGACAGGTTTCCAGACGCTCCAGCTTGGGGACAAGCTGATTCTCCAGCGGGGGGAGGTGTCATGCAGGTGCCCAGGCCATGAAGACAGAGTGTTCCAGTGAAGACGTATTCGTGATAGCTTATGTATGTTTACGTTTTCGTTCGCCACTTGGAGCATTCGGGCCATTGGCCACATCCTGTAATAAGGTTCAGACTCTGAAACTTGAGGACAGGTCGTGATTCAGAATAGAAACTCGGGGCCAAGGCTTGGGGGGTTTGCCCAGCCGGCTTCCTCGTCGCGTCCAATTCTCGTGTTTCCCTGCTGTTCGTACTCACGTCGGTCGCCAGCGACGGGCACCGGCCAAGGGGCGTGACACCACCACCAGCGGTACGTGCTTCCCCAGGTTCCCTAGATATGCATTGGATTGGTTGGACAGTCTACAACTCCAGATCTGCCCGGTGGCGGCGGGTTCCTCCGCCAGCCGACTGAAATAGGGTCTGTTTGTTTTGTTCTCAAGCAGAGCGTAGGCGTTCGAAGTAAACATGTCCACGCTGCCTGCACTTTGCGGAATAATTCCACTTTGCGTTGCCGTCTCTCTGTTCTTTTTATCCATTATTACTAGTTTCTACTAAATCCATTCCAAATCATAATACGTTTTGGTAGTGCTTCCTACCGTCTCCAATCAATGGAGCCAGCTAGGACATCTTAAATTCACTGGGAAAACAATTTTTTGCCATTGTTTTTTATTTCTTTATTTCTAGTTTCAGTTATATCATGCTGTAGTAGTAGTAGTAGTACGGTGCTCCCGTTTAGCTGTATATATATCGTCAAACTTAAGTTAGCTATATATATTTTGGTTCCCCTTCCCTTGCCGGTTGTTATTAAGGACTCGACTAGCTCAATTATATGTGTTGTTTTTCTTTTGCACAGTTTAAGACATGTCGCATGGAGATAATTGGTCATTTGTGATGCCCAAGGATATTGAGAATGATGGCATTGCAATTTTACCAATTGGTACTGAGACAAATGCTGCTCAATCAAAACATACTCAACCCAGGGCACCAAAGAGGAAGGCCCAGTTAATCTATCCCTTCCACTACTGCCAGGAGGAAGATCTCCAATTGTGTAGAACATGGGAGAACATAGGTGTGACTTCTTCTATCCGTAATTATAATGACAACAAGAAATATTGGATGCAAATGCATGATAACTTCCATGCCAACAAAACATTTGCATCTAATAGGAGTGAAAATTCTCTAGAGACTAGGTGGGAGTTAATTTACACGAACTGTCGGAAATTTCAAGTCTTATTTGAGGAGGTTGAGCGTCGTCATCCTACTAGAGTGCCATTTGAGGAACATGTAAGAATTGTTTTCATTATGATATTGAATCATTTTATTAAGAATTTGTATTGACGCATGTCTTTGATTTTAGTTGCTAGAGGCTTAGAAGGCATATGCAAACAATGATCCAAAGAAAAAGAGGTTTTCTTTCCTTCATTGTTGGTTGAAGCTTAGACATTGCTATAAGTTTGCCCCCCTCCCACCAACAAGATGAGTAAGAGAAGCGACGCACCACCCACAATAGATGTGTTTGATTTAGAGGATGATAGTAGAAAAAGTCAGATCCCTGACTCTTCCATGCCTAATGGTAAAAGGACTATGGAAAGGAAGGAATCAAATGAGAAGATGAAGAAAGGGAGGGAACAAACTATATGCGCAGGGTTTCTAGAAAAGTCTCTTACAGAGAAAGAGAAAATTAGAGAAGATAGATGGCAGGAGAACAAGATGATGGAAGATAATTGGTCATTTGTGATGCCCAAGGATATTGAGAATGATGACATTGCAATTTTACCGATTGGTACTGAGACAAATGCTGCTCAATCAAAAGGTACTCAACCTAGTGCACCAAAGAGGAAGGCAATAATCCATACCTTCCACTACTCCCAGGAGGAAGATCTCCAATTGTGTAGATCATGGGAGAACATAAGTGTGACTTCTATCCGTAGTTGGAATGACCACAAGAAATATTGGAAGCAAATGCATGATAACTTTCATGCCAACAAAACATTTGCATCTGATAGGAGTGAATTTTCTCTAGAGAATAGGTGGGAGTTAATTTACACGAACTGTCGGAAATTTCAAGGCTTATTTGAGGAGGTTGAGCGTCGTCATCCTACTGGAGTGCCATATGAGGAACATGTAAGAATTGTTTTCATCATGATATTGAATCATTTTATTAAGAATTTTTATTGACGCATGTCTTTGATTTTAGTTGCTAGAGGCTCAGAATGCATATGCAAACAATGATCCAAAGAAGAAGGGGTTTTCTTTCCTTCATTGTTGGTTGAAGCTTAGACATTGCCATAAGTTCACACCCCAAACCACCAACAAGAGGAGTAAGAGAAGCGACTCACCACCCACAGTAGATGTGCCTAATGGTAAAAGGCCTATGGAAAGGAAGGAAGCAAATGAGAAGATGAAGAAAGGGAGCGAACAAATGAATCCTGCAGGGTTTCTAGAAAAGTCGCTTACAGAGAAAGAGAAGATTAGAGAAGATAGGTGTCAGGAGAACAAGATGATGGAAGAACGCAATGTATCACTTGAAGAACGCAAGTTATCACTTGAAGAGCGCAAGGTTGCAATTGAGGAGAAGAAGATGCTATGGGAGCATGAACAAAAGATTATGTTTTGTGACCTCAGCACATTGGAGCCCTCTTAGAAGACATATGTGATAGCAATGAGGGCTCAAATTGCAGCCGAAAAGAAGGCAGCCTTCAACAGTGCTTTTGGTGGGTAGCAGTGGAGGACATGAAGCTAGTGGTGGACACAATGGCGGAGGCAGAGTTTGATAGATGTTCCATTGTGATATGCATGTTATGTTTTGGTAGGCTAATATTTAGCTATCTATTGTTAGCTATGAGCTAACCTAGCTAATTATTAGCGGTTAAAAATCCAAACAGTACTTTAGTTATTCTTCATTAGCAATCAATCGGACCTTAACCATCCTCAGCTAGAAATTGTATCTTCTTATAAGCCGGGAAATATGCTGCTTTTTTTAAGAAGACAAAGGCTTCTATTTTACTGTCTAACAAAACTAGAAGGACATTATTATTCCCAATCAATACCGTGCCAGGTTTAGGGCTAGTTAATTCTTGGTTACCCTCCTTTTGCATAAAAACAGCCACTTTCGGCACTCACTGTCCTATATATTCAGTATCCAATAAATCCACACTACTGCACCCACTGTCACTGCCACTATACAGCTCCAATTCAGAAGTGTCTCGACTGACTCCCAAGCTGAAGCCATATGGCTCGCAAGGTCACAGCCCTTGTTGCATCTGCCCTGCTACTGCTTGCAGTAGCCTTCCTGTCTCATGGTAAGCTCGTACTGATGAAGTACAGAACACATTCATGGTACATATATAAATACATATACATACTACTAATATGATAGCCTTCTCATGCATGTAAAAGAAAGAGATATATATAGAAAGCACTTTGTGCTTCAGATAAAAAAAAATTATTTTCTTTTTGCTAAATATATATAAAAATACAAATGTTTGATCGAGCAGATGCTGGTGTGGAAGCCTGGTGCCTGGAGTACCCGGCGCCGGACCCCAACGCCTGCGGTGGAATGGAAGGCGCGGCCTCCGTACCTGCCGGGATGAGTGCGTAGCGGTCGGCCATGGCTTCGCCGGCGGCGAATGTAAAAATGGCGAGTGCCTCTGCCTCAAGTGCGCCGATGAGCCACCAGCCGCGCGTGCTCCTGTGTAGGACTCTAGAATTTTGTAACGGAAGCATATGCATACATGCTTTAGGAGTGTTTTCGTTAGATGATGACGTTTCAATTCATACCAGCATGCCGGCCTGTGTAAGATAATAATAGAACCTATCTAGTCGTTTTGGAAGCATGTAGCACTCGAGTGCCGGATGGCCACAAAACACTTGGAATCTGGATATATTTCAAAATCTAGTGTTTCTAATGCACTATAAACGCTCGACTACTGTCATAAATCCAACATCCAACACACATAAATACATCCCCCATACAGATCGAAAACATCAATTCTTGTAAATCAAACTGATATCAAAACAGTCATCCATGCATCTGAAACATCTAAAATTAATCTGGACCATCAAACTCTGACTGACATCGTCTCAAAAATATAATTCTTATACCTCAAAATCTGATATAAACTTTGTACAATATAGATTATGTAGTGAACAACAGAACATTCACCGTAGTTCATACATAGGTCAAATTCTTTCAAGCAGCTCATATATTAAGCTACAACACAAAGAAAAACGTTCAAACATACTCCCTTTGTCCTTTTTTATTTGTTGTTCTCACTTCCTAAGAGTCAAATGCAATTAACTTTGACTAAATATTAAAATTTATAGTACATAATTAAATAATAATACTAGATACTTATTGAATTTATTTTTATAATAAAATTATTCGAAGATAAAATTGTTATTAATATTTTCTATAAAACTTAGCCAAATTTAAGAATGTTTGACTGACACGATTACCACGATGACACTTAATAGAGACGGAGAAAGTAGGTCCAATATATGAAGCACACATATATTAAGTTGGCCCATATAGATCAAGGTAGCATACCCATCCAATACAAGCAAACCGTACATCAAAGGCCAAAAGATCATATCATTTCCATCCACCAGATCATCTTTACACCACCGCTATGCGAGCCGCCGGGTGGGCCGCTCGATCAGCCGGACAGCCACGCCGTCACTGGCCGAGCAAGCGGGCAGCCGCACGGGGGCCTGCGCACCATTTTGCCGCCATGCCAGTGGGCGGCCAGCGACAATGACAGCCTGAAGCTAATTGCTATTTGCTTCCTTGTAGGAGTGCTCCGCCAAAAAGTCGCAGCAGAACGTTCAATGGCGACTGGCATAGCAGAGTCCTCTGCGTGGCGGCGTGCAGAGGATGAGAGGGGTACACGGCCGGCTACTGCTTCATGGACGTTTGCCGACCCGTACCACCGCATCTGCATGTGCACCGTGTCATGCCCGTCGGATCCGGCGACGACAACATCGTAGCATGGTGTAGTAGCTTATGGCTGAGAATGACAGCGACACAGCGCCATGAGAATGTTGCGGAAGCCCGGTGTGAAGTTGTGGCCAGTCCTCTGGATGGGTAGTCGGGCGACGTCGTAGATGGCTGTGGACAGGGTGAGGGAGTTATAAAGCCATTTTTGTGACTAGCTTCGTACAATCTTCCGGTGCACGCTCTGGTTACGTCCCCTTCTAGGCAGCGTGTCTGACGTCAAGTTGACTATAGGGTCTGTTCTACGGGAGAGTGAGTGGCTGGCGGCTAAAACAGCTTGGAGAACCTGAAACCGGAGGTTCAAAGCAAGGATGGTGCTCCTCTAGAAATGGAGGCCGACAACTGCCAGTTTACCGTCGGGGACCCCCGGACACATCGGTTGTTAATCGATTCAAGAACACATTTATTTAGCCAATGTCGTCAGATAAGCACGAGGCTCTGCGTGAACCGTTCTTGGCAATATCCTAAGAGACATGGACACGGATGGCCTGAATTACATACATTCGGTTTCACTGTAGGGCAACAATCGTTATTCTCTTGTAACTTCTTCTTAACGAAACACGGGCCAATGACTTGTTCTAGAAAAAAAGAATGACGGCGCCGATCCGTAGGATTTTTGTGTATTTTTTTTCTCGATCACGTAAAAGATTTGCACGTTTTTATATTAAGATAGAGAGAAAGTTTAATACAACACGCCTTGGCGACGCCCTAGAGGATCAAATGAAATGTACGCTCAGACTCCCCCTAGTGTGATTATGACCGGATACTGCCTGATCCAACAAGATAAATAAAGAAATGAGAATGCAATGCTGCCATCTTAATTTCTTTGTCTTTGTGCAGACCTCTCTGGCCTTGTGAAGAACTTGTTTCTTGTCTGTTCCCACTTCTCTTAATGAAGTACACGTTTAAGCGTGTTATCAGGGAAAAAAATTCTTTGTCTTTGCGCATTTCACGTCCTGTGTATGTTCAATGGCTTGAGGATGTGATCTGCTACTGTTTGATAGAATCCATCCACACTTGTGACACCTTCATCTCTTAAGAATTTTGATGCTTTCTCTTGAGCCAGAACGAAGTAATGTCGCATCATTTCCCAACTCGTTACTGCTCTGAGCGAGATTAGGACATCACAATGCAGACTCTACCATTTGAGTCTAAGTCTATTTATTATCCTCTTATTTATGGTATTTTACTGATGTGACAATATATTTATTGAAGAGAGAGAGAAAAAAAACAAGACTCTGAGTCTTATTTAGACACTCCAAGTCTATGATATCTTTGAGGTAATAAATACGTTTAGACTCTAGGATAGAGTTTGCATTGTGAGGGGAGTCTCAACGGAGATTTCATGGGGGTGTCATGCATATTTATTAGGGTACCACATCAGTAAAAAGAGAATATTTACATGAAACTAAGAGGAGAGAGAATGAGAAAGTTTCTTGGGGATGAATTATAAGCGTTGTTTCCAAGACGTTGGTAATCGTGTGAAACTCCAGAACTCAATTTATTTCATCACAAAATGATACTAAAATGCGATTGAGACATATGAAACCCTTGAATACTAAAATAAGATATGAAACCGTGCAATGAACTTCTCCCTGGGTGATTGATGCTACTGACAAGCTACGGCGTGGCTTCATCTCGGCTGGTGCGGCTTCGCTATCTGGCGGCAAGTGCAAAGTGGCTTGGTCGGTAGTCTGCTTGCCGAAAGAGTTGGGCGGTTTGGGCATCACTGACCTCAGGCGTGTAGGGATTGCCTTGCGTGCTCGCTGGGTCTGGAAGGACATGTTGTTAGGTATTCCGCCCACGTCTAGGGAACAAGAGGTGCTGGCCCTCTCTCGAGCGGCTACAACCATCGTCCTCGGGTGTGGGAGCTCCGTTTTCTTCTGGACGGACAGATGGCTGGATGGCGTGTGCATCTGTGACATCGCGCCAATAGTGTTCGCAGGGTCAGTGCAAGGAAACGGAACACCTAGTGTTGAAAACGGACGGAAAAAATCCCGTTCCCGACCCGTTCCGTTTTCTACTTTATTCCGTTCGTTTCCGTATTTTTTTATCCCGTTTCCGTATTTACGAAAATGGGAGAGGTTGTCGGGTACGAAGGTAAGGGGTACCCTAAACCCTTCGATAAATTAACGCTAAACATAGCAACCATTTTTAAGGCAAGGACCAGCCCACTACTCGGTAAGACGCGGCCCATCAATCGAGTGCCCCCTCTACACCAACTGCGGCAACAAGCCACGGGCCGGCTCCACCTCGACGACGGACGAGGGGGCGAGCGAACGACCCCCGGCTCCACCTCGACGACGGACGAGGGGTCGAGCGAACGACCCCCCGGCTCCACCTCGATGACGGACCGAGGGGGCGAGCGAACGACCCCCCCCCCCCCGGCTCCACCTCAACAAACGAAGAACGGACGAGGGGTCGAACGATCGACCCCCCAACCTCTACCTCGACCCTTCCGACCCCGTCGACGCCTCGACCTCTACCTCGGTCAGGGGTCGAGCGGACGACCCTCGGACGAGGGGCTCGATTAACCCAACTGCTCCCGGCATGGGTTAAAGTGAACCCACCTAACGACATGGGCGCCCGCGTCCGCTGTCAAATCCGCCAACCCCCGTCAGGTCCCCGATTCCTGTCAACTGTGCCGCCACTGTCGCCACTACGCGAGTACGGACTCCAACAGTACCCCTCGGAAAGTGAACAGTGCGACCCTCGACGACGACTTCGGGAACGCGACAGAGCCACGCAGGGCTCGACCCCCTCTCTTCAACAACTCCGGTACGGAAGCCGTCCCATCCGCCCCGTCCCGCTTCGGCCGTGGGACTCGTGCCCGCCTACGGACACTGCACTGCGACAACTTCTACTGCCGCCACGACCGGGGACGCCAGAAGGACGGGAAGGCCATGCCGCCACAGTACTCAACATCTCTCCGCCAACACTGAGCCGCGGATACGCTACCCATACCGCTACTGTTAGGACCCTGTACCCTCGGGCCTCCCCTTGGTCTATAAAAGGGGACGCCGAGGTAGAGTATAGGGGGACTTCTTGGGACTCTCTAGGTCGGACGATCGGACTTTCGTTCCCAAGGACCCTAGTTCAGACTTTGACACTCTACACTCCACACACCCCGCCACTTGATCGACCCCTCGGGTGGCCGACTCCGTGTAACACAGCTTGTACCCCCCTGTACGAGCACACTTTGGGTGCGAGATAATACAAGTCATCCTCCCCCCGCTGGACGTAGGGTCTTCTTTGCCCGAACCAGGATAAACCTTGTGTCCATCTAGCATCACGTCTGAGAGAGGGAGCACGCGATATACAAATTTACTCGTTGGTGGTCTTGACCCCCGGGTCATAACACCGACAAGGGTTTTTTCCGTCCGTTTCCGTAAAATTCTATTTTTATATAGAATTGATCCATATTTATTCCATTTGAAAGGTCCTTGTGTGATTTTGGTAATTAAGTGACAACTTAGGTGAACTAATATGTGCTCAAGTGATATATACACAGGAGATTAGTTCACAGGTGATTGTGTGATGAAGGAGCTTAATTGCACATGAAACATAACATGGAGTCATGTGACCAAGGTGGAGAAGATCAAGATGAGGCTTGGCTTGATGGACCGGTTGCAAGTGTGAAGGGCAAGCGGGTGATGCTTGGCGCCGAGAGACCAAGGCAACTGTGAAGAGCAAGTGAGGTCAAGGTTGATGAACCAATACGGTCACGTGATGATATGAAGTGGATCATATCACTTGGTGATAGGTTGGTGCATGTGTTGCATCAACATTGGAGATGGAGATGGAGATGGAATGGAATGCGCAAGGCAAAGGTATAACCATAGGGCATTTCATTTCACCGGTCATAGGTGTGTAGAGAAGTTTATGCCCGAGATTAGGATAGATAGCCGTACTATCAAGAGGGGCAAACTTGTTTGCATATCGGTTATCTAGTGCCACATGAGCGATCTAACCTTGCGATGCATTAGGACCGAGTGGCGCGGTGAGTTCAAGTGAAAATGCTTTGAAAACAATTGTGAAAATGCTAACACACATGCACAAGGTGAAGAACACATTTGTGTTAGCACATGAGAAGCAAAGGAGGAAGTGCGGAGGAGTCTCGGCTGAAAACCGAGCTCCGGACGCTAGGGACAGTAGGGTCCGGACCATTGGTTGCGTCCAGAACCTAACCCTAGGTCTCGGCCGAGTCTGTGAGATCCGGATTCTTGGTGGAGCGAGTCCGGACGCAAGGGGCATGGGGGATTTTGGCTCTCGGGGAGCTCTCTGCTGGCATCCGGACGCAGCGTGTGTTCGACTGGAGCAGCACTGTTGGCTACGTCCGGAGTCACGTGGCGGCCTATGGTGAGCGTGCCAACGGGAGGATTCAAACGGGAAGGAGTCCAGACGCACCGTGCATGGTCCGGACCCCAGTGAAAAGTGCGTCCGGACCCTCTGCAGGAAGCGTGGTGAAGGGAGAAAATGACTAGTTTCGTGGGGAGCTTATAAATAGCCCTTGGCCGGCCCTTGGGGCTGGTTGAGCACCTTTGGCATGTGTTTCTCATAGTGTGTTTGGTTTGAAAGCCCTCTAACTCACTCATACTTGATAGTGTTCATCCGATTGAGTGAGAGAGTGATCTCTAGTGCGTTGCTTTGAGAGATAGCTTCGTGTGGCACTAGGTGATCGTGTTGCAAGCTTGTGGTGCTTGTTACTCTTGGAGGTTGCCACCTCCTAGATGGCTTGGTGGCTTGAGGCTCCGTCGAAGCGCGCAAAAAGATTGTGCGGCGCTCCGGAGAAGTGCTTGTGAGGGGTGTTGTGCTCGCCCCGCGGGGATCGCGAAGAGCAACTCTAGTTGAGCGTGTCATTGAGTTACCCTCACTTGTGGGTAGATTCTTGCGGCGCCCGAGTGAGTGGGCTAGGCTTGTGAACACCTATTAGCCGCCGAATCACCAAGTGTGTGGTCGACACAACGGGGACTAGCTTGGTGGCAACCAAGTGAACCTCGGGAGAAAAATCGTCGTGTCAACCTTGTACATCTTCTCGGTGGTTTGCATTCTCCAAATCACTAGCTTGTATTTACTTTCTTATACTTGTGCTAGTGGTAGTTTGTTGCTCTTGTAACTATTTTAGCTTGTGTAGCTTGCCTAGTTACCTTCTAGCTTGTGTAGCTTAGAAGTAGCTCTTGAGTGGCTTATTGGCTTGTGTAGCCTTGTAAGTCACATTACTTAGCTTGTGTAGCTAAGTAAGTTGAGCTCTCTAGTTGACTTGTGTAGTCTTGCTAGAGAGCATTGCTAGTGAGCTTAGGTGTTTTGTGCTTTGCGTACTAGTATGTGTAGGAGCTTTTGGTTTTCTTAGAGTACTAGTTGCTTAGGTTTGTGTGACCTTGCAACCTAGACTTGTTTAGGTGAGTTTCCTAGCTTGGCACCTTAGTGAGCCCAATTAGTATAACTTGCTAGGTGCTAAAGTTATAGATAGAGGGGTGTAGTCTTGGCTAGACCGATAGTTTTAATTCCGCATTTGTTTCGGTTTGCTGCTGCGCGTAAGTTTTTAGAAAGGACTATTCACCCCCCTTCTAGTCCGCCATCTCGACCCTACACGTGGTATCAAAGCTTGGTCTCTTATTTGTGGTCTTTACCGACCCGAGAGGATGACGACTTATGGGCTAGATGTTGAGTGTCCACACATTTTTTATGGCACACACTTTGCACGATGAAGAAATTGGATGGAAAATAATTACAAGTTTATTTCTCCCCAAATGTGGTGGATCGTGG
Organism: Microstegium vimineum; assembly: GCA_022036555.1. Lineage (NCBI taxonomy): Eukaryota > Viridiplantae > Streptophyta > Magnoliopsida > Poales > Poaceae > Microstegium > Microstegium vimineum. Next base: position 43,154,577 of record CM039121.1, on the reverse strand, counting down.
ATGTAGGTCTCTCTTGTGCAATTGAGAGAGAGGATGCAATTCAAGCACAAAAGAAGTGCCTACATCTCGATTGCCAAGCTACTAACATTCTCTACCATTCTTTGAAAGATAATATCTTTGGTGAGATAATGGACATGAAGAGTGCTCATGAGATTTGGACCTATCTCATTGAAACATATGAGACGGTTCCAAACATTGATGTTGATGTGTCCAAGTTGATGGCACATGAGGATGTTGAGCATGACCATAACTTGGTGATTGTGGAAGATTGCTCCACCTCATGTTCAAGTGATGATGAAGATGATCTATCTACCAAGAGATCACTTGACAAGAAAGATGAAGGCCCAACATCAAGTGTTGCAATTGATGATGCTACTCCAAGCACACTTGATGATGATGATGATGATGATGCATGCTCGGGCTATGAGAGTGATGTCTCCACAAGCTCTTCTACTTCATCACATTGCTTCATGTCACATGGTGACACTAAGGTATCAATTGGAAATATGATTGTAGATTGTGATGACCCTAACTTTGAGCTTGTGTGCAAACTCTCAAAAGATTTAGAAAATGAGTTAAACAAAACAAAGAAACTAAAAGATGAAAACTCATTTCTAAAGAACTCATGTGAAGAACATAAGCACTTACTTGATGTTCTTAAATCTTCACATGAAGAACTAAAACTTGATCATGAGGAGCTTCGTGTGTCTCATGAAGAATTAGTTCACAAACATGGTTCTCTCATTAATGAATTGTTAAATCTTAAAAATGAAGAGAGCTCATCACAAGGGTCAAATGATCAATCTCATGTTGTTGCTAACCTTTGTGATGTAGGGAAGAAGCATGTATCCACCTCTTGTGATGATTTACTTGATATGCCATGTTCTTCAAATATAGATGCTTGTTCTACTTATGTGTCTTGTGAGACTAACCTTTTGAAGGATAACAATGAGCTCAAAAGTGAATTTAAGAATATGAGCAACAAGTTAGAGAGGTGCTACAACTCCAAAGTCACCTTTGAGCATATGTTGACAAACAAAATAAGCTATGGTGACAAGAGTGGAATCGGTTTCCACAAGAGCAAGGGCAAGAAAGAGAAGAAGCAAGAACAAAAGAAGCTATCTCATTTCATGTGCTTCAAGTTCCATGGGATGGGACATCTTGCAAATGTTTGCCCAACCAAGAATACTCAAGCTAAGCCACAAGTCAAGCCCCAAGTGCAATACAAGGTCAACCATCAAGATGGTGATTCGGGGATGACAAAGAAGAAGAAAACAAGAAGAGGTGGCAAAGCTAGAGCAAGGCATCCAACTCCTATTCATGATGCCAACAAGATGATGATGAGCAAAGATCAAAAGAAGAATCATTTGGAGCACATCAAGTGCTTCAAGTGTGAAGATATGGGACACTTTGCCTCGAAGTGTCCTACCAAGCTTGAGAAGAAGAATCAAGCACAAGAAAAGAGGCAAGACAATGAGAAGCACAACATGAGCAAGTAAGAAAAGGCTCAAGCAACGAGAGTGTGCTACTCATGTCGGGAAAGTGGACACATAGCTCATTCATGTCCCCTAGGTATGACTTCTAAGCCTATTTTAATTGATGATGATCATATGCTTAGAAAGGATGGTAGTGGTACCTCTATGGTTGCTATTGCAAAACATCCCACTATTCATACTAAGGCATTGCCTAAGTATGTTGCTCATAACTTGAGAGGACCCAAACTAGTTTGGGTACCATCAACAAGTGGATGAATGTGTGTAGGTACCATTGGCATAGGAGACTTGTTTCAATTGTTGCATATATTCATCATGTGATTGAATAAAGTAACAAAGCTTAATGCTATTCTCATCCTAATGCCAAGTCAAAAGAATGAAGTCCAAGTACTACAATATACAAGTGCATAATCAAGTTGTGGTGGTTGATTGGATTATTTGATGACTTGCAAATATTCAAGTTGAAGCTTGCTAATGGATTGATCATGGTCTACTAAGGTATATTTCTAGTTGATCAAGTTCATTTGGGTGTGTATAAGATGGTTCAATTGGATATACACATAGTGCATATGAGTTGATTGAATTGGATACATATATGTGCACTAGTTGCTTGCTATAAGTTGATTGAATGGATTAAATGCTTAGAGATCAAGTTTGTGTTGATTTGAATGGATATGATCAAGAGACTACTTTTAGTAAGTGAATTGAATGGATATATGTCTTGAGATAGTGTTCAAACAAGTTAATATCAAGTTTGGTTCAATTTGAAGAAGCTTAGCTCATTTTGCTCAAATCTGCCATTTAGTCAAAATCTGAGCTAGCTGTGATCATAGCCATGTTTGGGACATCAAATCTATTTGTATTGGCTTGAAATTTGATGTGAATGCTCTACACTTATGGTATTAATTTCTGTTCAAGTCTCATGGGTATTGGATAAGGGATACTTCGTTTTTGGAGTGGATCTTGTCAACACATGTGCAACGGTTTTCAGCATGTACCTATGAGGGAAGATGTGAAATCTGGTAGCAATCTAGTAGTCCAATGATGTTCAAATTTTTATGGCTGCTAGATGACTTAGTGAAGCACATCTCCACCAAATTTCATGATCATTGGATGTGTACTTTGGGATTTATGCTATATTCTTTGAAGAGTACAAAATCTGCCAGAAAAGTGACAAACATTGGATTAATCTAGAGTCACTAAGATTGAAAGGTCCTCAAGTTGGAATCATGCTTATAAGTGATTGAGGCACCTATGTTTTATTTTGGTTCAAGATAGAAGCATGACAAGCATTGAGTACAAGGCCATTTGATTGTGGAGTGTATTTGGCACATGATTAGTACTCAAGATGAAGATCAATCAAACAAAGTCATTTCAAGTGAGTATCAAGGATGATTCTTGGAGAGAGGTCACTTCTCCCTTTTGTAGGGGCTTGCCGCCTTTTGTAGGTAAACCAAGGACGTTACTTGGAAGGCTAACATGGAAGTGGTGATCTAGGGATAATTTGGAGATGCTTAGTTGAAAGCTATCAATAGGATTGATCAAAAGAAAAGCAAGCAACACCCAAAAGAGAGAGATTCATTAATTTAACCTACAAGTGTATCATGACATTCAAGTAGTATCATCTTATACAAGTGGTACATCATTTGGTACTCTCTCATGCAAGCAAAGATCAAGAAAGAAGCAAGTAAACCACAACAAGAAAGTGCACTTGATCATTAGTGGTTCTGAATTCATATGGGTGAAGAATGGAATTCATATTGGTATTCATTGGTCTTCACCATGATCTTAATTGGACTTCACATTGCTAATTGGAGATGAAATCTATGTGACTATCCTCTACTCCGACATAGCAAAGGTGAAATTATTTGACATATGCATACATCCATTACTTAGGACATGTTTAGTGCATATAGTCATATATAGTGCTCATTCATGAAAAATCAAATGAATTTTATGCTTATATCCTACCACTATTGCTTGTTTGATTATTTGAACCTAGTGGTAGTATATGAGTTTATTCATGAGCTAGTAAACCCATGTACTTGATCTATTTTGGATTGCAATCAAGTGACAAGTACAACCTCTATAAGATAACCGCTCAATGTGTGTGAACAAGCTTAGAGAGGGTTTAAACCGGACTTGGAAGCTTATGCTATTCATTCTAGTTCAAGTCCAACATAGAAGCTCATGAAGAAGAATCTAGTTCAAGCACAAGAAAACAATGCAAATGGATATCAAGATGTAACCTACAAGTGGTATCTAGACTTATGCTAATCTTTTAAATAGTATCAACTTTAATATTGGTACTTACAAAAGATGTCTAGTTCTAGTATAATTGTGATAGCCCACATGTTTCTTCATTCAAGCAATCTTACACGTGGTATGTCACAAGTGATATCCTACAAGTTAACAAGTGATCCTCAACCTTAAGTGATCAAATCAAGAGTTCTCTTGCTAGCAAAGCTTATTTGGATGATATTTGCCTTGACCAAAGGGGAATTTCCCTACTCAATGGTATAATGGTCAATGATCTTACATGAAGAGTCATTCAATACACATATGTCGGTGTCCATCAAAAAGTATCAACCTTCTACCCTAGTGCAACCTTTGCATCAATATGAGCATACCTTTTATGGAAATTGATGACAAAGGGGGAGAGATTAATGAACAAAGATATATTAGTGAATGTACATGCACTAAGAGGGAAAGAGACATGGACATGGACAAGGGAACAAGATTGAAAGGATCAAAGTCTTGGACTAAGAAATGACTAAGAGATGCACACAAGTAGGGGGAGCAAGCTCATAAACTTGATTGATTGCATTTGATATGTGCATATTCATGTGCTTGCTTGCATATTGCATAAGTATTATCTTTATATGCATGCTTGTGTGGTGTATGCTAGTTATAGGATTTGAATGATGGTTTGTCAACTAGCATGCATAGGTTGGTAAGATAGATATTTTTTCCTACTCATGGTATCTAGAAACCTTGCTTCTAATGTTGATCTCACGGGGTTTCTAGTGTTGTTTTTGTGATATCTAGCTAACCATGGTGCTAAGGATGAACTTCAAAGTAGAACTACAATTGGTATCTTCAAAGGTTTATCCTATATCCCTTAGCATCACTTAGTAGTGCTAGCACTCCCACAATGTCTATTCATGCACGTGTGCAAAGCTTAATTCAAACCTTTGTGAGCACATATGTAGGGGGAGCTATCACTACCAAGTCGGACTTTGTGGCATTTATCCAATTCTTGGCATAGAGCTTAAATGATGGATAAATGGCATAATGTCCAAAATGATCTTAATTTCCATATCTTTGTAGAGTTGTCATCAATTACCAAAAAGGGGGAGATTGAAAGGTCCTTGTGTGATTTTGGTAATTGAGTGACAACTTAGGTGAACTAATATATGCTTAAGTGATATATACACAGGAGATTAGTTCATAGGTGATTGTGTGATGAAGGAGCTTAATTGCACATGAAACATAACATGGAGTCATGTGACCAAGGTGGAGAAGATCAAGATGGGGCTTGTCTTGATAGACCGGTTGCAAGTGTGAAGGGCAAGCGGGTGATGCTTGGCGCCGATGGACCAAGGAAACAGTGAAGAGCAAGTGAGGTCAAGGTTGATGAACCAATACGGTCACATGATGATATGAAGTGGATCATATCACTTGGTGATAGGTTGGTGCATGTGTTGCATCAACATTAGAGATGGAGATGGAGATGGAATGGAATGTGCAAGGCAAAGGTATAACCATAGGGCATTTCATTTCACCGGTCATAGGTGTGTAGAGAAGTTTATGACTGGGTTTAGGATAGATAGCCGTACTATCAAGAGGGGCAAACTTGTTTGCATATCGGTTATCTAGTGCCACATGAGCGATCTAACCTTGCAATGCATTAGGATTGAGTGGCGTGGTGAGTTCAAGTGAAAATGCTTTGAAAACAATTGTGAAAATGCTAACACACATGCACAAGGTGAAGAACACATTTGTGTTAGCACATGAGAAGCAAAGGAAGAAGTGTGGAGGAGTCTCGGCTGAAAACCGAGCTCCGGACGCTAGGGACAGTAGGGTTCGGACCATTGGTTGCGTCCGGAACCTAACCCTAGGTCTCGGCCGAGTCTGTGAGATCCGGACGCTTGGTGTAGCGAGTCCGGACGCAAGGGGCATGAGAGATCCAGACCATCAGTTGTGCGTCCGGACGCCACCCCTACTGACTGAGCAGAGCAAACAGAGGAGATCCGGACGCTGTTTGCGGTCCGGACGGTGAACTCCGGACGCGCGTCCAGAGGATTTTGGCTCTCGGGGAGCTCTCTGCTGGCATCCGGACGCAGCGTGCGTTGGACCGGAGCAGCACTGTTGGCTGCGTCCGGAGGCATGTGGCGGCCTGTGGCAAGCGCGCCAACGAGCGGATTCAAACGGGAAGGAGTCTGGACGCACCGTGCATGGTCCGGACCCCAGTGAAAAGTGCGTTCGGACCCTCTGCAGGAAGCGTGGTGAAGGGAGAAAATGACTAGTTTCGTGGGGAGCTTATAAATAGCCCTTGGCCGGTCCTTGGGGCTGGTTGAGCACCTTTGGCATGTGTTGCCCATAGTGTGCTTGGTTTGGAAGCCCTCTAACTCACTCATACTTGATAGTGTTCATCCGATTGAGTGAGAGAGTGATCTCTAGTGCGTTGTTTTGAGAGATAGCTTCGTGTGACACTAGGTGATCGTGTTGCAAGCTTGTGGTGCTTGTTACTCTTGGAGGTTGCCACCTCCTAGACGGCTTGGTGGCTTGAGGCTCCGTCGAAGCGCGCAAGAAGATTGTGCGGCGCTCCGGAGAAGTGCTTGTGAGGGGTGTTGTGCTCGCCCCGCGGGGATCGCAAAGAGCAACTCTAGTTGAGCGTGTCATTGAGTTACCCTCACTTGTGGGTAGATTCTTGCGGCGCCCGAGTGAGTGGGCTAGGCTTGTGAACGCCTATTAGCCGCTGAATCACCAAGTGAGTGGTTGACACAACGGGAACTAGCTTGGTGGCAACCAAGTGAACCTCGGGAGAAAAATCATCGTGTCAACCTTGTACATCTTCTCGTGGTTTGCATTCTCCAAATCACTAGCTTGTATTTACTTTCTTATACTTGTGCTAGTGGTAGTTTGTTGCTTTTGTAACTATTTTAGCTTGTGTAGCTTGCCTAGTTACCTTCTAGCTTGTGTAGCTTAAAAGTAGCTCTTGAGTGGCTTATTGGCTTGTGTAGCCTTGTAAGTCACATTACTTAGCTTGTGTAGCTAAGTAAGTTGAGCTCTCTAGTTGACTTGTGTAGTCTTGCTAGAGAGCATTGGTAGTGAGCTTAGGTGCTTTGTGATTTGCTTACTAGTATGTGTAGGAGCTCCCGGTTTGCTTAGAGTACAAGTTGCTTAGGTTTGTGTGACCTTGAAACCTAGACTTGTTTAGGTGAGTTTCCTAGCTTGGCACCTTAGTGAGCCCAATTAGTATAACTTGCTAGGTGCTAAAGTTATAGATAGAGGGGTGTAGTCTTGGCTAGACTGATAGTTTTAATTCTGCATTTGTTTCAGTTTGCTGCTGCGCGTAAGTTTTTAGAAATGACTATTCACCCCCCTGTAGTCCGCCATCTCGACCCTACACCGTTTCTAATCTCAAGTGAGATATGTTTAGAAATTTTTATGTTTATATATCTACAAATAACGATTATATATGTTAACATGTTAACACATGACATTTTAGTGAATATTTGACCAATTAATTCGTATATATACTATTTTGTGCTCTTGTTCATGTATACTTAAGAAAATTTGGTCATGTTATTCAAACTTAATTTCCGATTCTTTATCCGATTCTTCATCCGATCTTTGTTCGTATTTGTTTGTTTCCGTATTTCTGCATATGTCTATCTGTTTTTAATTCTGTTTTTTCCCGATCCCGATCCTGTTCGAACAAGAAATATAGAAACACAAGTAGAAATTGGGTTTTCCGGTCCGTTTCCGTTTGTTTCCATACTTCCACATATCTCTATCTGTTTTTTAATTTCATGCACGAGAGATGCTGGACGGCGGATCAGCGGTTCCGCCATGGCCTACAGGAGACCTACACCTGTGTCCTTTATGACTAGGGTCGTGGGACCATTGACCACATCCTGGTTGGTTGCGCCTACAGTAGGGAGGTTTGGCATGACACAACTGGTTCTGCAGGTTGCAGCTCATGAGTTTCTCACTCACGGCCGACGATCGGGCAATTGACTAGTGGCTTGTGCAGTGCAAGCGTTTGCCACGGGACTTGCGACGTGGCTCCGACTCCCTCTTCCTCCTGGTCGGCTGGCGCCTTTCGAAAGAACGCAACGCAAGGACCTTCGATGGATGTGCGATGCTACCAGGTGTCCTTGCGGCGACATTCAGGGATGAGGTGTTCTTATGGTCGGCAGCCGGGAACATGCACCTAGGCACTCTTCTGACCTTGGCCCCGACTGCTGTTCAGGAGGAGTTCCTCCTCCTCCCTTTGTAATGTGTTTCTTGTTGTTCTCTTGTTTTCCTGTTTCTCGGTAACCTTGGTTACCGCTGTTGTTCTGGGGTTGAACTCTGCTCTGCTTAATGAAAACCGCGCCTAGGGTTGGACTTGATCTCAAAAAAAAACATTGTTAGAGAGCCCTGTTTCATATCAAAGTTTCACGTGTTGGAAATTGCGAGATGAAACTTGTCATTGAGACTGGCCTGAGTGCCCTAACAACAAACAAATGGATCCCAACATTTTAGGTGGGGCACAGATTATGAGATTAGTGATGGATATGCCCACTATAGATCCTGTTTCACTAGTACGAAGCAACTCTAAGCATGCGGTGGCCTTTTATTTGTACTAGCGGTTTGAGTTATCATGCGCCAGTGCAAAAGATTCGTACGGTCCGAGCTACGAACCGCCAGTGTAAACTAATTTACACTGGCGGTTTACCTAAAATAACCGCCTATGGAAATGGCGCAGTTCCACAGGCGGTTCATATAAGTCAACCGCCACTGTTAATCGATTTATACTGGCAGTTGACTTAGCTGAACCGCCTATGGAAATGATCCATTTCCCAGGCGGTTATTTTAGGTAAACCGCTAGTGTAAATCAGTTTACACTAGCGGTTGGCTTAAGCAACCGCCAGTGTTGTTCCTGTAGCTATATATATATACCCTTCTTCCTCCCCGAGAAATCTTGTAGCTCACAACCAACTTCCATTGGAGGCAATTTTGGAGGTCCATATTTCTTCAAATACAAGGGGAGAGGTTTTGATCTTCATTTTTGGAAGGAGGTTGCTAAGAAAGGTTAGTTTATGCCTCTCTTGCCTCATTTGGTCCATTCCTTGCTCAATTTGAGTCCCTTTTTGGATCTAGGGTTTCACCATGAGTGAGAGAGAAGGGTAGCTAGGTTATGGGCAAGATTTTGTGAAATATTTATGCTTAAGATGGTTAGACGATGCATCTCCACTCTCCCTACTCATGTTTTGTTGTCAATTTAGTTTATCCAAGATTTTTTTAGTTGTATGTATATGGCTATAGCCATGAATGGTATGTTCATGTAGAGAGCAATATAGGTCCATTTACTTAGTTTTTTTTCTTTATTTGCATAAATTGTTCCATGAATTGTTTTTTTTTGTGTTCATGAAGTGTGTTCATATGTAGAGAGCAATATATTTTTTTGTTAGTTCTCTAATAAAGTAGGTTTAGGGTTTAGTGTATTTTCTTTATTTCTCAAATTGTTTCATGAATTGTTTGTTTGTGTGGTGAGACAAATGTATGTTTAAAAATTAAACCTTCTGATAAACCCTATACTTAATCATATCCCTTCTTCCTCCCCGATAACTCTTCTAGCTTGCAGTCAACTACCATTGAAGACGTTTTTGGAAATCCAGATTTTTAAAATACAATTGGAGAGGGTTTGATATTTATTTTTTTGGAAGGAAGTGCTAACAAAGGTTAGTTTATCTCTCTCTTGCATTCTTTTATTCATTTTTCTCAGTTTGAGTAACTTTTTGGAGCTAGGCCTATGGTTTTAACTTTTAGCATACAATTAATTCATTATATTTTTGTACAGGTACGATGGAGAGGTCATTATAGATGTATGAGTTGTCAAGACTAGATCCATCATACTTACCATAAGTGCATAAGTTTGTTGACGCTGCTAAGAACCATGCTTGCAGAACAAAGATGAAGCACATACATTGTCCATGCATAGACTGCAAAAATGTTGTTGTATTTATTTGATGACACTCAAACAATCCTTTCGCATCTAGTCTGTCGGGGGTTTATGAAGGATTACTTGATTTGGACAAAGCATGGAGAGGGTAGTTCTGCGCATTATACAACAGCAAACACTACAGATATTGATGTTGATCTACATATGGACGGGTTCTAGTTCATACACGAGATACAACAACCTCTTCCTGATCATGGTTTTGATGGAGGAAATGAAGGTGAGGTCCTACCAGATATGGCTACGGAAGATGCAGAATTATTAGAGGCACTGTTGCATCGTCATTTAGATGACCCTTCAATGTTCTTCATGACAGGTATGGATTCTCTGAAGAATGCAGCAAAAGAGCCTTTGTATGATGAGTCTAAGGGTTGTACCAAAGAGTTCACGACGTTGCGTTCTGTGCTTAAGTTGTTGATGTTCAAAGCTAGATATGGTTTGTCTGATGCTGGTTTTGATGCGTTCTTGAGTATTATCGCAGACATGCTTCCAAAGGAGAACAATGTGTCGGCTAACACGTACTATGCAAAGAAGTTAATCAGTCCGCTCACTATGGGTGTTGAGAGGATCCACACATGTAGAAATCATTGTATCCTATATCGAGGTGATAAGTATAAGGACATGGTCAGCTGTCCAAACTGTGGTGCAAGTAGGTACAAGACGAATAAAGACTTTCGAGAAGAAGAATGTGCTGCCTCCAAGTGTAAAGGAAATAAGAGAAAGAAGACCCAACAGAGAGCAACAAAACCCCCCACAAGCAAAGAAAAAGACGAAGTAGACTATTATGCCCAGAAAAAGATTCCTGCTTTAGTGATGTGGTACCTTCCTGTGGTTGATCGATTGAGGTGTTTGTTCGCTAACCCAGAGGATGCCAAACTTATGAGCTGGCATGCTTCAGATGAGCACAAATATGATGAGAAGCTTCGTCATCCGGCTGATGGCACGCAGTGGAGAGATTTCAATAACAACCATGAGGACTTTGCAAAGGAAACAAGAAATGTTAGATTTGCACTGAGTACTGATGGAATGAATCCATTTGCCGAGAGGAGCAGCACGCATAGCACATGGCCGGTGATCCTCACCATCTACAACCTTCCCCAATGGTTGATGCAAAAGTGAAAGTACCTTTTACTAACCATCCTTATCTCTGGGCCTACACCACCTGGAGTGGACATGGATGTTTTTTTGGAGCCCTTAATGGAGGATATGAAAATGTTGTGGGAAATAGGTGTTCAAATGTGGGACGAGTACTGCAAAGAATCTTTCACACTGAGAGCAATTATTTTTGTTATGATCAACGATTACCTTGCTCTCTTCACATTATCAGGGCAGTTCAAGGGAAATGTTGGTTGTGTATTCTGCATAGATGAAACCTCTTACGTGTCCCTCGATGCATCTAAGAAGTTAAAGTACATGAGACACAGACGCTTCTTATCGAAAGGACACAGGTACCACCTGAAAAAGATGGCCAAGTACTTCGACAATAACGATGAACTACACTCTATTGCGCCATCAGGTAACAGTAAAGGCCAAAGAGTTTTCCAAATAGTTAGCAAAATCAAATTTGTTTTCGGGAAGAAGAAAAAAGACGGAAAACCAAGAAAGGATGTCAAACCAACTCCAGGGGCTACATTCAAGAAGATGTCTATTTTCTTTGAGTATTTACCATACTGGAAAGAGTTAGATGTACGACATGCGATCGATGGTATGCACGTTCAGAAGAACGTGTTTGAAAGTCTAATTGGCACCTTGCTAGACATGAAGGGCAAGACAAAGGAAGGACTGAATTCACGCATGGACATGGTACAGTTAGGCATAAAAAAAGAGCTTCACCCTGTTCTACAAGAAAATGGGAAGTGTCATCTACCCGCAGCAAGCTACAACCTCAACATAGATGAGAAACATGCGATGTGTGTGTGGTTGAGGAAGTTGAAAGTACCATCTGGATTTTGCTCTAGCATACGGAGTATCGTGTCAATGAAAGACCTTACACTCACCAACTACAACTCACAGGATTGTCATGTCATGCTTACTACTTTCCTTCCGATTGTCATCAGGGCTATAAATCCTTTGTTCGTAAAGATGGCAGTAACACGTCTGTGCTTTATTTTCAACAAGATCTCACAAAAGGTGATTGACCGTGATGAGTTAGCGACTCTTTAGGAATTCGTAGTGGAGACAGTGTCATAGTTTGAGATGTGTTTCCCTCCAGCATTCTTCGATATCATGGTGCACCTCGTTGTGCACTTGGTTCCTCAAATTGAGGCATTGGGTCCTATATACTTGCATGAAATGTGGACTTATGAGCGTTTCATGGCAATACTAAATGGCTATGTTTTGACTCGTGCTCTCCCAGAGGCGTCTATGGTTGAGGGGTATTTAACCGAAGAGGCCATTGAGTCTGGAGGTCCATTCTGCAATAGTGTCCTAAAAGATCAAGTTGCAATAGGTTTGCCTCCGTCACGACATGAGGGTAGGTTGTATGGAAGTGGGAGGATGGGACGAAAATCGTTCATCCCGAAAGATTACAACATAGTCCTCAAGGCACATCACAGTATCCTGCATCAGCTCTCGATAATGGAGCCTTTGATCGAGGAACACTTAAATGAACTTCGAGAACATAATCCTGGGCACACGGATGATTGGGTAATGAAGGAACACAAGACTCAGTTCAACACATGGCTAAGGGAGAAGGATATTCCACATGGGGAAACAATTGAGGAACATACCATCAAGGGGTTGGCATCTGGACCCTCACGCCAGGTCACGACATGGCAAACCTATAACATTAATGGCTTCACATTTTGTACCAAGTACAAGGACATAAAGAGCATGGCACAAAACAATGGTGTTCGATGCGAGGCTATTGACTCTACGACAGGTGAGATTATTACATACTTTGGCATCATTGTTGAGATATGGGAACTAGATTATGGTACATTCCAAATCCCCGTATACAAATGTGAATGGGTTGAATACAAACATGTCACAATGGACAACTATGGGGTCAGAGTTCTTGATCTAAGTAAGGTAGGCTACAAAGATGACCCATGGATATTGGCTAACCGTGTTGCACAAGTTTTCTATGCTGAACAAATTCTTTGTCCTAATGAAAAGAAGAGTACGAACTAGCCAAAGCATGTAGTTTTTCCTGGAAAGCAACAAGCTATTGGAATTGATGGTGTATCTGATCTGGAGGATTATAACCAGTTTAGCAATATGTCTCTCTTTGTAGAACATCCAGTGAAGATAAGAAATGTTGAGCGAAGCATCCCACAGAATTCATTGCCCTAGGTTCGCCACAATGGACAAGGAAGAACATTTTAGGGTTAGTTTATATTTGTCATGTAATCCATTTGTGGTACAATGTATACCTTACAATGTCTACCATCACTGTATGTAAATGTGAGACTTTATGCTTATTCCACCTTTATGCTATCATTTTCTATATATATAGTATATACCCTAGATTAACTAACCCTAAACCCTAAAACATAGACCCTTGCTTAACTAACCCTAGCTTAAATAACCCCTAGAGCTAAATAAACCTAAACCCTAAACCCTAAACCCTAAACCCTAAATAGAACCCTAGATTAACTATCCCTAAACCCTAAAACATAGACCCTTGCTTAACTAACCCTAGCTTAACTAACCCCTAGAGCTAAATAAACCTAAACCCTAAACCCTAAATAGAACCCTAGATTAACTAACCCTAAACCCTAAAACATAGACCCTTGCTTAACTAACCCCTAGAGCTAAATAGAAACCTTAATACAACCTTTATACAACATATATAAACAATATAAAAAACAATACAGGCGGCTACTGGCGGTTCCTACTGTCGGCCGCCTGTAGAAATGATTTCTGCAGGCGGTTCTTACTGTTAACCGCCAGGCAGCCGACAGTAGGAACCACCAGTAGAAATCCGGCCATATATAGACCGCGCTCGATGGCCCGAAATTTTCTAAGTCCCCAGACGCCCAAATTTTCAAAGCACGCCGTTAGGCTGCCCAATTTTTCCACGCCGCCGCCTCTTCGCCGCGCCGCCCTCCCCTCCGCCGAGCCCCCTCTCCCGACACGCCGGCGTCCCCCGCACTCTCGTGTAAGTCCCCCGCACTCCCGACACCACCGCTCCCTCTTCTCTCTCTCTGTGCGGCATGGCGGCGGCCGTGGTGGAGTGGTTACGGCCGGTGGCGGTGGTGCGCGGTGGTTTCGCCGTGCGGTGGCGGTGGTAGTGTCGCGCGGTAGCGGTGGTGGTGCCGCGCTCGCGATGGAAGTGCCACACGGTAGCGGTGGCAGTATCGCACGGTGGTTGGTGGCGGAGGTGCGCCATCGCGCATGCGGTGGCCGAAGCGGTGGCAGTGCCGCGCGGTGGAGATGGCTGGTGGTGGGGTGTGGTTGGGAGATGCGGTGGCGACGCTGGTACGGCGGCGCTGGTGCGGTGGCGGCGCTAGTACGGTGGCGCTGATGGTGTGGCTGGAGGTTGAAGAAGAGAAGGGGCTGACCAGTGGGGCCCGGCTGACAGGTGGGCCTAGCTCTCCTGCTGGGCCTCCACTGTTGGGCCGAGCAGGGCAAAGGGGAGAGGAGGAGAGGAAGAGAGAGGGGCCGAGTAGGGCAAAGGGCCGAGCTGGAGCCTTTTCCTTTTTTCATTTTTTTAAATACTTGCAAATATTTCCATGAATTATATATAGTACTTCAAATAAATGTTTATAAGTAGAGTACTTGAAAATACTTGTAAATGCTATATAGTAGAGTACTTGATAGTAGTACCCGATACATGTAAATACTTGTAAATGCTCCATAGAATTTAAAGCTTATAGAATTATATATATGCAATTTCTAAGAATTTAATGCTTATAGAATTTTATATATATATATATATATATATATATATATGCAATTTCTATGAATTTAATGCTTATAGAATTATATATATGCAATTTCTATGAATTTAATGCTTATAGAATTATTTATGCTTATTTAGAATAGTAGAGTACTTGTATAGAATAGTAGAGTTTTTGTATATTAGAGTAATTCTATGCTTATTTATGAATAGTAGAGTACTTGTATAGTTTTTCGCAAAAGCATAGACTAATTATATAAATATAATTGTATAGAATTTTACGATGAGATATGGTATTTCCAATCATCGTACAAGGGTAGTAGGCACATGATTTGCGATCCCAGGACGCAAGTATCATGGCGATGACATTCCAGAGGACTACTGCAAGGTTGAAGTGGTGACGGTCGTCCAAGGATACGAAGATAACATGCTAGACATTGCCGGTCCCGAGGGCATTCAGACACTCGGACAGGCTATCAAGAACTTCATCCTTTGGCCACGACGAGATGTCCAATTGAGTGAGTCGCCAACACGATCCTCTGAAGCCCTCCCACTCACTCAGGGATCATCAGGTCCTTCACAATCTCGTCCAGACCCACTGTCACCACCCGACCAGTCTCTTCCAAACCCACCATCACCACCTGCCGAAACTCTTCCAGACCCACCATCACCACCTGCCCAGACTCTTCCAGACCCACCATCACCACATGTCCGGTCTCTTCCACCGTCACCGATCATGGCTCCTCCTGAACCAAAAGACCCATCAATCAATTCTCCGCCTTGCCCAGCACCTAAAGACCCAGAACAAACAAAGGTAACTCCACCGCAGCCAAAGAGGAAATTTCCAATACCCAAATTGATATCCCTCTTTGAGCCAAAGAAAAAGAAAAATGCTGGCGTGGGCAGATTTTTAGCAGGAATTGGACGTCAACGCACTATTTCTACCCTTGACTTGGATGATCACGAGAAGTCAGCCAAAAAGCCTGAGGTAATTACCGTAAATACCAGGAAGCCAATTAAGGAAGATTACGAACATGTTCCTGATTGTTATCACTCGAGGAGGCCACTACTACAGTGGGATAAATTGATCAAAATCCCTAGTGGTATAAAAAGGATGCATGACTGGTACATGAGAGCTGCTTCTGTTGGCATTGACACCATCAACATGTCTATACCACCAGCTGTATTTGCAAGTGAAAGGCAGACTACCATTATTACATTCGAGGACATGTGGTTGATGATGAACCTCAAGAGACTCGACGTACAACTCATAACGATGTTTGCAGTGTAAGTGTTACTCGTACGAATAAATATGCATATGCTTTTATTTGTGAGTTGTATCCATTCTAATTCCATAACTTACATGAACGTGCGCCTTGCAGAATGCAATATGATGAGCAGATCATGCGTTACGGTACGGATCCTTGTCAGAAGGAAAATGAAAGGGTTGCGTATTTGAACCCAATAAAATATGTGAGGAACGACACAACTTCATAATAGGAGATGACCACAAGGACTTAAAGGGGTTAGAAGGTGAAGAACGAGAGGAGAAGAAAAAGAAGTTGAAGAAAAGGTTTGAATCCGAATACGCCTACTACCTGGCAAGCTCAATGCTTCTATATCAAGACAGAAGATGCATAATGGTCCCATATAACTTTGGGTAAGTGTGAGTTTGTATAGTTCAAATTAATAATTCTAATACACACGTGCATCACAAACTTGCTTCGTGCAGAGACCACTGGATCTGCTTTGTCATTCAACCTAGGCAAGGAAGGGTGTTGGTATTAGACTCCGTAGATTATTCGACTAAGAGCTATGCACGGTTCTTGAACTTCTTGGAGCTGTAAGTTGAGATATCATATGCTTGCATACTTTTATTGATGAGAGAGTTTGAGAATAACATTGTGATTCTATTCGAGATTATAGGGCA
This sequence comes from Microstegium vimineum, assembly GCA_022036555.1. NCBI lineage: Eukaryota > Viridiplantae > Streptophyta > Magnoliopsida > Poales > Poaceae > Microstegium > Microstegium vimineum. Next base: position 43,138,078 of record CM039121.1, on the reverse strand, counting down.
TCTAGGTATTACAAGTTAAAAAAAGGAAAGTACGACACACCCGGGTAGCCATTGAACATATATCATAAGTGGCCGGTACGTATGACAAGTTATGAATGCATATCATACACATGTTCAATTCATAGTATGATGTTCTAAGTAAATAACCACTTTGTTGTTATATAGTGCCACAAGCAACCACCCGGATCGGTCCTCTGTGGATTCTACGTGTGCGAGTTCATGAGGCAGAACGGACGATACACCAGGAACTCTTCTAAAGTAATATAAGTAGTAGTCATGGTTTTAGTTCTCACATTAAAGTTACAGACTATTATGTCAAGTGTATATATTAATGTTTATAAATTTTCCTTCCAGAATGCTGCTAATCTAGAAAAGGGGACTAACATGAGCGTATGTACTTTGTACGCCATAGTTGAGGACTTGTGGTCATTCATCATGAGAGAAGTCATTCCTCAAGAGAGAAATTATAACGACAAGTCGGGCACCTTAAGTGACCCAAAGTATAGACCGCTCACAGAGATCAGCGGTCTGCAACTTAGTCGAGAGGGTTATTAGAGCCTAGTGAAAACTTTGATGTATATATATATACTAGCAAACATGTCCGTGCGTTGCAACGGAGGTGCGTTCGTGCATGTGTTTCGCTCGCTTTTCCGCCGGCAGCTTGCAGTACTTGTAGATGACGACGCCTAGGTCGGACTCCCACACGACTGGTGGCGCACCGCCGTCGGGGCCTGCACACACCAGCGTGACGTCCATGTCGCCGCAGAGCTTCGTGAGCTATTGTGTTTTGTTCAAAAGCCCTGTCTTCCTTTGTGTGAAGGCCTTCGCGCGATCCTGTGCTTTGCCTATAAGTCACATCTGGATCTTCGCGCACGACATGGACGACGTACGTTGGCAGCGGCGGCACCGTGGTCCTGCTACGTATGTACGTGGCATCGCTCGGCTTCGGCTGTGCGGCTGGCAGCTCGCTGGCTAGGACACGACGGCGTCGCGGGAGCTGTGCGGTATTGTGTTTGTCCGATCCACCGTGCACAGGAACAAATCTTAAATTAGTCTGTGTGTTCACGAACGAGTCCAATTCAATGCGTGAACGATTCCAATTCAATGCGTGACATGAGACCGTGTCCGTGCGTGAGTCTAATTTCAATTTGGGTGTGTGAGTCATGATTTTGGCAACCTAGAAATAATCGTACTCATTTTCCAAATTGATGCCATCGTACGAATATGCTAGACCGCTCGATTTTGTGATGGAGTCATGTGCTGGCCGATTCCATTTTAGAAAGGAGATCCTAGCAGATCTGATTGTGTACGTGTTCTATTGAATTTTGTATAGAAAGCTTTCCAAGATCTGGTTGCGTGCGTTATATTGGACATGAGGATTTCAGAGTATGGCAGATCACATACATGAGCCAATACGTTTTAGAATCGACTTCGTATCGCATACCTATTCTAACTCATAGGGACACAATTTTTATAAAAATATAGATAGGGATGAACCAAAAGAATGGATGGACGGAAAAAAAGTGGCTGAACACAGACCAGCGTGACGTCCATGTCGCCGCAGAGCTTCGCGAGCTATTGTGCTTTGTTCAAAGCCCTGTCTTCCTCTGCGTGAAGGCCTTCGCGCGATCTCGTGCGTTGCCTATAAGTCACATCTGGATCTTCGCGCACGACATGAACGACGTACGTTGGCAGCGGCGGCACCGTGGTCCTACTACGTATGTACGTGGTCATCGCTCGGCTTCAGCTGTGCGGCTGGCAGCTCGCTGGCTAGGACACGACGGCGTCGCGGAACCTGTGCGGTATTGTGTTTGTCCGATCCACCGTGCACAGGAACAAATCTTAAATTAGTCTGTGTGTTCACGAACGAGTCCAATTCAATGCGTGACATAAGTCCGTGTCCGTGCGTGAGTCTAATTTCAATTTGGGTGTGTGAGTCATGATTTCGGCAACCTAGAAACAATTGTACTCATTTTCCAAATTGATGCCATCATACGAATATGCTAGACCGCTCGATTTTGTGATGGAGTCGTGTGCTGGCCGGATTCCATTTTAGAAAGGAGATCCTAGCAGATCTGATTGTGTACGTGTTCTATTGAATTTTGTATAGAAAGCTTTCCAAGATCTGGTTGCGTGCGTTCTATTGGCCATGAGGATTTCAGAGTATGACAGATCACATACATGAGCTAATACGTTTTAGAATCGACTTCGTATCGCGTACCTATTCTAACTTATAGGAACACAATTTTTATATAAATATAGATAGGGATGAACCAAAAGAATGGATGGACGAAAAAAAAGTGGCTGAACACAGACCAGTGTGACGTCCATGTCGCTGCAGAGCTTCGCGAGCTATTGTGCTTTGTTCAAAAGCCTTCTCTTCCTCTGCGTGAAGGCCTTCGCGCGATCTCGTATGTTGCCTATAAGTCACATCTGGATCTTCGTGCACGACATGGACGACGTACGTTGGCAGCGACGGCACCGTGGTCCTTCTACGTATGTACGTGGTCATCGCTCGGCTTCGGCTGTGCGGCCGGCGGCTCGTTGGCTAGGACACGACGGCGTCGCGGGACCTGTGCGGTATTGTATTTGTCCCATTCACCGTGCACTAGTCCGTGACGAACGAGTCCAATTCAATGCGTGACATGAGTCCGTGTCCGTGCGTGAGTCTAATTTTAATTGGGGTGTGTGAGTCATGATTTCGGCAACCTAGGAACAATTGTACTCATTTTCCAAATTGATGTCATCGTACGAATATGCTAGACCGCTCGATTTTGTGATGGAGTCGTGTGCTGGCCGGATTCCATTTTAGAAAGGAGATCTAGGATATCTGATTGTGTACGTGTTCTATTGAATTTTGTATAGAAAGCTTTCCAAGATCTGGTTGCGTGCGTTCTATTGGACATGAGGATTTCAGAGTATAGTAGATCACATACATGGGCCAATACGTTTTAGAATCGACTTCGTATCGCGTACCTATTTTAACTCATAGGAACACAATTTTTATATAAATATAGATAGGGATGAACCAAAAGAATGGATGGACGAAAAAAGTGGCTAAAATTTTGACTCTTTATTATTAGGTATATAGTGTTTGTGAGCACCGGAACACTAGTGAAAACTTTGCTATAAATACATTTACTTTATGTTTGTAAGAGTATGAAACTTTGATGATGTCCATAAGTGTGACTTTATGTTTATGAGCATGAAACCACTTGTATGAAATAGTTAAATACTATATGGGTATAATTGAACACTATCCAATAGGTTTAGGGTCAAATACAGGGTCTGAAAGGGGGGGCTATTTCCACATGCGGCTGACTTAAACAAACCGCCTGTGGAAATAGATTTTCATAAGCGGTTTGTTTAAGTCAGCCGCATGTGGAAATATATTTTCACAGGCGCCTGTGAAAATCGATTTCCACATGCGGTTCTAGAGAAACCGCCTGTATTGTGGTCCTATTTCTATTGGCCTCTGACGTAGGCGGTTACGAAAAACGCCAGTAGAAATAGGTTTTTAACCGCCACTATAGTTGCTCTGTGTACTAGTGTTTTAGACGTGAAGTATTTTTAGAATATTGAAAAGGCAGTTTGATTTTGCAAAATACTTTGGTTTTAAATTATCACGCATTGGATGCAATCATTTTGGAATTTTTGAAAACGCTACTCAAAACTTTTTTTTCCTAAATAATGGTTTCACACATCTTTAGATTACTAGCAGCACTTTCTTGTTACCATACTTTTCTAAAACTACAACCTCCAAGCATGCCCTTGGAGAGCATGCTGGAGATTGATTTTTTGGTTTATTTTCTAAAATTTGTGATAGAAGCTATGTAAAGAGCCTCTCGAAAATGCTTTGCAAACACTAGGGAAAGCATGACTTGCTGATGGGTGGCAAAGGTGTCGCTGACGAGTGACGAGCATCTTGTCGTAGAAGATGTCTATCTAGAATGATTTTTAGATAGGACCGCTTCTCAGACAGATTAAGTGTTTAGGCTAAGTTGTCATCCCTTGAATGCACCCCGCATCTCCGCCAAACCCTGACCTATCCGGCCATCCCATATTGTATAGCTCAATATTTGTACAAGTTATGTTCAAAACTTACTATGACAGTCACATGATCCTTAATCGGTTCAATAAGCATGTCATTCAAGATCTCCCTATCTTGCTATGACCCCAACCTCTGTCCAGTCCTATGAGAGTCATGTTTATCATGTGGGTCAAAATTTTTAGAACATTGCTCAAGTTAAATGTTGATTAGTTGAATTTTTTATTTGAGACTATTTTGGAGCGGAAATATAGAATACAAGATTCGTAAAACTTAATGCAAAAGAATAGTATTTAGTCACAAGTATGGTGTGGTGGTAGGGATGTTAGCATGAGACATGAGACATGAGGTCATGGGTTTTAATCTCTGGAGCGTACTTTGTGTGAAAAATGTTAGATATTAATACTTGTGGTACCCTGAGCATGCAAAAAAAAAGACAGTTTAAGATTTTTGCAATTTTGAAAATATTTTGAGTCAACCACCATGCCTCATTTTTACAATTAGTGTGGCATGGTCTGCCTCTAAATTGATATTGATGGTCTCTAAGAATTGTTTAGTTCATCCCAACTCTTAAGGAGATGGCCTATTCGTTTGACTTTGACTTATCAGCCAAATTTATCAGTCATACTACAATATTTTTCTTTTATAACAAAATAGTCAAGTTATCGGTCATAGAAACCATCAGCCAAACATGATCTCCTTCATATAGTTAGAAGATTTAGGCTTTGTTTGAATGTTGTAATATTACTTAAACCTTGATGGTGTATTCTCAAAACAACACTTGAAAAAGTACCTTGAATATCCAGTCCTGACATGATGTATCTCGAGGGCCATTCATTTCATATTACTATGGATGCAAAAGCATGATATGAACCTATACTTTGCATAGGTGGCCAGAGGGCGTCCGCCATGCAAAGTGGCAGTGCAAGACGTTGAAGGTCCATGCCACGTGTGCAGGATGCCCGGAGATATCTCCATCCTACGTGGCCCAATGGAGCGCGGGCACAGAGATATCGCAGCCAATGGCGGGCCGGTTTTGGATCTCCCCATCGCATCCCGCTTCGTCTCCGGCCGCTCGCGCTCTTAATAGCAGCCTCAGATTCTGCTCGCCTCTCAAACGCCACCAGCTAGTTCTAGTTCTTCCTCCCTCTCTGCCTGCCTCACCTGCAGGATCCGCTAGCGGAAGCAGCAGCAATGGCGTCGTCGACCGGACTGAGGAGCTGCAGCGCCGTCGGCGTGCCCAGCCTTCTGGCGCCGTCGTCCCGCTCCAGCCGCCTTCCGTTCTGCGCCAACGCCACCACCTCCGGCCGCGTCACCATGTCCGCCGAGTGGATGCCCGGCCAGCCCCGTCCTGCCCACCTCGACGGCTCCTCCCCCGCGTAAGCACTAAGCAAGCTAGCTACTGAGTCGTCGGCGGCCGCCGTACGTGCTAGCTCTCTCTCATGCATCTCTGACGCCGCCGCCGCTTATATACGTGCAGGGACTTCGGGTTCGACCCCTTGGGCCTGGCCACCGTGCCGGAGAACTTCGAGCGGTTCAAGGAGTCGGAGGTGTACCACTGCCGGTGGGCGATGCTGGCCGTGCCAGGGGTCCTGGTGCCGGAAGCTCTGGGGTTAGGAAACTGGGTGCAGGCGCAGGAGTGGGCGGCGATCCCCGGCGGGCAGGCGACGTACCTGGGCACCCCGGTGCCGTGGGGCACGCTGCCGACGATCCTGGTGATCGAGTTCGTGGCCATCGCGTTCGCGGAGCACCAGCGCACCATGGAGAAAGACCCCGAGAAGAAGAAGTACCCCGGCGGCGCCTTCGACCCGCTCGGCTTCTCCAAGGACCCCGTCAAGTTCGAGGAGTACAAGATCAAGGAAATCAAGAATGGCCGTCTTGCCATGCTCGCGTTCGTTGGCTTCTGCGTCCAGCAGTCGGCGTACCCTGGCACTGGACCGCTCGAGAACCTCGCTACCCACCTTGCTGACCCGTGGCACAACAACATTGGCGACATCGTCATCCCCAGATCAATCTACCCTTGAGCTGAGCTGAGCTCAGCTGAGCTGCTGTGGTTGGTGTTCTGTGTGTGATCGATGATTGGTTGATTACGATCGACTAGGTACCATATGCCTGCCTGCGTGCGTGCGTGCAGGAGATGTACAACGACGACGGCGACTCCCCGCGCCGGAAATGTAAAGCTTATGTAGCGGCTACTCTTCTTGTATCAAACTCTAAACTGGTTTGGCTGAGTCCCATGGTTGTTTCTGAGCCTAATAACCAGGTGATGTTTATTAATTTCTATGACATACCTTTGGTAACTACTCCCTCCATTCTTCACAATTGCATGACATTTTGATTTTTTTGGATACACTGATCTTTAAAGTATATGCTAGATACAGTGTATATCAAGTATATAGCAAAAGCTGTATTTAGAAAACAAAAAACAATTTATAATTTGGGACAAAGAGAGTACAAAGGAACATCGTTGCCGCTGGAGCCGAGCAGGGAGTCTTCACTGTAGATCAAAGTTCAGCTTAGCTGCAGTGGCTGTCGAGTGCAGTCGAGCAGGCTGAGAATTTTGCAGCCAAATGTTTAGCAGGTTCTAACAGGATGGGCGGCTAAGAATGGATTTGATTCTTAAGGATCAGGAAATTGGTCCCAGGTACTCTTCTAAGATGACAGCAATCAGAAGCTTCAATTTTTAGGGAATGTGGCATATATATATATATATATATATATATATATATATATATATATATATATATATATATATATATATATATATATAGTTCATTGTGCATTCCTTTGTACAAACTACCACCAGGCCTGAGGTCTCCTTCCTCTTCCACCAAGCCGCAACTACTTAAACTTCAAAATGAGATGGGCAAATGTGTCAATCTTATTTACTCAGAATACATTATAGACAGATAAATATACCAATCAAATTTTGGTACCTTCCCCATCTAGCTATCAGTCTATCACACATAGTGGGAAGCACAATTCTATTGCAACGACCAAACAAGGTTCATGCACAAATTTTCGAACCAAACAGCCCCCTGCATCCAGATTATGCTGCATCAAGGTTTGGACTCGTTTAGTGCCAGCAACAGCCAACAGCCAACAGGTGCGCATGCGCTTTCATGTTTCGGTCTAGGGAGTTCGACGAATGATGGTTTCTTCCGAAAAATGAGTGCCGCCACACGGGTCACGATGTGCGCAGTTTTAGGCCCAAATCACAAACTTCTTGCCGTCTACGGTGGTACCTCGTAGTCCAAAAACTGGACAGGAATATCTATGCCCATCCAATTGATTTGTTTTGTTCTCCGGCAGTCATCATGTTGATGCGATATATCCGAGTGAATGCAATGCAATATAAGTCCTGTTTGATCGCTGCTTGGAAAGTTGTCAGGCTAGGCATAACTGATAACTTCCAGACGTCAGCCTCCAAATGCCTTAAAATGCGAGAGCCGATCAAGGGACTATTTAGGACGGTTCCTCACCAAAAGCTTCTTCAGTGGAGGTAAAGTCGGTGTTGTGTTTGGCTCCTCCAATACGGCTCCAACTAGGTGATTAGAATGTCTCATTAGTCTAGAATGCTCGAAGAAGCCTAGAACCCTACCAAATATACTCTAACAATAGCAATAAGTGAAATTAAACAAATAACCAAATCAAAGTAAATTAGAAAGCCCAGAAAGAATAAACCAATAATAAAAAAAAATGGAGAAAGAAAGAGACCAGTAGTAGGTACTCTGCACAACCAACATATTCCCTTCTATTCTTGTCAAATGGGTTAGTCGTGGCGGTCACTGCATCTTCCCTCCCCACCCCAAGAACCTTGCTCTCTTGCCCGCACTTCCCTCGCACCACCACCTACACTGCCCACCCAGCCATGGCATGCAACCAACACCTTCAAAAGCTCCAAATGGGGGCGCGCTGCGCGCATGCACCGCCTCTCCTTCTCTTCTAGCTATTGACCCCACGCGCCTGCGGCAATAATGCCATCGCGACAACCGTCCTCGCCGTTGCCGTCTTCGTCTTCGACTTCATCACCGGCCGCAGGTGCGGCGGTCCAAGCCCCAGCCGCCGCCGCCGTGGGCTGTCTCCCCGCGGACCAGTCTTGCTTCGCGGTCTCCGTCGTCGGCGCGGCGGCGCCGGCCTACTCCTCCTCGCGCCACGACGCTACGACGACGACCACCGCCGGCGCCGCCGGTGCGGGCACGCGCTCATGCTGCACTACAGCCTCGTACATCACCGTCCTGGGCATCAGCTTCGGCTCCCTCCTCATAATCCTACTCATCCTGTGCGCCATCCGGTGGTACCTCGTGCGGCGGTCCGTGAGCCGGGACGCCGCCGCGGCGGAGCAAGAGAAGAAGCAGCCCAAGGGACTAGACGCCGACGCCATCGCCGCGCTGCCGGAGTTCGTGTACTACCGGCCGAAGGCGGCGGAGGACGAAGCTGATGATGGTGACAGGCAGGAGGAGGAGCGGGAGCTCGAGTGCGCCGTGTGCCTGGGCGTAATGGCGGACGGGGACGCGGCGCGGCGGCTGCCCTCGTGCTTGCACGTCTTCCACAGGGGCTGCGTCGATGTGTGGCTCAGGGAGCGTTCCACCTGCCCGGTCTGCCGCGCTGAGGTGGACGTTAGATCACCGGGATGTGATGAGAAGGACCAAGACGGCGGCGGTGGTCCGTCGCGGGCGTCCACGTCGATAGCGTGGACAGCACAGGAAGAGCCGCTGGTAGATGAAGGGGAGAGGGACCTGGAGGCGCAACTGTAGAGTGCATGTATGCCAGAGGTACATGCATACGCTAGGATCGAGTAGCTTTATTATGTTGTTGTTGTTATTCTTTTCTTGGTTAATTAGGAGAAGTCAAATAGCAATTTGGATTATTCGATTGGAATTTGTAGGATATAAATGTATATGTAGGTCGTATTCCACTGGCCTAGAGTGTCACATGTACACTCATTGTGTTCGTCTAGTGAGAATGAATTAAAATAGAAAAGAAGAAGCACTCATGCATGGTTTCGTGTCATGCACATTTTTGGTCGGAGGTAATTGAAAGGAGGGAACGTGAGTTTAATAGTAGAAATTTAGAAATCTTTTGTTTGTTGGGTAGGAGACTAGGAGTGGGAGTTTTGGGAAAAAGAAAAAACCCGAGCATCCTATATCTCCTAAAAAGTCTATATAGATTATCTTCGTATGTTTTGCAGGGCTTTTCACTGTCTTTAGCTCTAACTCTTTCGAAGGAGTCCTGCCAAACATTTTACTGATCATTTTTCAAACGGCTCCTGCTCCTGAAAGAGCTCTCTAGTGGAGTTCTATCAAACAGACCCTTAATAGCGTAGCTTTTTTTTCTTGTGGAGTTTTGTCAAACGTGCTCCTGTTTAGCTGATCGTTTCTGCGGCTAATAAGTAGGTTGATGCCGTTTTTAGCTATTTTATTGTGAGGGAAAAATATTGTACTATGGTTGATAAGCCGGGCTCATAAGCCAACGAACAGGGCGGATCATTTGACTATTTTGTTGTGAGAGAAAAATATTATGCCATGTTGACAAGCCGGTCTCATAAGCCAAGACCCTTGAAATCTAGGATACTCCGCTAACTCCACCTACCGCATCCAATTCGTGGGACAGATTACTTTCACTTTTCCTAGGCTATTTTGTTGTGAGCGAAAAATATTGTATTATATTAATAAGCCGGACTCATAAATTAAACGAATAGGATGAGATCATTTGGACCCTTAAAATCTAGGATACTCCACCAACTCCACCTAGGTATCCAATTCACGGGACAGATTACTTCCACTTTTCCAAGGCTTATATGGACGGCATGGGCGCCACCCTACAAGACATATTATGGACAGGGGCAAGATTACCGCTAGGAGGATGTAAAAACAACACATTTGCGCCTTGTGCCCTTGTGAGAAAGCTGGTGACAGTTTGGAGCAAGTGTCAAAACCTATATGGGCGTGTTTGGTTCTCATCTGTGACCAGCCCAGGCCTGCATCCGGGAGCCAGGCGTGGGGAGCCAGGCTTGCTGCATGCAGCCTCGCTTGTTTGGTTTTCATTGTACGTAGACGTCTGTATGCACACTCAGTTGATTGATTGGCTAGCTTCCCTTCAGCCTCGTGCACGCACCCACTCACACACGTATGCGCGCTGCGCCCGCACCAGCCAGGCTCGGCAAAAACGGATTTCAAATCTGTTTTCCGGGAGCCAAACTCCAAGGGGCTCGCTGCACGCGCTGAGCCAGGCTCACTCCCGAACACAGGCATCCAAACAACGCTGGCCTGCATTTGTGGAGCCTGGTTGGCTTTGAGCAGGGCAACCAAACACGCTCTATATGTCGGACGTCCTATATGTCAGGACGGTCTGATCACAATGAAACGGAAGATTCTTTTCTAGCTGACACAATAGGAAACAAAAACAACACACTCACTCGCCATTCTCACAATATAGCACATCTGGAAATAGTTGCATACTTGCATATATAGGTAGCGTTGCCTAAACGACTAGCATACGTCGTATCAATTCCTACCTTCCTTGTTTTTTCATTTCTATTGAAATCCACAGTCTACACCCATAGATAAAAAAATCTGATATATACGATGATGTTTCCCCTCTATTGCTAACATAACATAACCTATAGTCTTTACTTCATTTGAAGCATCATCATTGAATTAGCACAAACCAAAAACGTAACATAACCCATGATGATAAATGTGTAATAAGGTACCTAGTGTGCATTAGATATACTTTTAGGTATTGTCTTTGTTTCGGCCGTCCGTAATTTGAGTCAATCGCACACACGCGTGCATCAGCACACCGCTCAGCCTAAGCATGTGATGGGTTCCACCATATCTTATCCCCAATTCCCCATCTTCATTTTCCTTTGCTCGCATCCATTTTTCCTCTCTCCCGGACACACCCGCCCTGCCGCCCAGTTCCCCACCGGCCTTCGCCGCCATCGACCAAAGGCTCTCGCCGCCGGCGAAACCCACCCGCCCTCACTTTCTACAGCAGCCTGCCACCCACCACATGGCCGCGCTGCCGCAAGCTCATGCTGCCGGTGGCCGGCACCACGGACCCGATGCGCCGCAGTCCATATGCGGGTGGACTAGCGGCTCCCCGCTGTAGCAGACCAGATGAGGTGGACCAGCCGCTCCCGCTTCCTCGTTCCCCTCGCGCGCCCCCGCTCCACGTGCGCCGCCTTGCGCCCCTGCTCACCCCACGGCGTCGGATCCTCCTCCGCCCGGAGCCGCCGCGCCGCCTCCTCCGCCCGGAGACCGCCGAAGCTCGCTCCTCCGACCCCCACACGCTGGAGGCCGGCCGCCGGGACGGAGAGGAGCCCCCGGCGCCCCCGCTCCGGCTCCCATGAGACGGAGGCCGCCCGAAGGCCCTCCTCGCGTAGATCTGGTGGTGTGTTTGCCCCCTTTTTGGGGGGGGGGGGCAAATTGGTTTTCTTTTAGCCAAAATTGTTTTTCCATTATATCCAAATTGCTTTTGGATGGAACAAAAATTGTTTTTTTTATTAAATCAAAGTGCTTTTTTGGCGAGTAAGCTCTGGCTGCGTGTTGCCCCTTTATTTGACCAAATTGCTTTTCAATTTTTAGTCAAAATTGCTGGTTAATTGAACAAAATTGCTTTTTGAGTTGAACAAAATTACCTTTTGAAATTGCTGGTTATATGAAGTATTAGAGCAACTCTAACAGTATATCTAAATTTAGATCTCTAAATTGGCTCTCTAAAACTATTTAAACTCTCCAAACATATACCATCCGCAGTAGAATCTCTAAATCAGGCTAGCTATTTTTTTTTAACCCACACGTATCAGCACCATGGGCACCTGCTAGGGCTGGTCACTATGCATCGTCTTGTTATTCGCCGATACAGGTTCATCTACGCATTCTTGATTGTGTGCATCTACTGCTTCTAAATTAATCTGGAGAAGACCACGGCAAGGATCGAAGCAAAGAATATTCAAGGTCTGCAGTCTGCATTCAGTGATGTTGCTTGACGTTTTTTCAGGAGACGAAGCTTGAACAGTTACCAGTGAATAAGTGATCTGTGTGCAGCAACATGTACGCATCGTGCGAGGCGCTCGAGGGCCACAAGACAGACACGAGACAGGAAGGACGGGGCCCACGTGGAAACGCAGAGCCACCCCGGACCCGGATGGCGAGCAAGGCCGGCTCGCCTATTCTCCCGAGCGATTTTTGCGGGATAGCGTACGAGCTATTTTAGAGAGCCAGATGGCTAAGCTGTTGGACTGTTTTTTGCGACATTTTAGCTAAATTTAGATATGGCTAGTGAGATAGCTATTCTCTTGGAGATGCTCTTATAAATGCTTTTTGGAATAGACAAATCAGGTCTTCATTGGTTTTGGTTTTTTTTTGGCTTGTTCTGCGCCTTCAAGGTGTTGTCCAGCCATATCTGTCTTTTCTCAAAATATGTGATTAGTATCTGGATCTGGACCGTGCAAGCCGCAAGCAGTTATTGTGGGAAAAAAATTCCGTGCGCCAACAAACAACGTGATTAGTATTTTTGCTAAAAAGGGAATATAATATTTATACTTACAGTAAATGGAGTGTGCGTGCCGGATGCTTATAGCATGCACGTGCGTGCGGTAGCCTCTCCGGATTACAAAAATAAATTGTTGAGACTTACATCTTCTCTATAGAAAATTGTAATATATTTTAAGTTAGCTCTTGTTTTACAGTTCCTCCATCTACTATTAGTTTGGGCCGACCAAGACAGTTGGGCCAAGCTAATGGGCTTCCATCACTCATCACGCCTCTCACCAGTCACCGCCTCACCGGAGGCCAGACGCCCAGTTGCCAACCACCGTCCAGGCGTCCAGTCATGTCCAGCGCCGCCGCCGCCGCTTTCCACCTGGGCCAGCGTGTGCACGCCGCCGGCGACCCCCGCCGCGTAGGCACGGTGCGCTACCTAGGCCCCGTAGAGGGCCACGCCGGAGACTGGGTCGGCGTCGACTGGGACGATGGCGCTGGCGGCCGGCACGACGGCTCGCTCGCCGGCCGCCGGTACTTTGTCGCCGCGGGAGAGTGCTCGGCCTCCTTCGCGCGTCCCACCGCGCTCAGCGGAGGGATCTCGCTCCCGGACGTGCTCCGCCTACGCTACCGCGTTCAGGACTTCACCAAGGAGGAACAGGGTTAGTGCAGTGCGTGCCGACTGACGTCTCCCTTAAAATTTGCTGCCTTCACATTTCCTTTGATGCGGCAATGCTCACTTCCTTTGAGCAAAGGAGTAATTTCCTTCGTAATGATCCTAATTACATGCTTTGCCGCACTGTGTTCAGATGAGATGTATGTCTTCTCGACAAGCCAGAAGCGTGTCTCGGTTGAATTTGTTGGCACGGATAAAGTTCAGGAGAAGCTCAACAACTTCAATGAGTTGACTAGTGCATCCGTTTCCTACATGGGAGTGAGCTCAATTGGAGCGCTGGATGAACTAAAGAGTTTGGTTCCAAGTAAATACTCTCTTATGAATTATCATCATCTTGTCCATTTTACTACTTGTTTTTATTGCAAATAATCCATAGTGTGTGTAGCAATTGGAACAGATGGTTCTGCTGCCATTTGTTTCTTCATGGACTTATTAAAGGAGTGCCTAGGTTTCCATTTGTTCTGACAGCTGTTTTGCATGTTTCAGATCTCAGACTTCTTGACTTAACTGGAAATCTATTCTCACAGTGGCAAGTAAGAATTCCCACAGAACGATTCTTGTAATTTCAATTGCTCTACTTACAATTGGTGTGGCTTTATATAACATCAATGCAACAAGAGAAACAGTGTTGGTGGTACTACCAAATGTTTGCAGCATATTCCCTGTCCTCCTGTGTTTAGCTGTTCATTTATTTCCTGTGTGTGAAACATTTTGGTTCCCTCTCAGGATATATCCTCTCTTTGTCAAGCACTGGCATCCCTAGAAGTTCTTAATTTGACAAACAATACCATGGAGAATGATGTTGTAGAAATTCCAATGCTCGAGAAAATCCGAATTCTTGTTCTCAACAACTGTGGTGTAACATGGGAACTGGTATACCCAATTGCTACCACTTTGAAGCTTTTGTTGTTAGTCATTGCCAATCACACTATGAGCTCATTTTAACTTCTTAATATAACTTCTTAATAACAGGTTGAAAAGATTAAAGTTTCCTTTTCATGTATCAGTGAACTCCACCTCATGTCAAACAGGCTCAGTATGATCATGGTTAGTCTTTCTTCTTATACCACAGCATCCATGTGCATCTGATGATAATAGAAAACACATCTAGGTGTTTGTGGATTATTCTTTCCAATATTTTGAGTGCATGTTTTTCTTGCTTCAGCAAGGTGTACATCAACATTACGAATTATGGTTTTCTGTGCATCTAACTGTATCTCGCTTTCTTATCTAGACCCCAGACGGAAAGTTTGTACAAGGTTTCAATACACTGCGGCTCCTAAATTTAGAAGATAATCACATTGATTCATGGGGTGAAATTGTGAAACTTTCTTACTTAAGAAGGTATGAAAATGGAAATAGTAATGTTTCCACCCTTAATTTGATTGATACTTCTGCATTTGATTTGGGTACTGTGAATATTTATCATCTCTCTCCCTTGTTTCTCCAGTTTGGATCAACTCCATTTGAACAAAAACAGGTTAAAGCATGTGAAGTATCCATCTAATCTTTCACCAGATGGACCTCTTGATAATGCAGCTGCTGTGCCATTTGAAAATTTGCAAGTTCTTTTGTTAGGTATATGCCTTCTGTCAGTGGGGGTAGATTTTGTTGTCTTTGCATATAAAGAACCGAAGATTCGAGCATGATTCTGTTTAACTTTAGTACTGCACTAGTGCTTCCTGCTTTTCAAATGGAAGTGAAAACTAAAGATACTGTGCTAATTTTGATTTTTTTTAAAAAAAAAATCGCCAGGATCTAATGGCATAGATGACTTTTCTTCAGTGGATTCACTTAATCTGTTCCCAAGTTTAAGGGTGAGCTGGTTTCAGTGAATTACACTTGTTTTTTGGAATCTTGTTGCTGATCTATAATACATTGGTATGACCATACTGATCTCTAATTTTTTGAAGGATGTCAGGCTTTCTGATAATCCTATAGCTGATCCTGCCAAGGGTGGTGCTCCTCGTTTTGTGCTTGTTGCTCGACTTAGGAAAGTTGGAATACTAAATGGCAGTGAGGTTTATGCCAACTCCCTGGATGTTTTTTTAGAAAGTACAATATGTTGTACAGATATATGACATCTTTAATCCTTCTTGCCATGTCTAGATAAGCCCACGTGAACGGAGGGAATCTGAAATACGGTCAGTTGATCCTTTGTATCTGTAAATCATTCCATCTAGTATATGATGATATGAGGTTTCTTTGTGGTATGGCCAGTCAAGCCTATTCAAGATATCAGATCAGTATAATATTAATGGAAATTTAAAAATGTTTTCCTCTATCTGAACTGCAGAGTTTTCTTCTGGTTCTCTGAGGAAATGCTACTACATTCTTTTGGGCTTTTTTAAAAAAAAAATAAAAATAGAAAGATCCTTCTTGCCTTTCTTGAGGGCACACTGCAATTCTGATACAAGCAATGCCATTGTAGATATGTCCGCCTTGTTATGGGAAAAATAGAATCAAATGACCCAGAAGAGATCAAACGGCTGCATCCTAGGTAAGTTTGTGGCATTTATCTCATTCTTAGGCTTTAAATTGTATATGCTGACACAGCATGATCCAGAGAAGAAAGACTCCATTGATTTTGTGATATAATTCTTTTTAGGGGTGACCGGGTGGGCATTCATTTTTTTTTGGTTTGGTTAATTTGTCTTTTGGAAATTTTGGCTCCTGACATTTGAAAAACAAACAAAGCAAATAAATTTCGATTTCTGAAATTTACAAAACAACACAGGAGAGCTGTGTGTCATTTCATTAAGAAAGGAAAAACTTACAAAAATGGGATGGCTAGAAAAAACCCTTCCCAACATACCCACTGACACTAACTGCAAAAAGAAAATAAAAACCCAACCATAACCAACTTGCCATACTAGGTCACTAAGGGCTTGGAGCAAGCGACCTCATGAGAAGCTCCTGAAGAGCAGAAGCACTGGCAAATCATACACCCTGAACTCTGTCTCTAGTGGATCTTAATCTAGCTGACCACTGCCACACCTCTGATGCACGATCCCGACTATTGGATATGAGAGGGATAGATCAGACTGAGCAGCACACAAACAAGAGGGGTTGGGGGTTGGGGTGGGAGGTAGAGTAATACAGAAAAGCAGAGGGAGGGAGAAACCTTCTGGAAGGTGGGAATCGTTTTTTGTGTTCACTGTATCGGTGAATGGCATCTCCATGGCACTGCTTGCATTTCTTCTAGAGGGAGAATGAGAGAAGAATGAATGTGGGGGGCTACAAGAGACAGGTGCCATCTGTTGCCAACTTGCCATCACCCATCAGACCACGGATGGCAACAAATGGGTCTTGGCCCTTCATGTCGAGGTGGCATTGGCCTACCATTCTCATCAGTTATGTCGCAAGAAACTACAGCTGAACCAAAAACTGAGGATATATGTTTCTTTTGCCTTCAGTGTTTGGTGTGTTTTTGCCACCCCTAATCTGTTTCTTAAATGATCAAATTCAACTATTGCTTTGAAGACCATCATTAGCCATGACATAACACATTCATTCAATATTCAATGGAATCAACATCAATGATGCTGTGTATCATGTGTATGCAGTGATTATCTCTAACCATGAGAGCTGCAGCTGGCTTGAATAGCCTATGGGATATGCAATGCAGAATAATTAAGGGTTTTATGGCTAGCTTTCATCGATCAGTTTTATTCACTTCTGAGATGTACTTGATAGTTGCATCACTGGTGGTAAGATTGTTAATGATACTCATACCGGAAGAAAAAAACTTGATGCAGATTTGCTGAACTGAAGTCCTTTCATGGTATTGAGGATGAGAAGCCAACTTCAAGCACATCGGGGCCACAAAAGATGGCTTCTGGTCTTATAAGTACTGATCTTGGACTTTAATCTTGACAATATTTACACAGTTGATGGGTCAGCTGAAAGAACTGGTTGTTTTTGTACGTTGCATGCAGGTGTTACATTGAAATGTGTGGGGCCATCAATGGGTGAAAAGCAACCACTGACAAAGAAACTGCCTGCTACAACAACTGTAAGTACTTGTTGGTACTACATAGGTATCCTTATTTATCGGGTTGTTGTTTGCATTTCTCTTGGGAGGTTCTAGTTGTATACTATTGCAGAGCAATGGCGGCCGGACATGGTTTCCTGATTTTTATCCGAGCTATCCCTTAGCAACAATTGATATGCTAATTTGACTGCTGGGAACTAGTAAAACTTGTGGTGCCTACTAATTCAAAGACCCTTGTTTTTTTTTCCATGTATCTATGAAATACAGTAATCCTTAGACTACTATGTGTTACAGATCGGGAAGTTGAAATCTTTGTGCGAAAGCTTCTTTAAACTGAAGGACATAAAAGTGAGACTGTTTGTCGAAGAAGAGGTATGAATTGTCACTTATCATGTACGATTATTGTTTCATACTTCCTATCGAAAAGATCTGGAGCTGTACCTTTCATGCATAAAGTCGTGTATGATGACTACTGCATTTACTGGAACAGGGATGCCCTCTACCACAACTTCTGGAGGAGGACACGGCCTCTCTGATTGAGCTTGGAATTGGCTCGGGCGCAACCATTGTTGTGGACGAAGAGAGCTAGCCAGTCGTCTTCAGAGAAGTCGGGAACTGTATGACGCAAACTACTTTTATTAGTCTTTGAAGAGAAGAGAGCTGATGATGCTCTTCGTTGTCCTGTATATTTCTCTCTGTGGAAATGTGCACTTGATGAATATTGTTGCGGGTTTGGGCTACAAAATGGATCAGCATAGTAACAACATTGTGAGATCTATTCTTTACAGAGGGAGTATTACCACGTAACCATCCTTATTCGATAAAAGCAATTAGCCATTTGTCTCGACCTTCAATTGATCAATCCTAATGATAGAATCACAAACAAATTTGCACTGATGCTAATGAAGGGATTGGTGATGCACAATTTGTATGGTTCCTTGTTAAAAAGCATGTTCATGCCATTAATGGAGTGTTTGAGACTGCTCCGCTCTACGTTTTCAGCTCTGCTCCGCGTTTTTATCCAAACGGTTTCAATTCCACGCACTCCGTTCGAGGAAAAATTGTGGAGTTGTGGGTGCTCCACAAACTCTAGGTTTTTGCGGCGCTGCTACGGTGAAGTTTATGGAGCAATCCTAAACACCCTTAGTTTTAGATCTTTTGGTTTGCAAGGTCTGGTTACTTTAATGTTAACCAATGTATTTGTCGACAATCACCCTATTTATTTAAACGTATTAGTTATGATATTATGTTTTTCTCTCACAGTAAACTAAAAACAATATGAGTTGACTTATGTATCGCAGCGACCGAAGGTAAGTTCTCCAGTTTCTGTTTTTCAGAAGTGTATCTTCTCAATAATCGTTGCATAGGAAAAAAAAAATCCAAACCACTGGTGAACAATACAATAAAAAGTCGCTATAGTACAAACGCCGATTGTAAAGTTACACGTGTCGCCCGTTGGTTGTCAAGCAAAGGATGGCCGGTGTCCAAAGTCAAAATCCCATTTTTTTAATCTGTTTTTTTATTTAAAACTTTTCCTGCAGCTGCAGTCTGCAGGATTTAGCGATTTGCACTCCACCTGACGTTGCTTTGCCCGCAACCGCAACTTTTGCTTGCCACGACCACGACGGAGGCCCCGCCAGATCCAGGTTCCCGGGCGTCCTCCTCCATTCCGGTCCTCTCATCCTTCCATCTCCCGCCCGTCCCTCGTCGGAGCACGAGCACGAGAACCAAAAAGTCCCGGACTGCGTTCCCCTCTGCTCTCCTTTTCTTCTCCTCTTCACCCCTCGTCTGACAACTGGGCGACCCCCGCCAGGTCTTCGCCGGCGACGAGCACCCACCAGGTATGCGCACCCCCTCCTCATCCCATCCTGCTGTTTGGCTATCTGTATTCGGATCTGAGCCGATTTTACAGGTGTGTTATGCCTACTAACTAAGATTTTATTGCAAAAATTATTGGTTGTACACCCATGTCCTGTACTGCTCCGCCCCTGCCACTGCTCCCTTCAACTCCACCACCAGGGGATGCTCCGGGGGCTTAATTGAATGGGCTCTCTTATAACCAGGGCTGGCGCATGGCTCCAGGCCAAGATTGTTGATCCCGTGCTGCAGGTCATCAGAAGGTAGAGAGGACCCCCACTCTCCTCTTTCCCCACATCTGCTGCACTTCTTCAACCCGAGAAATCGCTTCATTTCAGTCATAATAATAGCTAATGCGTCCTACGGAGGAACATTTCATTTCAGGCCAAGATTTTGGCATTCAGCTTGGCAGTACCCTGATTCTTTGCATGCATGTCTTCTCCATCTGCTTCTTGACTGTTGAGGTTGCTGACAACCTTCTGTTGGAATGTCGTGCAGGGGAGCAGAACCCAAGCAACTGGCCTTCTCTGCTGCCCTTGGTGTCACGATTGGGATCTTTCCAATATGTGGTAAGGGGCTCCCTAGTATATGCATTTCATTGTCCCACTCTCTTATCATGCAACTAAAGCATGCCCCATCTTTTCTCAAAGAAACCCTCCCGTTTTTTTGCTCTGTCGCGCCTATAAGTACGACATAGGATAGGTTAAATTGAGTCTAAAAGTTCCTCGAAATTTCGACGGTAGTCATGCTCATTCATGCCTGCAAACCAATCCGGCAGTCATGCTTAATCACCAATCCTGCATTGTATCTATGTAGCTTTGTAATGAGTAACAGTAACCGTCATATCGATTGGCAATCTAGCCATATGTTCCTCAAAGCGTCATCACTTATCCTTGAAGCATTTTGTGATTCCAGGGACCACTGTTATTCTTGGTGCTGTTGCTATAGCAATGTTGGGAAGTCGTTGCAATGCTGTTACTGTTATGGTTCTAAATTTGGCTGCCACTCCAATTGAGCTAAGGTACACACACTCAATCTCCTGTGGCCAAAGCCATACCTGATTGCCTACGAAGGTCTCGAGTTTCTGTGAGGTCGTTGCATAGATCAAGCTTGTATTCTAGTAGTATGCTAGTTACTGCATCAAGAAAGAATCTTCAATAATTGTATATGCACTGTGACACTTCTGAAATCAGTTATTAT
The DNA here is from genome assembly GCA_022036555.1 of Microstegium vimineum. NCBI lineage: Eukaryota > Viridiplantae > Streptophyta > Magnoliopsida > Poales > Poaceae > Microstegium > Microstegium vimineum. Next base: position 43,117,814 of record CM039121.1, on the reverse strand, counting down.
TGCCACGACTATGGGTGTTAGAATTTTGCAGGCTCGATTGAGTCTTAACTGAATATATCATCAAATTCTTCCCTGCGTCAATGATCTGCTTCATTTTGCTTTACAGTTCAACTGAGACATGCTTTTGATATGAATAATCAAACTGTACAGCAGTGGTGTAGGCTTATAATCCATCATGTTTTTAATTCATTTGCAGCTAACTGATGAGTTTCTCGTTCACCAGATTCTTTCTTTCTGGTTTCAATATGTTTGGCTCTGCTAATTGCTTATCCTTTTTTTCTGCAGCTTGATCGTCCCTTTCTTGCGTTTGGGGGAAACCATCACTGGCAGTGGGCACTTCCCCTTGACAGCTGACGCATTGAAGAATGTCCTCACTGGTCATGCCTCGAAGGATGTGCTACTGAGCATCGTCCATGCGGTTAGCGAACAGCCTTTCCACAATCAGTTCTGCTTATTCATAGGATAGGAGCACTATTTTACTCTTGCTTTGCTGCAACATTTGACATAAAACTACTGCTATTGTCAACAACAGATGCTGGGTTGGCTCATTGCTGCACCATTTGTACTGGTCGTGCTGTATGCCGTTTCGTTCCCTTGTTTCAAGGTCCTGGTCAACAGGTTTGGTGGCATTCCTTCGAGCCCCAGGACCCCAATCAAGGCAGTGTAACTAGTGTGGCAGGGTGCTCCTGAAATTGTGTACAACAAATTCTTTGTGATGCCTTTGGGTTGAGATGGGTTCCAGCATCATGTTGCTTGGCCATCCCAGGCATTGGCAAATAAATACAACTTGAAGCGTATATCCTCTATAATTCTGTATGCTGGCTTCACAATCATATAGTGAGATGTGTATTTATGAATTTATTTACAGTATTTAAATGAAGCTAGGAAGCACAAAGGGCACGGACCACTGCCGTTCTTCCTTTTTATACGGCATAGTCTGTGTTCAGCTAAATTTTCTGTAGGTGCTGTAAATGCTTGTAGGAATTCAGAGGCAGCTGTTTGAAATTTGAACCATAGGTTTTCAGTGGCAAGGTAACCAAGTGCTTAAGGATCCTATTAAAATGTACTCCCTCTGTTTGAAATTATAAGACATTTTGACTTATGTATTGTTTTATTGTATACCTAAACATAGTGCATATCTAAGTGCATAGCAAAAACTAAAACTATAATATTTAGAAAAGCTAAATTATCTTTGATTTGGAATGGAGGGAGTGCGTAACATTGATGAATACACATTTAAGCTTTATAAGTGCTCATTAATTAATTAAAAAAATAAAACAGAAATACTCCCAACTTAAGAACCGTACCTTCGCAAAATGCTTTAGAAGTTGTAATATGGATGCCTCACTCTGCAGGACGAAATTTCTTTTGTGAAACGAACAAGGCCGGCACGACTACTGCCTCTCATGACAGGTCAGATACAATAAGGAAAACAGCCTATTGGAATCGCGAGATGTTCCTATGGAAAAAAAAAGGAAAAGAAAGAAAAAAGAATCGCAAGATGCATGTTCTGAGCCTGCCATGATCCACATATATTGCTCCTACTAGTGCTAGGGGCGCGCCCATGCGCGCCGATTGGCACCCAAATATTGTTACGTTTTAGTAGTTTGAACATTACAAATATAAGTGAATGCAATCAGATAAAAGGGAGAAACGCTTGAGGTAAAAGAAACGAATAGCATAGGAATTTCGCCATCCAGCCTTAAAAAATGGTTGTACCATGAATGTTTTAGTTCCAGCCTAATCAAGTAGGGTTTTGCACTATCAATAGGTTAGCTTTGAAACTGCGACAGTCAAACACGCCATAGATTTTTAATAAATAAACAACAAACCTTTGAGAAGAGCAAGCGGGTATATTTAGGTTTATATAGGTAGGATATACATTACACATACACTACAGATATATATATTACACATACACTACAGATATATATAATTACATTGATGGATACATATTTACAGGTAGTGATTTGGACGTCCATACAGGCGAGTCATGGCCAATTTTTTCATGGACGATATGCCACCACAGGTCGGTGCTGAAATAGATGGATAGAAAACAGATAATTAAATGCACAAAACTGACAACGCATAGGCTACGTTCAGGTGATCAGATATTCAGATATGCAGAAATAAAGAAGCTGAGGACAGAACAAGGGTATTCAGATATCAGATAAATCAGGTTCTAAAAAAATCCAGTGGACTTGAAATTACCAAGATAACATTTTATCCCACCTAAAAGGTATATTACAGCAAGATGGAGCGCACATGATCAGCAGCATGATCATTGTTTGAACTGTAACCGCGGTGCAAATGTTCAAGGTAGGCCAAATCAAAACTTAACTGAAATCAGAAAAGCACATGATCAACAGGCAATAAACTGAAGCATTACCATGAAGAAAGGAAAGAGGCATACATCATATTGTTAATTGTTTAGACTATGACATGAACCACAGGTTTTTGAAAGATCGGCAACAGGATCATTGCTTGAGCTGAAACCACAATGTGAAGGTTGAAGGTAGACCAACTCAAAACTTGACTGAAATTGGGAAAGCACATGATCAGTCCCAAACAGAACTTAACTGAAATTAGGAAAGCACATGATCAGAAGGAAAAATGTTGAACCATTACCATGAAGATAGGAGGAGACATACATCATATCATTTAGACTCTGGCAGAAACTGACCATATTTTTCATAGGCTAAGACTAAAGAACATTGTTTTTTACTGCTAGGTGGTGTTCGATGCCAAAGAAGCTCATTCTCCTGCACCACATTTGGTAAGTACCAACCAACCGTTAGTACCACCCAAGCAAGATTTCAACTGAATAAGCAGCCGAACCCTAACATTCTTTTTTGGGATTTGAGAAAACAGCCATGTACCAATAAGACATTTAAAAATAACCTGGAATTGTAGAGTTTTCTTGGCTCAACACAGTACTCCACAGGGCAAAAGTATTTTAAATTGGTTGGTGGTTCATGCCCAAGAAGAAAAAAAGACAGAGTTGTACTAAGTTAAGAATGTAGAGTGAATAAACAACCTTGTGGTCATCCACTGGAGCCCAATAGCCTAAGACTGCTTAAAGCCACATGGTGCAGCATGTAAGGTGAGGTCAACATTAAAACTGTTTTTTGGTTGACCATATGATGGGAGTTGTGATGACTCAAAATTGTCGCATAGAACATACATCGCTGCGTAATATTGAGGGGAACCATTAAAAAAAGAGGACACCATGAACCATCTCCAAAAAGCTACGCACCACCATTTAGCAACTAAAAATTAAGGAAGAAAAGTGTAAACCACTAATCTCCAAAAATTATGCAGCAACAAAAATACTTTTCCTCATAGGCTATACTTTAGAAGAAGGTATTATGCAGCGCCATTCACCAACTAAAAATTAAGGAAGAAAAGTGTAAACCACTAATCTCCAAAAATTACGCGGCAACAGTGAATGAGATCCTAAACAAAGGCAGCAAATGGCATCTTTCGTAACTTAAATGGGAAAAAGGTGCAAGCATTTGACAAAGTTTTTGGCCAATGTGGAAAATATGTTGCATGTTCAACGCTAAAGCCAACAATTAATCCTGATCTGAAGAAAGACCTTTGGATTTTCTAATGAGTTTCTTGGTGTCACAATTTTGAAGAGAAATGAGGTACAGTGCGCAGGCAACACCAATTATTAGCAACTACACTTATAAAGCTTGATGTGTCTACATGTAACCTAACATGTCGTAAATATCCAGATAGGTGAAGTGGCAAACCTCAGAACCAAGCAACTTATATAGCAGCAAAGGCAACATCGAGCAAGCCTAAATGGGTATGGCCTGTTTTTTTTTTAAAAAAATGTTACCATTACAACTGGAGCCCCAAAACACAGTAACGCTAGTATTACAAAGTTAGTGACACCATTATTAGGAAATAAAAAAAAGACCGGCAATGTGAAAGTTAGCCTATATCAGTAGTGCAGGTTCTATAATTCAAAAGGACAAGCAGATCCTGTAAATCGACCAAACTGAATAATAGTAAAAATAGATTGTGTGAAGCAAAGTACACAATCAAACTTCCCAAGTTGAGTTTATTCTTACCAAGAGTGGTTGTACAATCTTTTTTCATGCCATGTAATCATCCAACCACGAGACTGATCTCCAATCTTGTTAACATGTGTTCCTGCAAAAGGTATTGCTTCTACAAATCCAGGAAATAAAAAGAGAAACTCTATCTAATCCCTGCAAATAATTAGATAAAGCCTTTGTACCCGAGACAATTGCAGACAGTGGTATGTCCTATTCCCCAAAATAATATGATGAAGTAAACCAAAATTTATTAGTTGGTATAAAAACAAGACCTTCAGTTGCTGCCATTGACCTCATGCCTCTGAAATCGGCACCTCTAAAAACAATAAAGAGTGGGCCCGTGCCTCTGAAATTGGTGCCGCCCCGTACCAGTTTAGCGCTTTGGCAATGCAGGATGCTCACAATTTATTTTGATAGGGTATTCATCTGGTGAATCTACTGGCCGCAGTAACACGGGTAAATAAACTCGACTGTCGGCAGTAAATAAAGTGATAGAACCAGACATTTAGTATGTCATTTGCACTTGACTGAGAACACTAAAGTATTGCACTCTGCTCTAAAACCTTGCATTTGCAAAAGCTAAACATGGTAGAAGAACATAGCAAAATATGAAACAAACTGTATATGAAATCCAAATCTCTGGAAGAGGCACATGCAATTAACACAGATCAATTTGTCGGAGAAATTAACCTGCACAAAAATCATAAATCACAAAACTAAAATTGGAGCATGCTAACAACAATCGAGCAGGAAAGAACCTCTGGCCATGGCATCGGGGGCTGGTGTTGCCCTGGCTCGTTTCCATCTTGAAACCTTCGGCTCATCCATTCCAGGATTTACACAAAACAATTAAATGCACACAAAAAATCCTCACGCTCTCCTTTTTTTTTGCACAGAAGAACCAGAATCCCCAAAAGCATATGACTTATCTACAGGGAGGGGGAGGGAGAGAGCTGCGCTCGACTGGGGATAGCGCAGCCGCGACTGCCTGCGCCGAGCACGGTACGGTGTCGGTGTGCCCCAAGGGCCCGCCTGCGCCGGAGGTGGCACGGAAGGGATGTGGCTGCCGGTGGTGGCCGCCCGCGCCGAGCACGCGACGGAGAGCAGTAGGGACCCGACCGCGTCGGGGTTGGCGGGGAAGGGCGCCGGGCCGGGCGATGGGAAGGGAGAGAGGCCGTCGGGGCCTGGCCGTCCCCCCTCTCTCTCTCGCTCCCCACCCTAGACGACGCGGCTGTTCGCACCGCGCACGCAGCGAGGTGTTGCCCCCCACCACGCTCGGCGGCACGGCGCGCTGCCCACCGCGGCCCGCCTTCCGCTCTCCCCTCCCCCACGCGGCTTCGTGCAGGCGCTCCGCCGGGACGCACGTCGGCGGCGCAGCGCCGCCAGGCCCGCTTGTGGCTGCCCCGCCGTGCTGGCGGTTGCCTCCCCACCAGCGCGCACCTCCCTCTCTCTCTCAGCAGGACTCGCCTTTGTCTTGCCCCTCCCCCTGGCCAGGACTGGGGAGGGTGCCTCTGATATTCGGCCGCGCGCGCAGCGGGGAGGTCGCCGTCGTCGCGGCCAGCCGCTGCGCCGCAACTTCAGGAGGGAGAGGAAGAGGGAGAGGGAGAGAGTTAGGGAAGAGCGGGTAAGGCCGGAGCGGCGCAGCAGCCGGGGCCAGGCGAACCGGGCGAGAGGAAGGGGAAAGAGGGGTTGGGATAGAGAGAGGATGCGGGCGGTGGTCTGGGTCTGGCTAGAGGGCGGGGGTGGTTTACGTAAAAGCGGCAGGCGGGCGGGTAACCGCAAAAAATCAACGAAATCTGATTTTCTTCTTCTTCGGCCGACTGATTTCTATAATACAGGGGCCTAGACGTAATAAAATAGAATGCATTTACTGTTCATGTCGTCTTGGCTGGACGGAGGGTTGATTTCGACTAAATTGAAGGACTTTTATGAAAAAACACCGGCGGCGTGGGGGCGATCCTAGCCGTCCATGGGCGCGATCGGACGGCCGGAATGAGGGGGACGACGTGGCCAGGGCGACGCCGCGTCCAGGCCGGCGCTTCTAAAGAGAGTTCATCGGTGCCCGACTGCTTGTTAGGTGGGCACGCTGTGTTTGCGTGTGGGCACGCGCTCGGTGGCACATGAGCTGCATGCCAGTGGCTGCTCCCAAGCAGGGTTTCCATTATCAGACATAAAAAATTATCGAATGTCATAGATAGGTAGGATAAACATGATATATTGAAAATATCGGATTAAATTTAAAAAAATCAAATTGTTTTTGAAAAAATCCGTAGAGTTTGACTTGAAACTATTCCTAAGCTATTAAATATCACTTGTTCACAAATAAATTAAAAATGAAACAATATAAGTGTGGGATCGTCGCGTGGGTGAATTTGAGTCGTCAATGTAGAAGAAAACATAGATTTTTTTTTGACAGATGTCTGATTTTATTATTGGAGCCTACGAATAGAACAGAAATCTCAAAAATTTCGGTGAATTTTGGCCGATGTCTACATCAGATGAGTGTCGTTTTGTCGAGCGGTCCTATTTGCGATACGAGTAGTCACCTCAATAGGGAGAAGGGTAATAATATCTTTTTCGCGTTGAAGGGATTCCCAAAAAGCAAAAACAAAAGAATTAAATAGGGATTACGGCAAAAAAATCAAGGTACACACGTTTATGCTGGCAATTTTGCAAAGTCAATCTTTTGTATGGCAATTTTGCGAAGCCCGTTCTTTGCAATGGAAAATAGCCAATTTTCACATCAAGCACCAAGTCACCGATATGGATATATAGGATGATGGCTAACCGCATCCACCAAGAAGTTCACGTCTCCTACACTGGCAACTGGAATCCTACAATTCCTGTGCTATTCTGTATTGAGGTAATTTAGTTCCATAAACTCTGAATTGCATGGAAGAACAATGTTCAGGCTAGTAAGGACACGAATCGAGGAAGTGCTCCTTGGCTGCGCCCATCACCAGTTATGTGTTACAAGAGATCTACGGACGGAGGGAGTATCTACTTATCTAATATTAGATGAGGAGACTACCTAGTTATGTATGATGTATCCATTTAACTATGTTGATATTTTTTTAAAAAAATATATCTCTATTCCTCTGTCCAGATTAGTATTTTTAATAGACAAGTGCCTTCTCTGTGTATATTTTAATAATATGATATATATATATATAATATAAATAGCATTAACTATAAATTTTATATAAAAAGATATGGAGATAGATGTAGATTTAGATGACAGATATAGATGTAGATGTAGATGTTGATATAGATATAAATATAGATATAGATTAAAATAGAGATTGAGAAGCATAGAAGAGATACAGATAGAGATAGAGAAGTAGAGAAAAGATAGAAATAGAGATGGAGATGGAATGCACACCATATAATATAAATAGCATCAACTATAAATTTTATATAAAAATATATGGACATAGATGTAGATTTAGATGACAGATATAGATGTAGATAGAGATATAAATTAAGATAGAGATTGGGAAGCATAGAAGAGATAGAGATAGAGATAGAGATAGAGATAGAGATAGAGAAGTAGAGAAAATATAGAAATAGAGATGGAGATGGAATGCACACCATAAAATTTATTTGATATAACTCAGAACATACAAAACCGCTCATACATTTGAATTTTGATATAACTCAGACAATATCCAAAATATAATTTGATGAATGCACTATGGACTCTCTATAAATAGGCACCAAGTGCTCTTCCCTTTCCTCCTCACCCGACAAAGTACCGCAGTTCCATTGAATTCAACAATGAAGGCTCAGATCGCAGCAACAGTCGCACTCTTGCTCCTCCTGACCTTGGGTGAGTGACTTCAGTAGTGTTTGACTATTGGTTGTATGGATACGTATACTGAATTTGCCCGTGCATACATCCAGGTGCTGAGGCCGACCTCTGCGTCACGCGTAGCAGGACCTTTCAAGGGTGGTGCCACCAGAGCACGAATTGCATCATTGTCTGCAAAAGCGAGGGCAGTACCGGCGGCTTCTGCAAGCTTGGAGCTTGCATGTGCACTAAGGAGTGTGCCGGAGGTGGTAGTGGTAAAGACACAATGGTGTTACCTAATCTCTCCGGTACAGATCCCGTCGGGCCGGTTTCACCGCCGCTACCCAAACCCCCGCCTCGTAAACCGCCGTCACTTGAAGATGACATGGAAGAAACATCGGTGGAGACGACGACTACATGGGCACCAAGAGTCGGAGACCATATATGAGGAGTTATTTGCTGACAGTTGGTCCTTGGATTTTGTGTGATGACACTACGTACTATGTTACGTACGCACATCAGATCAGAATTTGAGTTGATGAATAATGATAAAAAGGATTTGTTATGCCAGCTCTAGAGTTGTTTGAGTGTTGATGAATAATAATAAATGGTTTTACCAAATCTGCATGCATGATAAGGTTATTTGTTGATGTTGGTCATGGATTGATCCAAAAACGGCAGCACAATATCGCAGTCAGGTTGCGGATTGACATGACAATGTCTTACCAGCCGTTGGATTCACCTCCCACAATTCTTCTTCTTCACCTTGGGAATTACAGTAGCTACCACCCTATACTTCTGCTTGTAAATAATTTGGAGTCGTATAGATGTCTCAGGTTGAAATTACTTGAACGTTGTTTTGTTCAGTGTAGAATCAAATGCTAAATGCATCTCTAAACATTATTTTAGACAGACAGATATATTAATTGAGAGTGAATATAATTCAAAGGTGGACTTGGACTTAGGCAACAGCGTGATCCAAACGATCACTACCTCAAGCAAAACATTAGAAGCATCTTTAAAGACCTACGAGTATTTTGAAAAGTCCAAGACACATGATGGAACCAAGACGAGCCATGCATGACTCAGCCACAGTTCTAATGGTGGAGGCAGCAGCTCTAGCTCCGGCTGCAGCTGTCACGGCTCGTCTTCAGATACGGCACACAAACTTCTTAACTGATAATCAAGAGCTGGTTCACTTTCTAAATTCATCTGATCAATCCAATCCTCCGGATTGGAGAATCAAGCACCTGACTCAGCTCTTCCTCAACTTCAGTCAAAAACAGAGGTACAACAACTTTCAAGATCAAAAGGAGTCTGAATCAAACTGCTGACACTCTTGCAAAAGAGACGGTTAGGGACATGGGATTCAACTACTCCTGTTCCTTCCTTTCTCTGTTCAAATGCAGATCATGTAAACCAGTGCACATTACCAGTTGCACTTCAGTCTATAACAATTGACTCATAATGGTCCTAACAGCTAGATGCTGTTGAAATAAAATTGTAAAAAAAAAACAAAAAAAAGGAGCGCCAATCCTCCCACGGAGGTAGATTTTATTATTATGACTGGGAGCTGCTCCGAGTGGGAGCTAGAGTTGCTAGGAGCTAATGATTGTGAGCTGTACCAAATTGATCACCTGAAATCCTCCCGCAGTTATGTATAACTCGGTTGCAATTGCAAACTGTTAGATATGTACAAGTGTCTGACCCTCAAAACTGTACCACACCAACATTCGGAGACAATTTCTATTTCTATACGAAGTTATACAACAAAATGCCCCCCACGCCCAAAAAAGAACTATTCCACTGTTATCTGAAGCACGGTGGTGAGCCTCGGTTTCCTATACCTCCTCAGCAGCAGCGACGAGCACACCACGCTGACGGACGAGAATGCCATGCACGCGCCAGCCAGCCAAGGCGGCATCTGGATCCCAGTGAAGGGAAATAACGCGCCAGCAGCCACGGGGATGGCAATCACGTTGTAAGCCATGGCAAAGAAGTAGTTCCACCGGATCCGGCTGAATGTCTTCCTTGAGAGGTCAATAGCTGTGATCACATCCTCCAGGTTGTTCCGGACGAGCACATAATCAGCCGCCTCAATAGCAATGTCAGTGCCTGCACCGATGGCCATGCCAACATCAGCGGCAGCCAGGGCAGGCGAGTCGTTGATGCCATCTCCGACCATTGCAACAACACTGCCATCCTTTTGCAGAGACCGGATAACATCGGCTTTTCCGGCTGGCATAACCTCAGCTCTCACGTCGTCAATGCCAACCTGCAGAAAGCCAGAAACCCATAATTTCAGGATTTCACATTTCATACCAGCACGTTAATAAATGTTCTGGTGTAAGTTGCTTAAACTACAGCTTGGCAACTAAACTAACCTCCTTTGCAACTGCTCGTGCAGTCCTCCAGTTGTCCCCAGTGACCATAACTGGATGAACACCCATCTTTTTTAGACCTTGTATAACCACAGCAGCCTCCCTTTTCAAAGGATCGGTTATACCAATCAAGCCAATGAAGTCACCGTCGTATGCTACGAGAATACCAGTTTTTGCATTCAGCTCCATATCTACCAAGAAACATTCAGCTTCTTCAGGAATGTTTACCCCATTTTCAGTTATCAATGCACGATTCCCTACCTGCATAAGTATTTAAGCATCAACATGTTATATTTACTCGGACATGTAAGTATGTAACACGTTATAAATCAAGTCCATCCTCCAATTATTTGAAGGGGCAAAGTAAAAGCAAAGCTATATTCTCCAACTCACCAAAATTTTCTTCCCATTGATCCAACATTGAATCCCTTTGCCAGGCAAGGCAGAAAAGTCCGTGACTTCCAGAAGCCACTGAGAAAGTATCTCTTCTTTTCTTCTATTAATGTTGTCTTTTGCTGAGGGAAGTTTGCCGAAGAAATGGAAATGAAATGCATAATCCAAGATAGCTTTTGCAAGTGGGTGCTCACTGCTTGCCTAAATTACGAAAACCAAAATAAGTTTAGCAGTTACAGCTTGGCACTTTGCTGGAAGCATCATAGGAAAGTAATGCAAGAGTACAGTTGTTTTCCCTTTTTGTTCACCTCACCTCTGCAGATGCTACCAATGTGAGAAAGTCCCCCAGATCCATTCCAGAAAAAATCTTTGTTGTTGTTATAGTAGCCTTTCCTTGGGTCAGTGTTCCGGTCTTGTCGAAAATAACATATTTCACATTCTGAGCTCTCTCCAGGGCATCTCCGCCCTTTACAAGTACTCCGTGAGTAGCCCCAACTCCAGTTGCTACCATAACAGCAGTTGGTGTTGCCAGACCAAGAGCACATGGACAAGCAATCACCACAACAGATATGGAGAACATGAGGGAGAAAACAAAGCAATTGCTACTTTCAGCAGACCATGAGTTTGGATATGCTCCCAACCATCCACATAGAAACCTAGAAAGTCAATAATGCACGAGTCAGAAACTTAAAAGAAAATATTTATATCCACAGTACTGACCCCAGAGATGTTGAAACTTACCATGCAAGAAATGTCAAGAAGGACAAGGTGATGACAATAGGAACGAAAATGCTAGCTACCTGAAATGAGGTAATGTCAGCACAAAAGGGGCATGCAATTATAGGTGTTGATAATAAAGCAAAAGACCACTGCATATCAAGGATTTATGTCATGTGTACTCTGGTATATCCAAGATTTTTTAACAAAAAGGTATGAATGTAAGAAAGGTGCTCTATAAGAATTTAGAAGAAGAAAAAAAAATCAACCAGGTCATGCCAGGTAACCATCAAACAAATGTAAAACTTGCCATAAATGATTTAATTTTCTCTACAAGACATTTTAAATAGAAAAGGAAGAGTCAATGTTTTAACAATAATAACAACATATGGAGTAGCAGATTTAAGGTGCCCAAAACAATGCTTTGAAGATTTAAGATTACAATATGGAGCTAAGAGACTATATTTATAAGCTAAGTTTGAATATTTAAGATTACAATATGGAGCTAAGAGACTATATTTATAAGCTAAGGAATTGATAAGTGTACTTACATAATCAGCAAACTTCTGAATAGGGGCTTTAGACATCTGGGCAGTTTCAACAAGAGAAATTATCTGGCTCAAAACTGTCCCAGATCCTACTTTAGTCGCTTGTATATGAAGAATACCATGCAAGTTCATTGTGCCTCCAATTACTACGCTGGATACTTCCTTGGAGATTGGTACAGATTCACCAGTTACCATACTCTCATTGACATGACTGGTACCCCAAATGACGATACCATCTGCAGGAACCTTTGAACCAGGAAGCACTTTTAAGGCATCACCAGGTTGTACTAACGATGCGTCAATCTCCTTCTCTCCTGAATATTTTCCCTCTGTGTTTGAGAAAAATAATCTGAGTTTATGTGTACGACTAACAGAAAAAAGAAAGAGAAAATGCCCTAAAGACTATTGTGCAGAAGGCTACTCTAAGCAACCAGTTAAGATGGAATGCACCACCAACAAGAAGATTAAGGTTTACCATATGAAGACTACTTCTACAAGCTTTCTATAACTGCTAATTGTTACTACTGAAAGTGATCTTTCCTTTGGAAAGGAGATGAGAGCGCAAATGGCGGCCATTGCCTGGTAAATGGCCAACAGTGACCCGACCAAAAGACCTGGGCGGCTTGGGGGTACCTGATTTGGAGAAATTCAGGAGAGCTCTACGACTTCGTTGGTTGTGGCAAGAATGGGTGGACGAGTCAAAACCATGGGCGGGCTCCCAACTCCCATGTAGTGAAGCAGATCGGCTACTCTTCAACTTGTAGACCATGGTCACAATTGGAGATGGCAGGAAAGCTAGGTTCTGGCACAACAGCTGGCTGGAGAGAACAGCACCCAGAAACTTGGCACCACACCTGTTCCTCCTAGTCACTAGGAAGAACAAGACGGTACAGCAAGAGCTTCAAAACAATAACTGGATACGCTCACTAAGGGGAAAGATCACCACTGCCACCCATATGGAAGAGTTCATCTCTCTATGGATCAAAATTCAAAATGTACAGCTGCTCCCAGGCATACAGGACTCGATCACCTGGAAATGGACGTCAGACGGCTGCTATTCCACTCAATCAGCTTACCTTCAGTGGCACCTATGGGAGGTTCAGGCACAACCAAATTTGGAAGGCACACACTGAAAATAAATGTAAAGTCTTTGCATGGATTCTCATTCATGACAAAATTCTAACTGCAGACAACTTGCAAAAAAGAGGATGGCCACATCATGATCGTTGCATTCTCTGTGATGGACCCTTGGAGACTGGACTGCACCTTTCACTGCTATGCCCATATGCTAAAGCGGTGTGGAACCAAATCTTGGACTGGGAACACTTTGATATACATCTCCCACAGCCACAACATGACCCCTTGCACATTCACGATTGGTGGGAGGAGGCCACAAAGAAGGTACCCAAGGAAGAGCAAAGGCGTTTTAATGGAATGGCGATCTATACTTTCTGGAACATATGGAAAGAGCGGAACAGACGGATCTTCAATAATATGTCGGAAACGGCATTACAGACCGCTTCAAGAGTAAAGGAAGATATTATGTTAAGAAAGAGGGCTATAGATAGACTGTCTTAGCAACTCTTAGTGAGTTTTGTTGTGCTCTGTCATTTTCCCGGCTGAGTCCCGGAATGACGTTTTGTACATAAAAACCTCTATTTCCTATCTTAATTGAAGGGCAGAGCTCCTGCCATTATTTTCAAAAAAAAAAGTGGTTGCACAGTTCGGATCATATACCTTTGTCCTTCAGAAGTAGAAGAGCTGTAGCAGGAGCAAGCTCTACAAGCTTCTTGATAGCATCTGATGTCTTTCCTTTCGCAAGGACCTCAAGATACTTCCCAAATAGCACAAATGTAATTATCATTGCACTCGTCTCAAAATATATTGGAGGATGAAATCCAATGAATGCCCCATAAAGAAGTGCACAAACAGAGTACACATATGAAACAGTAGTGCCAATAACAACTAAGACATCCATATTTGTAGAGCCATGTCTTAGGGCCCTATAAGCTGCAACATAGAATCTTTTGCCAACAACAAACTGTACCACGGTCACCAGAATCCACTTCAACAGATCTCCAATACGAAATGGCCCAAAGTGCATGAGTAGGAATGAACTAATCAGAGGTATGTGAGGGCATACCATGCGGATGAAAAATACAGGAATCTGGTGCAAGGAAACCAGTGGAGAGTCAGTATGCAAGTAACACAAAAAGATTCCTGTCAAAGGGTATGTATAGCATCGAAATAAGCATATCATCAAAACCACATACTTAAATCTTTAGGATAGCAGGGGAAACTAAACTTACACTTAGGAATAAACTAAAGCGAAGAAGATGAAGCGTCTTAGAGGCCTCCTGTGCATCATTTGAAGCTGCTCGTATATATGGATTCTGTACATGAGCTTTCAGTCTATTGTTGCTTTCCATCTCGATGCTATCTACGATCTGCCTCAAACCAACTACTTCAGGGTCAAATACAATGTCAACTTCTGAGTTTGCAAAATTTACACCAAACTGACGCAACCCTTCCATTTTCTTCAGGATATCATGCAATACATCTACATCTCCCTCAAAATGCAACCCCATGACACTTAATAAGACCTTGTCTTGCTCGCTACTTTGTAACAGCACAGCATCAAAACCAGCATCCTCGATGGCCTGAACAATTTCATCTTTGCTAATGGCAGAAGGATCATATTCAACTTCACCCAATGAGGTCGCTAATGCAACAACTGCTCTTTTTACACCTGGCAACTTTTTTAAGATACCCTCAACCGAGTTCACACATGCAGCACAAGTCATTCCCCCTATCCTAAATTGTCCTGACAAAGTCTTCTGGGATTTTGGCTGAGAAAGAGTAGAGTCAGGAAGAATTTCCGCTTCGAACCCAGCATCTTCTATCGCTTCTACAATGTCATCATCCTGCATACAACAAGCTTTAAACATTAAAAAAAGGGCCAATAAATCTTGAATAGAAAACTTCCTGTTGGGGCCCAAATGGTTGCTAGTTGCTAGTAAATGGTTGCTGACTGGTAGTGTGCCAAATAGTAGTGCTATTTAAAATGACAAACATCTATTTTAGCTGGAGATTGTCTGCTGCTTGTTGTAATATCAGTTAATCACGCTAAATTCTCTTAGGGGCCGTTTGGATCCCTTCATTTGGAGGAATTGAAATCTACTTTAATAAATTAAGCTATTTGGCTTGGAATTTGACATTCCACCACTTTCCAAAGTTCACATTTAAGCCTATCTCAAATTCATAGGGTGAGAGATGAAAATTGATTCTATAGATCACCATTCCATATTTCTATTTGCAACTTATAACATGTTGTTCAAACTCCCTCTCCTACGATACAAATACAACAAATAAGTATGTCTCTCATATAGTGAACAATAATATGCAATTATAATCCATATACAATCATATTGGCTTAATTAATATGTCTCTAAATTATGATTATTAAAATGAATTTAATTCCAAGGATCCAAACGGGGCCTAGGGAATTGTTGATCGAAATTGCAAAAATGTCTCAGCATTCCTGTTAAGTGCGGCTGTGATCCACGGATGATCCCACAGATATTGCTTCCAAACACAGGAAGCATTTCTACAACAACATCAATTAATAAAAATAGCCATCTATCTGCAGGTTCGACGAATTCAAACCACCAGCTTCAACCAGAAAAAAAAAAGAGAGGAGAAAACCAAACGGTTACCAAGTAGCGTACTTCTGAAGCTCCTCTAAATGAAGCGAAGCCGAAGCAGACATGTACATCTCCTATCCTAACCACCCTAACCAACAGGACGCAGTTCAATATCTATCCCGCCCCCAAGCTCCTCAATTCCCCAGCGCAGCGCAGCGCAGCGCAGCGCGACGCAACACAAGCGCGCGTCAGAACTCCACAGAAATCCCCGTGCACCACGGATCATGGGGCCAGCCGACGGACGGACCTTGGCGAGCGCGGGGTCGAAGACGACGTGAGCGCGGTTCTGGAGCAGCGACACGGCGGCGCGGCGCACGCCACGGCGGGCGGAGAGCGCGGCCTCGACGGCGCCCGTGCACGCGGAGCACGTCATGCCGGTGACGCGCACCTGCACCCGCCGCATGCCGGCCTCCGCCTGGTCCGGCCCCACCCCGGCCTCCTCGTCGTAGGAGCCCAGCAGCGCGACCTCCTCCATCTCGTCTTCGGCGCCGCCGGCGAGCGCCGTTAGCTGGAGGTGCGCCATGGCCGTCGGCGACGGGCGGGCGGTAGAAAATGTTCGGGTGGGGAGCGGAAATTGTGGGGACGGGAGTGGGATGGGACGGACGCGCAACGATGGGAGTGGGAGGAGAGGAGAGGAGAGGAGACGACTTGCCTAGGGGGTTATTTTAAATTTAGCGTGAATTCCAAGGGGGTTTCTGCAAATTCTGCGGGATTGACTTGATCCTGAAGAGTTGGTAGGTAGCCGTAGGTAGGCGTCGTCGTCGTGGACGGGGAATTCAGCCGTTATGGAGGAAGAACGTCCTTTTTATTTTCCTTATTTGTCACACCGATTCGTATTCAAAATTTCAAATGACCCTAGAATCTTTGTTCACTTAAACTTATGAGCTCAGTTTATATCGCTTGATCAAACTTTTTTTTTTACTTTAATGCCTTTGGATACAGTATCAAATATGCATAGTGTGATGTCGACTAGTAATTTCAATAGAATCTCCCACCAACGACAACAAAGGCACGGGCGTGGAGTACAAGGGAGAAGAGGTTTGGGAGTCACGGGGAGCCCAAGCCAAAGGGAGAATAAACGTTGTTGCTGCAAGCCCACTGATGACTATGATGAGATCTCAGATCTGAAAACGATGCGGGTTGTGGCAGAGGTGTGCGGACGGATACGCCGCCCTGCGTGTTGTCGTCGCCTCGCCTCATGCTCGGCGGTGTCGGGTTGCAGAGTCCTCTGGGCTGGGCCGGCCACATGCCGCCGTGTCTTTTAGGCTGTGGGCAGCGAGCGGCCTTGAGAGCACGAGGGAATCGCGTGCGATTGAGATTTGAATCCCTTTTTAAAAAAAATAAAATAAACAAATAAACAAAATTTGCGTGAAATGTTGGGCGATGGGAGGCACGTGATGAGTGATGGCCTTTTGATGCGGTGCGATGCTGGGCTCATGATGGGCTAGCACCAGCGCTAGCTGGGCCGCAAGGCTCTTGCTTAAGCTAGCACTACCCGGAGAAAGCAGCTCTCTCAAGGCCCGCACCTGCTTTTCCACGCGAAGGAGAAGTGATCTTTAGTTGGGCTGGGCTCCTCCTCCTCGACGTGGGCCGACAGATTAGTGTAATTCGATTTTATGCTATGCGCTGTTTGCGTAACTGTCGTCGTATGGATGCTAGAACCAACGGGTCAGTCACAATGTAACAAGTTCCTATTGGTTGCATTATCAGAACAGAACATGTTCTTTGTTATGTGAGCTAGCATCGTTGTTTTTTTATTTATTTGGAAAGAACAGGAGGGCAAGGAGCCCCTACTGAAAGTTTCAATTAAACCAAGTAGGACAAATAAATAAAGACCCCCCTCCCCCCCACCCCCAAAAAAAAAGCTTCAGAAGGTGCTGCTGTTGATGATGGCTGCAACGACAACTTCCGATCAGGCTGACCCCATCATCGTTTCAGGACACATGGTTGATATAAGAGTCAACAAAAGGCGGCAGTCCGTTGTACTGCTGCTGTGGTGCACCTCATCAACAAAGTCTTAACCATCTTTTTCATTCTGTTGAACAAATCGATAGATAGCCTGCCAATATTAATAGTGCATGCATGGAACATGTCACACACTGATCGAGTTCAGCTTCAGATCGAGGCAGCAGAGGTCCCTAGCTTGCTTCTCTTTGGGCCACCACGCGCGCGCTGCAATGTGCAGTGCACCTCACCATGCCTGCCTGCCTAGTGCCTACCCTGGCGGTCAATCATGCATTGCATGGGCCGGGCTTGGGACTTGAGACTTCGATGGCGTGGCGTGGCAATGGCATGGTGGGCGCCCGGGAACCTTTTTGCATAGGGCCGCCGTAGCCCATACCACAGGGCCGGGCTATAGGGTGGAGCAGTAGAGAGGAAGACGAAGCTAGCTAGGACTAGGAGTAGGGCCGTAGGGCCGGGCTAGTTGCCCTGTTCCCCCAACCATTGGCAGTCCATGTGCCTGCCTCCCATGCACGAAGCACGTAGTACAAGCAGAAGAGATCGATCAGATCATCACCGAGATCGAGATTCCACGATGCACTACCAACCGTCCGTGCCGACGCGCTCGTCTTCTTCTGAGCTGCATCTGCATGGACGACCATAATGCACATACGGAGTTACTCCTTTCGTAGGAGTATATGGATATGGACAAGCCGTGACGAGCTCGCGATCAGGCTCAGCGCAAATGGATATGGATATGGATCCAACTGGATTGGACGTGTCATGTGTTGTTTGCAGCAGCAAACATGCATGCGCCAGTACGCCCCAGGCCCCTAGAGAGCCGACCGTTATTGCTGTACCTTACGTCTAAGAGTGAACTGTAGTTCTATTTACTGTACAAGTACGTAGCACTATTACACTGATCTAGCTATCGATCTCGAGCTCGCTCGATGCATGAGTGCTGTCAGTCCACAACACCACTAGAAACAACTCGCGCTATACTTCCTCCGATCCGTCTCTATTTTTCCAATACATTTTTTATGTTATCAACGCATCTCTGTCTCTATTTTTAGGGGCGTACTACCTTGACCATCGGCATATATGGTACTAAAATAATCTGTCATGATAGAGGCCGGGAGCACGTTGCATTCTCTCTAATCTAGGTCATGCGCTTCCTATTTACCAACAGAAAAGTAAACACACACACACACATAAACCTGTCATATATATATATATATATATATATATATATATATATATATATATATATATATATATATATATATATATATATATACATACATACATACATACATGGAAACGTATCATGTGCAAACTACAACTTCGTGAAAACCCGTGCAAACCAAGATAAAAAAGTTATCTAAATTCACACAAAAAATCACACATGTAGATGATACGATGATACACAACCATGTAAAATATCTTGTCCAAACTCGACTTCGTTTGTTAGATATAAAAATAACAAATTTCTAACAAATCATTTGGACACCTTTCTGACTTGAAATTTCTTATTTTTATATCTCACAAGTGAAGTAGAGTTTGGACAAGATATTTTACAAAGTTGTGTATCATCATATCATCTACACGTGTGATTTTTTTGGTGAATTTAGACAACTTTTTTGTCATAGTTTGCACAAGTTTTCATGAAGGTTATGGTTTACACCTGATACGTTGCCTACATACATATATATATATATATATATATATATATATATATATATATATATAATATATATATATATATATAGTACCTACTACCTTCCAGTTTTCAGTTCAAGTTTTTTTTTCTTTTGCAAAAGCCTAACTACTTATTCTCTTCATGGAATAAAGAATACAATTTTAGTACAATGTTACTCCCTCCATTCCAAATTACAAGTCATTCTAAGAATCTTGGAGAGTCAAAGTATTTTAAGTTTGACCAAAGATTATAGAGAGAAACATAAAGATTTATGACATCAAATATGTATAGTATGAAAATATAACTAATAAAGAATCTAATGATACTTAGTTGATATCAAATATGTTATTATCATATTATATAAATTTGGTCAAACTTTATAAAGTTTGACTCTCCAAGATTCTTGGAATGACTTACAATTTGGAATGGAGGGAGTACGTTTTAGTATATTGAGTTTGACCAAGTACAGATAAAAAATATCAATATTTATTATATCAATATAAATACTATTTACTATAGATTTAGTTAAACATGGAATATTTTTACTAGTGTGATCTATATATAGTTGCATTCTTTCAAGAACGAAGGAGTACAAAGCCGCGTGGTGCTGTCAATTCACAATATAGGGGTCTCCTCTCTATGACCATCTAGTTTATTGCCTATTCTCTCTGATACCCTGCTAGTTCTTGCATGTGGCTGAAGGAAATTCCAACAACCAAGATCACACTCGATGTGTACCACGGGGGGTGATTG
This sequence comes from Microstegium vimineum, assembly GCA_022036555.1. Lineage (NCBI taxonomy): Eukaryota > Viridiplantae > Streptophyta > Magnoliopsida > Poales > Poaceae > Microstegium > Microstegium vimineum. The sequence continues at coordinate 43,097,818 of CM039121.1, read as the reverse complement.
GTTGAATGCATAATAAGGCCATCCAGCAAATGCCACCACTTTGGACTTGTTTGGTTGCCTGCTTCTCCTCTATCCCGCATGTCTATATCACCATCAAATGTCAGACATTAAAAACTCTAATCCATGAATGTAACCAAACATATGACCTCTACTAGATCAACAATTGGCCTATTCAACTGATTGTTTTTAGGGCTGATAAGATAACTGATGTTGTTTTTTTTGTTTTGTTGAGGTGAAAATATTGTACCATGGTTAATAAGCCGGACTGACAAACTAAACATGACCACTGCACGAGCTTAGCCAGGCTTCTTCGGACCTGTACGGTGTAACCATCCTATCTCGAGGTTTGCCCCACAATTGTAAAAGCGAAGAATATTAGGGTTTAACGAGTCACCGTTTCAGGTGCTCGGGTGCGTGTTAATATAGGATGGGAAGAGCCCCCATCGTGGCCGTACACAATTACAAAGGTTGTTGCCGGTTTACAACAGCTCAATCACATCTAATCTAAATCCTAGCAACAACCATACAACATATCAACTCACGCTAACAACCCCATGAACCTGGACGGTTCATGTATATTCACATAGATATATTTCATCTAATATCCCTCCTCAATCTCAGCCACTTAGAAGGTTGAGATTGCGTTTGAATGAATTGAACTTTGCAACCGGTAGAGCCTTGGTGAAACCATCAGCAACTTGATCTTCTGAATGAATGAATCGAATGTCAAGTTGTCCTTGAGCTACCTGCTCTCTCACAAAGTGAGAATCAATCTCTATGTGTTTGGTTCGAGCATGGAACATAGGGTTCTCTGATAAATACTTAGCACCTAAATTATCACACCAGAGTCTTGACTTCGTTGGACGAGTTATGTCAAGCTTGGTGAGCAGTTTCTGAACCCACATTACCTCTATAGTTGCATTCTCTATTGCCTTGTATTCCGCCTCAGTGTTGGACCTAGAAACAGTGGGTTGTTTCTTTGTCGCCCAGGAGATTAGGTTATTACCATAGAAGACTGTGAAACCTCCCGTAGACCTGCGATCATCAACACACCCAGCCCAATCAGCATCCGAGAATGCGCTAACAATTTGTGACTTGGATACTCCAATTGACAAACCAAGACGCAGAGTCCCTTGGAGATATCGCAGAATGCACTTGGCAGCAGACCATTGAGCAGTAGTCGGTGAGTGCAGAAACTGGCAGATCTTGTTAACTACAAACGATATGTCAGGCCGTATCATAGTAAGGTATTGAAGAGCCCCTACTAGACTTCGATATTTGGTAGTGTCCTCGGTGCCTAGGACATCACCATCCTTGATGCTAAGTTTCTGGGTACTAGGAAGGGGAGTATCAACTGCTTTACAATTGTCCATACCAGACCGTGCAAGAACATCAGTGGCGTACCGACTTTGTGACAAAACTAGTCCATCCTTACTTCTTTTAACTTCAATGCCCAAGAAGTAATGCAAGTCACCGATATCTTTTAACGCAAAGTCCTGTTGCAGATCACTAAGCAATGCCTTGGTTCCGTGTACATCTGAGCTGGCCACAATGATATCATCGACATAGACCAACACAAACATGATCAAAGATCCCTTTTTGAGGAAAAAGAGTGACGTATCTGCCTTTGATGGAATAAACCCGAGAGCAACTAACTTTGCACATAGCCGTGCGTACCACGCTCTTGGTGCTTGTTTCAATCCATAAAGAGCTTTGTCAAGACGACACACATACGATGGATGAGTTCTATCACTATACCCAGGAGGCTGATACATATAAACTTCTTCCTCTAGAACCCCATGCAAGAATGCATTTTGCACGTCCAACTGTCGGAGAGACCATCCAAAGGAGACTGCAATCGAGAGAACAAGACGGATTGTTGCCGCTTTCACCATAGGACTGAAAGTGTCCTCATAATCAATTCCATAGTGTTGCTTGTACCCTTTTGCAACTAGTCGATCTTTATACCGATCTACTGAACCATCAGTCTTTCTCTTGACCTTGTATACCCACTTACATCCTATGATGTTCTTCCCTTTTGGTTTTGGAACAAGATGCCATGTACGATTGCGGATCAAGGCTTCATTCTCGGTATCCATGGCCATCTTCCATTTTGGGTCCTGTAAGGCTTGCGACGTTGTAGCCGGTTCTTCCGAAGAGGTAGCAGACACCATCCCCCACTTGGCGGTGCCATCAGTGTAGATTTTCGGCTTTGAAATGCCATGCTAAAGACGTGTAGACGGACGCTGCAGTGTTGAAGCACCGGACGACACAGGATTGGCTCCAGCAGTCGATGCATCAGCAGATCCACCGGGTACAGTGACTTCACCAACGGGATCAGCTTGCGCCACGTCGCGGACGTCTCCTGTCGTGTGTGGCTGGGAATCCTCCGCAGACAATCCAGGGATGTGCAGAGGAGAATCCACTTCTGCTGCTGCTCCTGTCGGGGACGCGACTGACGGCCGCTCAGATCCCGGAGCCGATTCACCTGCCGACTCGCCTGGCAGCTCCCCGTTCTGCCCAGGAGAATCACCCTCGGATCTTGTGCTACTTCGTGGGAGGGGGACACATGAAATGACGCACTCCTCTTGCTGAATTAGGAGCATTTTCATCCATTTGCTCGCGGCATTCTGGTTCACCTGTATCTGCACATGATCTAGACTGAACATTAGTAGGGTTATGAGAAAACGAATGTTGATCACGTAGCAATGCATCCCCAAAGTCAGATGTTGGGTTTTTGAGAATATCGGGAAGCACGACCAGCTCTGAGCGAAGCCGAGCGCCTGCATTTGGATGAAGCGATGAAAAAGGGTAGACTGTTTCATCAAAAACAACATCTCGGGAAATATAAACACGCCCTTCGGATGGATCTAAACACTTGAAACCTTTATGGGAGTTGCTATACCCTAGGAACACACACTTCTTGGAGCGGAATTGTAATTTGTGGCTATTATATGGTCGTAGGTTGGGCCAACATGCACACCCAAATGTTCTTAGGAAAGAGTAATCGGGTTCATGTTTGTATAGGCGATGGAGAGGTGTGTCCCCGTGGATAACTTTGGTGGGTAGACGATTGATGAGGAACACAACTGTTAAAAAGGCTTCATCCCAAAAATTCAAGGGCATGGAGGCATGCGCAAGGAGAGTGAGACACATCTCTACAATATGGCGATGTTTTCTTTCAGCAGAGCCGTTTTGTTGATGTGCGTGCGGACAAGAGATGTGATGTGATATGCCAACGTTATTAAAGAAAGTGTTCAAAGTTCTATATTCACCACCCCAATCAGTTTGCATGGCCCGGATCTTGCTGTTAAATTGGCGTTCAACAATTGCTTGAAAATTGCGGAAGCATTGAAAAACTTCGGATTTGTGGCAAATAAGATAAACCCATGTAAATTTTGAATAATCGTCAATGAAGCTTACATAATAGGAAAACCGACCCACTGATGCTGGTGCAGGACCCCAGACATCAGAGAACACTAGATCAAACGGACTAGTTGGCACACTGGTAGACTTTAGATAGGGTAGCTGATGGTTTTTCCCTTGCTGGCACGCATCACACACATGCTGATTATTGGACTCTTTAACAAAGCTAAGCTTGTGACGACTCAAAACTTGTGAAACAATGGATGTAGAAGGATGTCCAAGCCTATGGTGCCACACCGACACAGAAGGCTTGAATACACCATGGGCTCCTTTATTCGGATTAGATCTACTTGGGGACACCATGACCGGATACAATCCGTCCTCACATGGTCCTGTAAGGAGCGTTTTCTTCGTCGTCTGCTCCTTAACAGCAAAGTGATTAGGATGAAACTCGAGGAAAATATCATTATCACGAGTGAACTTGTTAACTGAAACAAGATTTTTGCTGGCTGAAGGAACATGTAAGACATTGCGTAGATGGAAACGACTAGAGGGGGCATGCAAAGTACTGTGACCAACATGAGAGATCTCCATACCTATTCCATTTGCTGCCTGGACACGATCACCACCTTGATACTTGTCACGGGTGGTGAGTTTTTCCAGATCACCGGTGATATGATCTGTCGCCCCCGAATCCATGTACCAATTGGAATCTACTCCATAGGAGTAGTTGTTGGTGTTGGCGGCCGAGGCAGACTTCTTTTGCGGAGGTGTTTCGTTGTACGCTTCATCGTAGCGGTTGTAGCACCGCCATGCCGGATGTCCCTCCTTGCCACAGACCGGACAGTACACGCCAGCTTGGAAGCGCTGCCCTTTGTTCTTGGTGACGAGGGACGACCTCCTTTGCCACCGCGGTTGAAACCACCACGTCCAGAGCGGGCCCCGCCACGAGTGTTGGTGTAGTTGGGGTTGTGGCCGCCTTTGGTAGCAATGTTCGCCGAGGACTGGTGTCCTCCATTGCTACCCTTAAGCTCATGGCGTTGCTCATACACCACAAGCTGGGTGTAAAGCTCTCCCATGGAGACTGGCTCCACCCGAGCAGTGAGAGACGTCACGATCGGATTGAACTCGGTTAGATCCAATCCGGTGAAGATGTATGAGATGAGCTCGTCATCTTCAAGCCTTCTTCCAGCTGACGCCATATCATCTGCTAGACCTTTCATCTTAGTGAAATACTCACTAATGGAGGACATACCCTTTGAAGCTGTCGCGAGGGCCATCCTGGTGGTGATGAGACACGCACGACTCTGAGATGCAAACATCTCTTCGATGGCTGTCCACACCGAGGCAGCCGTAACCTTGGTGGAGACCTGAGCAAGAATTTCCCGTCCTAAATTGGACAGGATGTAGCTAAGGACCGTTTGATCCTTCGCCACCCATAAGCTATATGCCGGATTCCTCACCGGCGGCTCCTTCTTGTCGTCGCCATCTTTGTCTTTGGGAGGAAGGAACTCGTTGGGAGTGACAGCATCCGGATCAATGACCTCGGAAAGTTGGGCACCACGAATTGCAGAAAGAACTTGCGTCTTCCACAGAATGTGGTTGGATCTGGCGAGTTTCTCGCTCACCGGCATCAGGAAGATGCCGTGGGAGGAGAAGTTTGGTGTGGTGGTGGATGAGGAAGGGATGAACGCCATGACTTACGATAGGATTTAGGCACGTGATACCATGTAAAAGCGAAGAATATTAGGGTTTAACGAGTCACCGTTTCAGGTGCTCGGGTGCGTGTTAATATAGGATGAGAAGAGCCTCCATCGTGGCCGTACAATTATAAAGGTTGTTGCCGGTTTACAACAGCTCAATCACATCTAATCTAAATCCTAGCAACAACCATACGGCATATCAACTCACGCTAACAACCCCATAAACCTGGACGGTTCATGTATATTCACATAGATATATTTCATCTAATAACAATCAATCATGTCCATATTAATATCTAAAACATGATTGCTTTAATACAACAAGCTAGGAGCAGATGACTGCAATTGAAGTGCATCATCACACATGTGTCCGTGTCCGGATCGGGAGCTTTGAAAGGCTTGCTGATAGAGGGTTCGGTGTACATGGACTCATCACGGCGATCGATTCGCTGCAATGCCTGCCTGCGTGTGGTGCGTGCCTGTGCCTGTGCGCGCATGCATGCAGATGCAGTGCAGAGGCCGAGAAGGCGCCACCGCCCAGCCGTACGGCGGCGAGGGGCTCCAGGAGACCAGGAGGACGGAGCTCAGTCGTCGACAGGCGGATCACGAGACAGGAACAAGAGAAAGCACTCGCCACTCGGACAGATGCCATCATCATCGTGGGTGGCCGTGATAGATGCTACTGTTAACTACTCTCTCCGTTTCAGAAAAATAGTCGTTATGGAAAGTATGTTGGTCAAACTTTCTTAACTTTGACTAAGTTTATAGAAAATATACGTAACATTTATATCTCTAAATAAGTTTATTATTAAAGTATATTCAAAAATCTATCTAATGATACTAATTATGTACTATAAATATTAATATTTTGTTAAATATAGTTGGTCAAAGATAAAATTTGTTGATTTTTTGGAAAGCGAGAACGACTTTTTTTTTTACAGGGACTACGTACAGTTTCAATTCCGGGCGGTGGCACCCGACAGCAGGCTTTGCTGCTAACTGTTCTCGCCGATCCGTCTCCTCTCCTGTCCTGCTGCTTGGCTGCTTGCCTCAACTCAAAGCCTTTCAAAGGAATCTGAAAAGTCCGGTAGGCATTCAGCACTACCTAAAAGTTACTTGATTTGTACTGGGTCCTAGGTCCTTGCATTTCCATCCGTCTCTTCTTCTTTTATTCCCTCGAAGTTATATATGCATCCGGTTTGGAAACAAGGATCAATATGACGGTAGAAGATGGAGGTCATGCGGCATTCATAATCATTTTCTGAGATGGTGATTTTAAGTTTGCAGAGGCCGGCAAAGCGTCCACTTTCGGTCATTTCCAATGGCAACGACCTCTGTTAATCCATTAACACTAATCAATTAATTTGTAGACATATTTTAGGCTAGAGATGTCGTAATGATGTTGTTTTTAATCAAATAAGATCTAACTCTATTATACAGATAATTTTTAAGGGGGGCGTACTGGTTACACTCTTGGGTCCAGCTGCAGCGTGATGAGACAGTCAAGGACGCGCTCTCAACGATGAGCAAGACATTAGAAGTAATTGCTTTAGAAATATCCAATAAAGGATGGAAACATTTATATTGTTTGAACTAGCGTCCTGGTCGTCTATAAGACTATGGCTGTCTCTTTTTATTTCATCCAAAACTTTATAATAATGAGTTGTGTACATCCTTAGATGTAGAAAGTGAATATTTTTATCCATTATCTAAAAAAAGACTGGATCAAATAATTACCTAGGCACAAAGTATACATGTGCATGCCATTTGTTAATGAAACTATATGACATGCTCGAAAACAAAACTAACAAGTATGAACTAGATCTTGATTGACGTGGCTCTCGCATATGTATCACATGTATCTCTAGATCGAGATCTAGACCATCATGAACAGAAGGACCCAGAGGGTGATGGATGAGAGCATTGTTGTCCCAAAATCACCGCCAAACAAGGTGCAAACACCATGCATGATGTCCATGACCCAAAAAGAGAGGATGGATATTACTTAGGAACATAACGAGACACTACAAAGCAAGAGGACCGAGAAGCACTCACCGAACCGAAGGAGGAAAATAGCATAATCAATTCCTAATGGAAGAAAAGAGTTCCCAAATCAAAAGTACTAAGTCAAATAGTGACAAAAGTACATAAATAGGTTCCTTCGATTAGTGGGAAATGAATGCAAGAAACGGAACGCAAAATGGAGCTCAAACGCACAAAAAAACGAAACAAACATCACTCAAAACACCCTACCAAACATGTATGGTGAGCCTACTAGACATGCCCAGTATTCACACCGATCAAAACACAAAACCACATTTTTTGAACCGGACACCACAGACCGGCATTAGGAGAAAAATCGAAAACCCTAACGGTCTACAAAAATTGTGAAAATTTAACCATAAACTATATACACCCTAAAGAAGATCTCCACCAAATTTTTGTTCCAAACTCGAAAGTTTAACTGCTGGACATCTCCTAGGTGCCTACCAGACATGTCTGGTATGGACAAGCAGATTCTAGAAAATCGATTTGAAGCCCGAAATTCAGCCAAATCAACTTGGATTGATCATAACCTTTTTAGGGATGTTCTTGGGATTGTTGAGAAGATATATTTGGAATATCAACACCCAAAAGACAAAAAATCTCAAGCTATTTCAAAATCCATCAAGAAAGATGGGATTTTCTCAAAATTTCTCATATGGATAGATTTTCGTGCTCAAGCTGAATGTGACCTAACCACTTGGTGGGAATGGTTTTCAGGTATCCTCGCACGTTTTAATCCAACCCAAAAGTCTCCAAAAGCTCGGATCCAAAGAAACCACCAAAAACAAGTGAAGCGGATACCGGGAGAGGAAGAACACCAGGACCAAACTAAAATGAAATTGACTCAGATCTTGAATCCCAAAGGACTAGAGGAGGTTAAAGCCTCCATTCCCACTTATATCAAATCTACAAAGTTGTTTTACACAGATTACTACAACAGTCTAGAAGCAAGAAACCCTAACAAGGATGCAAGAAATGACTGGTCAGAGAGATAAAACTGCAGTGATGAGACTGAGTGGAGGTAGCCCCATTTTATTTATATGCCTATTAAACAATTCCACTAGTGCTCCTAGATATTTTGAGTGAACTAGTTAATCCCAAAGGTATTATAGTCCAACTCTCTCTCTCTCTCTCTCTCTCTCTCTTTTCTCTCTCTCGGACGATCAGGCTTCCTTCACAAATTCGCTTCACCTTGATGCAGCTTCTATGCATGATTTTGCCATGTATCGCCCTTGATCTTCGCTGAAATCTCACTTGGATTTTGAGGACAAACCCACAAAACCCTTCGCCGGTGGTTTTGAGGTCCAAACCACCAAACTACTCGTGAGTAGCGTACTTCTTATGCATCCCACGCATCTAGACATGTGTCACCACCATCCTTGACTGCCCGGTCGCCAAATCTTTAAGAGCCTCTGCTCTACTTGCTCAACCATCATCTTGACTTGGTTAACACGTTCATCCTACATACTTGCACTTATCGATGTCTTCAGGTGTTAGCCTATGCAGCTGGTCACTCCGTCTCCTAGTCCCTCGGTCCAAGTCTAACATCCATCCTTCACCACTCCTAGTTCATCAGCACAGACCCGCTTGACCTTCACCTTCATTGTCAACCACCACTTACGAGCTCCACACCTGCGCACCATAAGCCAAAAGACATGTTGCACATCACAATCACAACTCACGCCATGGTTAATTCACAAACTCAACCTGAAGCGCAACTTATTGACAATCACTCATCACAATATCGAACCAAAAGAGCATGTATCATTCTTGTGTTTGCATGAACTAGTATCGTAAATATCTTCTCTTTCTGTCTTCTCCCACCATTAGAACTTGATCTAGACCACCACAAAAGCATCAAAAACTTGGAAAAGAGCACAAAAGAAGGATATGAGGGCACATACCAACCTCCTACGACCACCTCTCTCAAAGAAACAAATATCACCATTATTAACGAAGACAAGGATCTTTAGCTAACCGCCTTCATTAATAAAGCTTTACCGAAAGGCGGGTACTTAACAAAGGTTTGTGTTTTTTTCTGATTGGCTCCTCCATTTAATAAAGACGGTTGTCTCCTAATTCTTATAGTGTTTGCATTGAGGCTCTTGGAGGTAGGATTAGTATATCATCAACTTCAAAGTTGTAAGCACATACGTAGGAGTGCTCCTGTTCTAAATTATAAAATATTTTACTTTTTTTAGATACATTCTTTTTACTATATATCTAGATATAGTGCAAACTATATATTTAGGCATATAATAAAATCCATGAATCTAATTAAGTTTAGAAGAAGTCAAAACGATTTATAATTAGTAATAACGGAGAGACTAGTAGTAGATAGGTTAGAGAGTGCAGTCAGTCAGTCACCACCATCGTCGCCTGCTGGCTGCTGGCTGCCTTGTGGGCTAGCTGTGGCCTTTGTCTGGCCGGCCAGCTACTAGCAGCAATGCCCGGAGATGGATCGAAGAGACGAAGACCACGGTCAAAGCGCATGCACGCACTATGCCGCTAGGTGCTGCGGCCTGGTGGCCGGTCGGCCGGCCGGCCGGCCGCGCCCAGCCGGTGGGGCATGCAGCTGGCGAGTGGCACACACGCGGATGCGCGGTGCAGTGCAGCAGCATGCCAGCATATCCATCCAGTTGCCGCACCGGCACCGCAGCTTTTCTTTGAGGCCGAAAGTTTCAGAGCTCCAGTACGTGAATAGTTAGGGCCCGGCCGGTCGCCGGACGACGACATGTCATGTCCAAACCGTACGGATCCTAATGGGTAATGGCATCGCGATGAACGGCAGAACTCAGACAGCCGGTAGTGCAACTGTGTGGCTTGGCTTCTCACTGAATCTCCCATAAATCTTAGGGTAATTATCCATTTATCCTGGATAGATCCTCATTAGGTAGGTAGTGTTCAGAACTTTAGATGCATCTCTCTCTAGCTAGCTAGCTTCCCATAGAACCATGGCTCTGCCTCCGTGTGGCCGTGATACAGGGAATCGACGGTGCAGTTTAGGCCAGGTCTGAAGCGTGTGAATTCTTCCCTGGCCAAGTGTTTTTATTGTGAAAATAAACTAATTCCTGTAAAATTCTTACATAGCTTCTGTATTTCTTAATTCTTTTTCTCACGAGTTGTCGGCAAAATCATAGGTACCAACTACGAGATGTTTCACGCGATTCTTGGATGCTTTCCACCACCATCGCGAGATAAACGGAATCAAACAGAGCTTACAGGAGCTGCATGGCTAGCTAGATCGGTGTTTGGATCGGCTCTGGATTATTAAGGAATTTGCTAGGATCGAAACAGGCTCGGCAGTACAATAATCATCTCAAACAAACTGTACTGTTGAGCAAAGGGCAAAGGCCGGCCTTACTTCTGACGAACGAAGGACAGAACTTGGGACTGGGAGAGCAGCCGGTGGGTGAGAGCATGAGATCCACCACGACGACGACGACGACGATAGATGCGTGAGAAACAATCCCATCATCATCCCATGCATCCAACTGGAATCAGGCAGCTTTAGCTCGTGGTTATGAAGGTGTGATCGAGTAGCCTTTCTGCAAGTTTTAGTGTGCTAGCTGCTGCTCTGATGCATGATCCAATGGATCCACATGCATGCGTGTCGCGCTCTGGTTCGCTTGTTCTACACTTCTACTGTACTCCGTGGGCGCCACGACTATGTCGACAATTTGTCAGTGGTTCTGTATCACTCACTGTGTCACATCGCTAAGCAATGCAACGTGCTCCGTATTAGAGTTCAGGTTGAGCGGGCCACGGCACCGAGCCTGATCACGAGCGAGCTCGATTAGATGATTATTACTGCAAAACGTGCAGGTTTGCCAAGCGGTCGACTGCCCACCTGCCAGTTCATTTTAACTTCATTTATCGATCTAATACTTAGCAATAACACGTTTCTACTGATACATCACACATTTATTTATGAGTATTTATCTTATAAACGGACGGTCATTTTCACTCATGCCTGCACGGCCGCACGGCTGCACGCGTCTTCTCTCCTCGGCGCACGGCGTGCTCCCCTGCGCCCCACCACGCTATGGACAACGGCTTCGAGCAAAACCGACAAGGTAGGCTCCTCCTCCTCCTCCTCCTCCTCCTGGATCTCTGAGTTAGGATTTCAACGAGATCTCTCACTCATCTTCTTTAACTCCAACGAGTTTAGAAGGGAAGATCAATTTAGGGGAGGAAGGTCGGGCAGGCAGTGACCAGTGAGATGGTTGGAGGGTGGTTAGGGGCCCGGACAATGGTGAAGACGGACGCACCAGGTCTGGGAAGGTGGCCAGCGCCGGCGCGCTATGGCTTCGTCAAAGCTCCACCGTGGAGCTCCGGTGAAGCACTAATGCATCGTGGCACGGTGGTGGCAGCTGTGGGGCAAGCGTCATCAGAGAAGGAAGCACGTACTATCGAGGGGGAAGAGGGGTAAGGGAGCGGCACAAGGAAGAAGGTGCTTAAGAAATCGCCACAAAAACATATTTCTAGAGAGTGCTCGTCATCGGCCAACTATAGGTTCTTTTAGAGATTGACATAATCTAATTTCTAAAAAGTCTCATAGTGTTTGAGAACCAACTTCATGCTGAGCTTAATGAGCTGAGCTTAGACCGAGAAGTTTTTTTTTTTGGCATCATGATCTCTATCCAGACCTATTCACTAAGATTCATGGTGGGCTAAAACATAGCGGGCTTGGGCTCATGGGCTGGACATGCGGTCCAGGTCAGGCTGGGCTCAATTTGCTCAGGTCTAGCTTAGGCTACAAGGCTAACCCTGTCGTAACATGACACACGTATTCCTCCAAAACATTGATTCGGGCATGTCCCTAACACTCACCATCCCCTCCCACATAGCCGCACTCATACATTAGTGCCACCCAACCCTAATCTTCCATGTACTATCATTGCCCGACTCAAATCGTTGTTGTCTCAGCCCCGACAAAATAACTTTCTAAAGGTAAACCATCACGCATATCAAATCTCCCTAGCATTTGATTCGTGCGGGCTAGTGTCACTTAATGGTCGGCCATCTTGAATGAATTTCGTGGTAGTATTTGGGCCTTCCGTGACAGCTTTGCATCCTCGCTAAATCTCCATTGTTTCCTACCGTTCTGTGTACCTAGGCACAAGGCACGCAAATTCGTAGCTTTTTTTTTCTTCCAGCACGTGCACAAATTCGTAGCTTGCTTGGGTGTCCTGCGTGGCGGGGCATCACAATGAATAGTGTGGAGTATTGAGTGTCAATAATTCAACAAAGCCATGACCTCTGCCATGCAGTGAAATACTTCCGCTATTCTAAAAAAATACAATTCTAGAACAACCTTATAATTTATACATCAAATTTTTACCAATTATAAATATTTATAATATTAAATAAAATTATTAGATTAATTACGAAATATATTTATTTATAATGGATAAATTTAGAGTCATAATTGTAAATACTATTTATTAGAAATCTAGTCAAACGTAAAACACTTAAACTATAACACGTATAATATAGTTGTATTTTTTTTGGATAAACATGAAACACTTAAACTAACCCATATACCATAGGTGTTTTTTTAGAAAAAATTATTAATTTGCGCACCCATTCGAATGGGTATTCGGCTAGGGAAGCAAGCAGCTGCTAGCAGAGAGGCAGACAGCTCCATCTTTAACGGACACATGCATCTGAATTTGGTTAGGAGGGACAACTAGCCATCATGAACCTAGCCGTAGTAGGAAGCTCGAGACGCCAAATCTGTTGCCATCACTCTGTATACAGGCAAATTCCAAAGACAGGCAGATTGGCGTTTCGAGCTACGCCAAATCGGTAGGCAAATTCCAAAGACAGGCAGCAAGACATCCACCGATCACTTGTACGGCTACGTACGTACGCACACTATCTGCGTACTAGCTTGCTTTTAATCCAGCAATAGCCTATAGCCCGCCGTGTCTGTCTACTTATTTGGCCATCTCCATCACACAGTATAGGATCATGTTGAGGCGGTTGAGCTGTTGACATGGACTAGAGGGGCAATGCAGTTTAACGATGACCATCCTCTGTAGTCTGTACCAGTGCTGAAACTCGAAAACGGCAGCTAGCATAGTAATATGATGGATAACCGAATCCATACCATACTGCACAGTCGTTACAGGATAATCGTCATCAGTCTCATCAAACTAAGGACAGGTTTGATATTGCTCCAAAAAGGCCAAATAGCTCCGAACCACGTTCAGGGGAGCTAAACGGCTAAAAGTGGCTATTATTGTTGAAATGACAATTTAATTTTTTCCCGTACTCTATCTCTCCTCATGTCTTGCTCACGCGCACTTTGGGCAGATTGTACATCCTTAACACTATTATAAAAATAATTTTATAAGGTGGTGTTCAAAAATTAACCGAGACGGTTACAAAAAATCAACCGACTCGTAAAATGCTCGAAGATTAATATATATTGTCGTTTTTTATTTACTAAGGTGGTTATAATTAACTGTCTCGCAAAAATTGACTTAAAGACCGCCTCCAAAAATAATTTACGGATGCGGATCAAAATTGACGACCATTTCGAAGTCGGAGCTCCTAAACGGGCCATATTCGTAAATATTCACGCGACCCAGCCAAAACCCACATCCAACTCTACATAGAGGAGTTAGAGTTTGGTTTAGCCTCTCTCAATTCTCTCCACCCCGGCCTCTCACACGCGACAACATCCTTCCCTCCCTCACTCCACTCTCTCTCTCTTATTATTTTTACTAACAATTAGCCTGATCATATGAAAAGTTTATCCTATAAATGTAGTTACATTATATTTATATACTAGAAATACTTTATATGACTGAATTTTATCCCTATAAATTACATATTATAATATAAATTATAGGTCAAAATATATTTTCAAATACTGTTGAATAATATGGCGATTTCCAGATTAATACCAAAATATAAATCATGACAGATTGATTAACTAGAATAAACATGTGCTGCATACTAACATGATTAAACCACATATCACATAGCATGTTTAAGTTAACTAGCATAGGCATAGCTTGTCTACTAGATAGATTGGACAGTATAAACGATAAGATTAGATCACGAGATTTATATCTGCTAGTTGTAGGACTAGTAGATTGCGGTGAAGATGGCGAAGATGCAGGTGTCGATGGAGCGACGTTCAGGTTGTTGAAGACGATGTCGATGTCGATCAGCGGCGGCGGAAGACTTCGGTTCAGCTGACGACGAATACGCCGGGACGTAGCGCTTCCCAAAAACCTTATTCGCCTTCTCCCGCTGCAGGATCACGAAGACCGGAGACCTGCTCGCCCGGTCGCCGGTGCACGCTGACGATCGGACTGGGGTAGCTACAGCGGCGCAACAGCGAGAAGAGGCAGAAACCCTAGCTCTGGATTTGATTATCATTTTGATGTGGCCAATAGTCGATCAGCGGCGGCGGAAGACTTCGGTTCAGCTGACGACGAATACGCCGGGACGTAGCGCTTCCCAAAAACCTTATTCGCCTTCTCCCGCTGCAGGATCACGAAGACCGGAGACCTGCTCGCCCGGTCGCCGGTGCACGCTGACGATCGGACTGGGGTAGCAACAGCGAGAAGAGGCAGAAACCCTAGCTCTGGATTTGATTATAATTTTGGTGTGGCCAATAGTCGATCAGCGGCGGCGGAAGACTTCGGTTCAGCTGACGACGAATACACCGGGACGTAGCGCTTCCCAAAAACCTTATTCGCCTTCTCCCGCTGCAGGATCACGAAGACCGGAGACCTGCTCGCCCGGTCGCCGGTGCACGCTGACGATCGGACTGGGGTAGCTACAGCGGCGCAACAGCGAGAAGAGGCAGAAACCCTAGCTCTGGATTTGATTATCATTTTGATGTGGCCAATAGTCGATCAGCGGCGGCGGAAGACTTCGGTTCAGCTGACGACGAATACGCCGGGACGTAGCGCTTCCCAAAAACCTTATTCGCCTTCTCCCGCTGCAGGATCACGAAGACCGGAGACCTGCTCGCCCGGTCGCCGGTGCACGCTGACGATCGGACTGGGGTAGCAACAGCGAGAAGAGGCAGAAACCCTAGCTCTGGATTTGATTATAATTTTGGTGTGGCCAATAGTCGATCAGCGGCGGCGGAAGACTTCGGTTCAGCTGACGACGAATACACCGGGACGTAGCGCTTCCCAAAAACCTTATTCGCCTTCTCCGCTGCAGGATCACGAAGACCGGAGACCTGCTCGCCGGGTCGCCGGTGCACGCTGACGATCGGACTGGGGTAGCAACAGCGAGAAGAGGCAGAAACCCTAGCTCTGGATTTGATTATAATTTTGGTGTGGCCAATAGTCGATCAGCGGCGGCGGAAGACTTCGGTTCAGCTGACGATGAATACGCCGGGACGTAGCGCTTCCCAAAAACCTTCTCCTGGCGGCGGAAGACTTCGGTTCAGCTGACGATGAATACGCCGGGACGTAGCGCTTCCCAAAAACCTTCTCCCGCGCAGGATCACGAAGACCGGAGACCTGCTCGCCCGGCTACAGCGGCGCAACAGCGAGAAGAGGCAGAAAACCCTAGCTCTGGATTTGATTATAATTTTGGTGTGGCCAATAGTCTGGTTATATAAATCAAAACTGCAAAAGGAGACCGCGCTCCCCCACAAGGGGGGGGAGCTGAATTTTGGCCTTGGCCATGTGTGTGGACTTCCCTTTCTCCTACTCACACTAGACTTGAGGAAGTGGAGAGGTCTTCCATATTTAAGGATGTCTACCTCCACTTCCACAAGCAAGGTGGTACTAAATAGTTCTCACTTCTCCTCTTGCTTTTATGAATGGGCCTTTGAGATCTATTAGGAATTTCTGAATTTGTTATTGGGTCAAGCCCATATAAATTCTAACAAATACCGCACCAAGTAAATCATGCCTTATCCATTGAGACAGATTAAGGCTAGTCTAAATGAGAAGTTTCATTTGTGTTTAATAGTGTGAGACGCCGATAGATTTGATAACTTGGTAGGATAATTATGTACGAAGAGAAAGAGATAGAGAGAGTTTTGACTAAAGTCCATTGTCACCGTTACCAACACAAAGGCTGATATGATAACAACATCACGAAACTCACCACTTATACTGAAAAGCAAATTGACCAAGCTAGGGAGTACGTATATACTAATTAGATTAGTGGAAATTAATCTGGAGCCTTTGATCTTTACATATTCAAGACTTCCGTTGCGAGTGCTTTTGCAGATGCTGGCATCCTATTGCCACGGGCTGACGGGCGGCCGGGGCCGGCGATCCTGGTGGCATATGCATGCATGCATGGTCAAACCCAAGCATGATGTGTTTCGGAAGACGTACGCGCATGGCAACGCGCACCTCCAGTAGGTAGGAGTGCCTACGATATCGTGAAGGCTGAGGAGAGTGAAAGTAAGAAAGAAAGGACGACCGAAGGAGTAGCTCATATAGCGGCCTGCCACGACCATGGATCGTCGACGGTCGGTCGAACACAAATCATTTAGAGTTTTAGACCATACTCGGTCATCTTGAAGCGAACACTTAGAACTAATCCGGTTAAAAATGTATGTTAATTTGTCCGATCGAAAATGATTCATTCCTAAACACTTAGAACACGTAGTCGTCTTGCTAAACTTTGTTAGAAAGAGCTATTTTTAACGGAAACAGATAAACTAGAGCAGTTTTGAACAAAACAAATTATTAATCCTAGCTCTTCCGGATAAACTCTTTATAAGGAGACCTGACAAACAGCCGCCGCCTAGGCTGGTCCCGATGGATGGAAACGAATCGAATCGAATGGATGGATCGTGATGGGCCGTGGTGCTTCACGGACTCGCTCGCCTGTTGGGCGTTCCTATTGTGCACGCTTTTGTTCCTGGACTCAAACTTCTCAAACTTTGGAACTATATAAAAAGAAAATTCTCCGTCACATTTATATATGGAGTATTAAATATAGACGAAATCAAAAATTAATTGAATAGTTTATTTTAATTTTACGAAACGAATCTTTTAAACCTAATTAGTCCATGATTGAATACTAATTATCAAATACAAATAAAAAATACTATAGAATTTTTTTCACCAACTTTTCATCTTTTTGCACCAACTAAACACAGCCCTTGTCTGTTTCTGCACCACCCAGGTCTCCGTGTCTGCTATGCCCCGCGCCGGCCGCGGAGCGACCCCCATCACCACCGGGGCCCGGCCGGGTCGGAGACACCACGGGATGCGTTGCGTTTGCGTTTGCGTCAGCGTAGAAGTACCACGCTACATTCCAAGATAGCGAACGGCCATGTATGTAAAAGTGAAGCAGGCGAGTGAAGAGGATGGTACACGTACGTGTTTGCTCTAGGTCTTTTCCACGACCACATTAGTTTCGCTAAAATTTGATTTATATTGAATACTTATGATAATTCTAATTTAATTAAAAAAAACACTATTTATTCATTTATTAAAAATTTACACTGAAATAGTGATAATGAATAGGACCAAACAGGACTATATATATCTGCACGTGGAGCTATTTGCCTATTTCTACTCCGAGAACCAGAAAAAGGCTTAAATTTACCGGCTCATGAAAGCCATTGAAAAAATATAGAATGGCAGAAGGTGGACAAGTCAAAGCCCTTACACGTTATGCAAAGAGGCCCTTAAAAAACATATATACAAGATGGGGATGGTTCTGCTTCTGTGTTTTGGGCATGGGACGTTGAGGTCTTGCGTGTATTTGGGCGTGAGAAATGTGCATAGTTCATAGTTATCGCTAATATTCTTAACAGGAGAAATGTGTATTGGACGAGAAAAATGTATTTTTAACATTGACTAAGTATATAAAGAAAAGATTAATGTTTATAATTCATAGTTAGTATCCTCGGATAGAGTTGATTCTATTTTCACAACAAACTTATTTTAACATGAAAATATTGCTATTGTTTTATAAATCCAGTTAAGCATAAAATATCTAATCGCTATGGATACTATAGCGACAGTTAGGGTCTGTTTTGCTTGCACAACTCAGTTTTACTTGTAGCTTTATGAGCAGATTTCTAGGTGAAACTAAGCTATTTTGGAAAAAAAATGTTTAGCAAAACGGCTTTACCATTAACTTTATGCATAGATATAAGAGGAATGGAGGAAAAAGCTAACATAAACTAATTTTTTAAACTTGATTCTACTTTATATCTATGTGATAGGAGAAAAAAACAGCTACACTTATAAAATTATTTTTAAAATAAATTTATGGAAAAAAAAACAGCTCCCACACGACACGGCCAAAACCAACACAAACACACCATGGCATGGCATTCAGCTTGGGCGTTCGGTTTCGGTTCAGTTCTTCGGTTTTTGAAGAAATTCGGTTCTCAAAAAATAGGAACCGATCGGTTCCTAAAAATTCTCAGAATCGACTATTTTAGTTCTCGATTATTTCGGTTCGGTTTCGGTTCTAATCGAACTAACTGAAGTTTTCAGAAAAGGTCAAACCAACAATAAATATATATGTTCTAAAGCAAATTTATGCAACTCAATATTTATTTTTAATAATTGTAATTCATTAATTAGCATTAGCAATATAGTAACACAAATATATAGCAATTAAAACAAGAAACACCACACATAAAACAAACATATTTCTTACGAAATACAACTAAGTGAAGGATAATTCATGTAATTCGGTTAGTTCGGTTAACCGAGAGTAGGAACCGAAAATTCTTCGGTTATTTCAGTTTCCCAATTTTAGGAACCGAATTTTTCGGTTTCGGTTATTTCGATTTTGGTTCCGATTCTTTCAGTTTCGGTTATTTTTGCCCAGGCTTACATGGCATGGCACATGCACCCAAAGCCCCGGCTTCTCTCTCTCATATAAATAGTCTCCCCCATGTCCACAACCCGGGAAGGGATGTGTATTGTAGCGAGTCGTTGCCCCCCGTAGCGCGCGCTCTCTCTCTCTCTCTCCTTGGTTCCTGGTTCTCGTCTCGTCTCTCTCCCCTCCCCCCTCCCTCCGCGAGCGCGAAGGTAGCGCAGCTACAAGACAAGGCACACGTACAAGTACTACTGCGCCGTTGCCTGCCCTGCCCTGCCTTGCACCACCACCACAACAGCAGGTCCGGTCCGTTCCGCTACTAAACAAACCAGCCCAGCGCCCCCAGCAAGAGGAGGGGAGGGGCCGGGGTCGGCACGGCGGGCAGAATTGCCTCCTGCTGCCTGCTGCCTGCTGCCTGCTGCCAGAGGGATCGCACGGACATCGGAGGGAGTGATCAATCAAGCCCAGGAGGGAAGGAGGAGCCGAGGAGGAGGAGGAGGAGGAGAGATCCGTCCCGGAGCCAGGCGGCCTCCGGCGGGAGATCGATCGGTCTCGGTCTGCGGTGGATGGGTATGGCGCCCGCCGGGTGGGTGGCCGGGCTTGTGGCGGAGAGCTTCTTCGTGGCGTGCCCCGCGCACGAGTCCCGCAAGAAGAACGAGCGCAACATCTTCTGCCTCGCCTGCTGCGCCAGCATCTGCCCGCACTGCGCCCCCGCGCACCGCCACCACCCGCTCCTCCAGGTCTGTAGTCTCTTCCTCTTCCCGTCTCCCGCCATGGCATGCACCTCGCTGCTAGTACTTACTGTACGAACACGAACACGACGAACTCCACTCGCTCCTCCGATCCGGGCGATCGGTCGATCTGCTCAATTTCTACTCCCAAATAGCTAGCTGTAATTCTCGCTGCTCATCTGCTTGTTGAATTAAACACCACCACCGGTGTGGTCGCAGCGCAGAAGGCAGATGGCAGCAGCTTTTTGGGTTATTGCTGGACGCCTCGGTTCTTGTGCATGGATAGGAACGGGAGTACGACCAATCAATCAATTCCTTTATTTATTCTCCTCCTCCTACTCCTCCCTACTACTACTGCTACTTACAAGTAGAGGAGTGGCATGGCATGGATGTGTATCTCGCTTTTGTTTTGTCGTGTGCTGTCTTTTCACGCGCTGTTCCTCCCCTCCCTCGTTTCCTTAGATTTTGGTCCCGGCTTTAGCCTTACTAATTCCCCTACCACTTTCATTTGATTTGATTTGATTACTAGAGTAGTACTTACTTGATTTGATGCGTGCTCTCGTCTCGTCTGTTTGGGGAGAAAAGGAAGGGAAATCCCTCGCTAATAATCGCTCGTCTCCCTCGTAGTACAAGTTGTTCAGTGCTGCTAAATTTGTACACTACAGTACTTCGCTTCCGGTCCTCGCCGTTGTCGTCTTGCGGGTTTGCTGCTTTGGTTTGGTATGGTCTGGTCATGCTCATCTCATCCATGCATGCCGCTCCCTTGAGTCTTGATTAATTAGGGTTTAGAGCGAGCGGGCGCTGATTGGGCCCTGCCATAACCGTCGCCTAATTTGAGCACAAACACCAATCCATGCATGCTTCGCTTTACCACCTTCACTTCATCATCGTGGTAAATTTTCTGCTCCTGTACCTACCTACCCACTACCCAGGTAATAAATTCCGTGTAGTAATGCAGTAGTACTACAAATTCTAGCCACGGATCCTCTCCCTTGTTGGTAAACCTTTTCTTTTGGGAGGTAAATAAATGGGATTTTGTCTTTGGGGGACTGTAGAAATTCGAATTCCCTTTGCATGCAAAATCGTTTCCCCTCTCATGTCACTGCCATTTCTTGCAAGTTGCAACTAGCCCAACCGGTCAGGAGTTGATGGTGCTGCGAGCGAGGTAGTAGAACCCAAAAGGCAAAAGCTGTGGGGAGTTACCGCTGCCTCTTCCTTGGCCTTTCGCCGGAAATAGCCATGTCCTGCTCTGCCTGCGCGGTGAAAATCTCCACACCACAGCATTGTGTGCTTGTTTGATCTTATCCTCTTCCTTGCAAAATTCCTGTCTCTGTTCTGTGGCTTCTTTTTCACCACCCTCCTGCTCTGCAATAGCATGCATGATGACCTCGTCTACTGTCATCGGATGCTATACTAGTCACACCAAAGAGTTGGAATTCTTGGATTGGAATTGGATTGGATTCTCTGCGTAATCGCGCTCCTGTTGTGTGCGAGCTTCCATTAATAGGCCTGGTTATCCAAACTGTTTTGCCATGTATAGCAACATTTCCTGCTCGTCCTGCCCCCTGCAGCGTCGTCCCCCTGGTAAAAAAAATCGAATCGGGCTTTTCTACTTTTCTTCTTCTTACCGCCGGGGGGCAAAGCAGATTTTACCGTGCGCGCCCGAGCGGTAACTGCGCGCCTCCTCTTTTTTACCAAACAGAGGCATCAACACTGTTCTTCCCTTGGGACCCCGGCCTCGGTACTGCTACTGTTCATTCACGGCCGCAGTGAATTGCTACGAGTATTTTGCTAGTGACCAAACCTTTCCTCCTCTTCTCTCTCTTTCGCCTTGGATGTTTTTTATTTTACCTTTGTACCCCCAATCCTGCGTTGGATTTTCCGGTTAAAGGACAGATCCTCCGAGGGCAGTTTCGTCAGCGCGGGTGGGTGGGTTTGGGGTCTCCCATGATAAGATCACGACTGGAGGTGGTACTGCTGCGCCCCGCCGGTCAAAGCATGGGCGCCATTGTGGCCCAACCCAAGTTGTACTGCTGCTGTACTACCTGCATTATTGTTATCTTATGAAACTCCCAAGGATTATTGTCTGTCTAAACATGCTTAGCACGAACCTCGAGGCAGACACTGGCTTCGTTTTATGTACTGTAGTGTACTATCTTGTTTATTTACAATTTTTCTCTCTTGCTGGAATGGAATTAGGTGCGGCGCTACGTGTACCATGACGTCGTCCGCCTTGGCGACCTCGAGAAGCTGATTGACTGCTCCTGTGTTCAGGTGATTCAATTCCTCGCAAAATCACTATTGTATATAACTACCTTGCTTGGCCTTAGAAGATTCTTGGTTCCATTTCTGAAATCATTTAAGCAATGCAGTATCACTGCTACTGTGGTGTGATAGTGCTTCCAGATTTGAATTTTGCTTGTAGCTGATGATCGATTTACTGTCAATGATTCCCTCTGTGATGTGATTGTGCAGACCTACACGATCAACAGTGCCAAGGTGATCTTCCTGAAGCCGAGGCCTCAGTCCAGGCCTTTCAAGGGCTCCGGCAACATCTGCCTCACATGTGAAAGGATCCTCCAGGAGCCTTTCCACTTCTGCTCCCTGGCTTGCAAGGTCAGCTGAAAACAGCCACCCCTAAGGACTTATCATCACAAATGTTACATCACATCATCGCCCACAATGCACATCATCATCATATACTATATCATTCAGTGAGAGCAATTCATCATGGCATGCTGAATTCCACGATGACGACGACTTATGGTTTTGCATATATGCAGGTGGATCATGTGATGATTCAGGGTGGGGACCTGTCCAACATCCTGCAGTACTATGGCGGTGGCACGGCATCGGACAACCGCCTTGCCTTCCCGAGGTTTGAGAACCTCCGTGTCGATGGCTCGGACCTGGACGACGACACCGACGGCGGGCAGGTCACCCCGAACTCCATCCTCGAGGACCCGACACAGCACTACGGCAATGGCGGCGGCGGAGGAGGATCAAGTGACAATGGTGGTGACTCTAGGGTCGATGGCGGTGTGCGGCGCGGCGGCGAGGTGGTCAAGAGGAAGAAAGGGGGAGGGTTCTTCCCCCAGATCGTGCTGTCGCTCGGCGGCGGCGGTGGCGGTGGCAACAGGAGGAAGGGTGCCCCCCAAAGGTCCCCTCTGGCCTAAGTGCTTGGTAACTTCGTTCATATCCCCCTGCTGCTGCTGCTCGTAGCTAGCTAGTAGTAGCGGTTGCAGTGAAGGTGGTGTGGTGTCTATTAATTAGTAGTGTGTTATAATAGTCTTAATGGTGATTAGAGTTGTAGAGAGACGAGAGCTGGCTGGTAGGTTGCTTGGGGAAGGTCCTGGCCTTGTGATCCGTCTAGCAGCTTGCTAGGGCCACGGCCATCTTAAGGCAGTTGTGTGTGTTGATGAGAGATGGAGGGAGAGACGGTTGTAAAGCAGTTCCCATGTTGCAGGCCTAGGTAGGCACTGGTAAGCGGGGCCCACATTTGCAGTCGGGGCCCGTACGAGGTGGCTACCAATTTTGTAATTGATGTAACAAGGGTTACTTGCATACACTACCACACCTATATATAATGATATATAAAAAAATTCCCCCAGACTGAGTGTTATTAGCAATGTACTGTACTTATAATTGTGTGCCACAGCGGTCTGTATCCGTTCCATGGGCTTATCAAGTGATTTTCAGCTGCCTGTTTGGTGTTTAGCAGCTGCTGAGACTTGAGAGCTCCCATGGCATGCATGGTTTGTTGTTGCATGCATGTAGCTGTAAACTGTGTGTGTGTCCCTGTCTTGCTTTTGAGTTTTGACCTGACCGGCCGGCATGTGATGCACACGCCCGAGCTCCGGTCCAAACGCTCCAGTCGTGTTGCTGTGACCTGGTTGTTTGATGCAGTTGTGATTCACTTTGCAATGGACCACTGTCTTTGTCCCCTGGTGTGTAGAGACAGAGACTGAAAAAGACGAGAGACTGTAGTGGCAGCAGGTGGGATGCAAATATGCAAAATACAATGCTGGTCCTGCGTAGTGTCGATGGGCTTGATGCCTGTTTTTCCATGACAATTTTCCTACTAGAGGACAGATGGCTCATTTTAGCCGCTACCAAGATGCAAACGGTAGAAAAGTGATTCATGTGAAGTTACATTGGCCGTGTGAGATCGCAGGAGGTTGGATTTTTCCAGTTTCTAAAAATAATAATAATGATGTCATGCGGAGGACCGAGGATGATGGTTGTTCATCTCTGTCCAAAGGTATTATCTGCTCCTTTCATTTTATGCCGTTCTGTATTTTTTTTCAAAAATACATAGTTTTTACGAACCTATTCTATGTATATGTACCAAGAGCTACGTACCTAAAGAAGCTAGAATAACTTACAATTTGAAACAAATAGAATATAATTTTTTCAAGCGTAAAAAAGTACATAACGTAGTAAGATAACTCTAAAAAATTGATTTACGGTACTTCCAACAATTTTAAAACAACGAGCGCATGGAATGTTTTATTTAATTAAAATGAGAATGGTAATTTAGGTAACTAAACACACATATTTCCTTATGCTTCTCATTTGTTTATGTTTAAACATTCCCTATATTAATAATATGTTAGGTTATACTCTCTCCGTCTCAGTATATAAGACGTAACCACCTATGCTTTGAAGATAAAAACACATTTAATTATCTCTTGTAACACTGTATCAATGTATGTATGTCTAGAGAGAACATGTTTTGTATTATGGGACACGAATAAAAAATAATTATGCCTTGTATATTATGTGTTGGAAAAATAGGCAATTTCCATATCCATATTAATTTAATCCAGAAATTAAATAGTAGAAATATGATGATATATATGTGCATGTATCTAACACTAGCAAATTCTACATCATAAAACATACTAGTAGTAGAAACAACATGCACCATACTGATCGTTATAAAAATAATAAACATGAACACGAGAACACGTTTATTAGAGATATCACATTATACCAAGAGGAGGAGCCCATGCCGAAGGCATAGAAGGCTCCATTCGCATTAGTCGTCATAGTGCGTTGTTTGAAGTAGCGGACCACAGTCGGTGCACGAAGATGTTCGCAGTGCAGTCCCTCGAACGGCCTTCGGGAAGAAGACGAACTCAAACAGCTTCCGGCTCTGGGAAGAAGAACGTCAGCAGGCGAACACCGAGAAGAAGACGAACTCGCCGGTGAATAGCTTCCTGTCAGCGTACGCTGGCGGATGAAAGCGAGGAGTCGCTGATCGCTCCCCAAAAACCTAATCGCCGCACACCCCGTGCAAGGTTCTCAGGGCGGCGTCGGTTCCGGAGGCACCTGCTCTCTCGATCTTTCATGCACGCGAAAGAACGAGATGTGAAGTATTCGGATTGCAACTCAACATTGGATTTGGTGAAATATGTTGTGTGATGTGCACGCGGTCAAGATGAGAGCTTCTCTTTATATAGTCTCGAAGGACATAAAGAGACAGGTGATTGTTAATAGTTATGAACACCATTTATGTCACTAGTAACTGACAAATAAATTGTCCGTTACCAGTAACTCACTAATCAACATGGTTGATAATGGTATTAGGACTATATTAGTTACCAGTAACCGATACATCAATTATCCGTTACTAGTAACTCACTTAACAACCACTAAATCACCTTGAAATATTCCACTAATAGCTATTAATACGTCATGAGTTTCACCTAGTATTAATTCTAGCTTTGAAATTTCTATTGATTTAATTGCTAAATATAATTGGTCAAATCCAATTAAATCCAACATTATGATGGAGAGAGTACTATTTTTACTTAAGGCTAGTCTTAGTGGTTCGCATTAAATGTGTTACCACATAGACAATTTTAATGACATGACAGTATATTTAAAAAGAGAAGAGAAATGAGTTTAATCTCTTGACACAAATATCAACTCTTTAGTCTTTCCAAGTCATGAAATTAAATATCTATAAAACTATAGAATGAAATTCTTCATTAAAAATAAACCTTTCATCTAAGTTTTATTTAATTTCGTATTATTCAAGATCATAAGACTTTCCGTTGAGAAGTCTTGAGTTCACGGAAGCTAGCAAGTTAACTTTTTTATTTCTAAAAGTTCGAAGAGATATTGCCGTACTTCTGCAATTGGGCACCTTTTCCCGAAGCATGGCTTTTTGAGTGACCAACAGCAGGTCTCGGGACCAGGGAATTGTTTGGTTGTATCGAATGACTTGTCACGGCCACGAGGCACGAGACACTCCACCGGGATCACGCCATAATGACATATCAAAAGGTAATTTAAAAAGTCAAAGTTTTTAGCTAACTAATGCTCTTGTACCACACTGCTAGAGCATCGAATTTGACCTGAAATTTAAACCAGATGAGAATTACATGCGTGATGCCATGGAGCAATTGAGTGACCGGGCAAGTCCATTACCATTAATTATCCATGCATGCACAGCACAGATGCGCTGCCCCTGCACGATCACGCACGAGTGACACGATCGATGCAGCTTGACAGCAGCCATGCAATTCTCGTTTGGTTATCAAATCAAAACAAAAAAAAAAATAACAATGCAATTCTTGTTTTAAGCTAGGTGGGCATTCCGAGGGGTGCGCTATGCATGAGCATCCCGACAGTCAGTTTGGGACTGCGGGCCATGTCGGTACTTACGTGGAAGGAGGAAGCACGTTCGAGCAAAGCGCCAAAAAAAAAAAAAACTCGAGCAGCATCACTGTCAGGCAAAACGCTACCAAGTTTAGCAAATCTTTCGTTCCGCATTATAGGGACACAGCTACTAACTTAAACCACGTGCCTTCTATAAATTAAACCCTGTGCTGGAGCCCGGAGTATACATTCTTGAGCTTGTGTTGGCGTCAGGCATTGGAGATAGTTTGTATGGCCCTGCATACGCACGACACCCACCGCGGACCGACTGATCACTGTCGCCCGTGTTCCTAAATGTCGAGCTAAGCATCTTTTTCGCTTAGTTTATTATATATATATATATATATATATATATATATATTATTTTTATCTCATAATAAAACAGCTAAAATTAACTTATCAGTCCCCGAGCAGTAGTGGATGCATCTTGCTATCTTGGGATGCTAAGAGTTTGCTTCTTTCTCTTTTCTTCTTCTCCTCTTTTTTCCCTTCCCTTTTCCAGTCCGGGGCAGTAGGGGATTCGAGCCACACCTGCTTCCGACTCCGATCGGCAACCCCTTGCCACCTCCCAACGCAAGTACTACCTTTATCACTAAAAATATGTAATTATAAAATTTTTGTAGCTTAAGATAGTTAATGTTTGACTAACTTTATATTAAATACTATTAATATTTATATATCAAAATAATTTTATTATAAAATTATAATCTATAGCTAATCTAATGATACATATTTCATATTCGTATTACTTTTTATAAAAAATTAGTTAAAGTTTAAACTAATTGACTTTTGAAAAAATAAGAATCGTTTTCTTTTGCGTAACTAGTGGGATGGTCAAAGCCACTCATACAAATGCAATGTGACCGCACCTCACCTGTGTGGCTGTGCCCATTGCCCAAACGTGCATGCATGGCGGCCCTGTTTGCAATTTGCATTGAACACCTTTGAGATGTGGTCCTCCTAGGGCTTTATTATTGTTATTGCTTTATCATTTATTTTTAGATGCAATAGTATTAATGTGAATTCAGCGGACGATCGAATACAATAGAGCTGCTAGTGCCATCACACGTGCTGCTAGTGCCATCACAATCTCGTCTAAATCCGAGCAGAGCAGGGACCGCCACCATATCCTGCTGATCCGGGAACATGCATATGGAGTGGAGGCTCCCGTTGCCGTGCCGACACGTTGAACCTATCACCTATGGACACAGGGGCGAATTTACTTGGTAGCTTATGGGTGTTCATGCATCCATAAAATTTTAAAAAAGTATTATGATTATAGATTATTCTTTCACACTTGTAAAAAAAACATCTCCTTTAATTTGTTTTAGCTTCGCTATAATATGGACATACTCCCTCCATCTCTAAAGATAAGACGCGATTTGACTTGGTGCGGTCTTCAAAAATATATTTTGACTTCTAATTTCTTTTAGAATATACAGTTTATAGGAACAAAAGTTTAATCATTAGAAAGTACTTCTAAATACAAATCTAATGTGACTACTTTGTAATACAAACTTTTAATCTAATTAGGCTAATTGTTAGTCAAAGATAACAAAATTTAAATTTTAAAATACGTGCAGACCTTATATTCGTGAACGGAGGGAGTACTACTTAGGTTTCAGGATTTTTTATAACTGAAGAGCAAGGGTTGAAACCGGACACATAAAATATATGGACCACGGACGCCTATTTTTTTCTTAATATAAACATACAGTAATCCATGGCTAATTTGCTTTAATGCATCGTTAGTGGCTTTGTTCAAGCTCTGCCACGCCAAACGCCACCGGATAGAAGTAACTACAAAAAAAATCCTTTTCTTTTTTACCATTACTATGTGAAGATTTTTTTTTTGTTCATTAAGGCGATGGAGTCTACTACTTCACCGTTACAAGAAAAAGGTTAACTTATACAAATTTTCATCAACAATCATTCAAAATTATATATTAATCACCAGCATTGGTTCCTACACCTGTACTAGTGCAGAGTAGTAGTATTTCAGAAGAATTTATTGTTTATATATGGAGTTTTACTATCCCATACTCCGTATCTCATATACGAATGTCAGATTTTTTTTTTTAAAAAAAACGGCGGGAGTAGCAGTAGACTACTAGTACGAGTATTTTTTACCGTGATGTACTGATGTGGTTCTTTTTGCCAATATTGGAGAAGCAGCGATAACCAAAAAATAGCTGCACTCCTGCGGTGTCAAAGCAAAGCAACCTCGGTTCCCCACCCACCCACTCCAACGATTGACGTGTGCATGTTGCTACACCTCCCCTCCTGCAGTCCTGCCGTCCAGCGTCCAGTCCACTGATGCTGTGAACCTGCTGTGATGGTCTTCATCCGTCTCTTCTCCTCATCTTTTGCTACACCGCTTGTCAGCTGTGCCACATGCAACCTAACCAACCAAGGTCCAAGGCAGGCAGGCAGCATCCTGCATCTGCATGGCTGCACTGCTCGGTGGTGCTCCTCTCTCCCACCCCAGTCTCGTCAGTCAGTGACAGTGCCTCAGTGGGGTGATCCGAATCCTGAATTCCTGATCCGTGTGGTGGCATTCAAGATTTTTCAAGTGCCCCGGGGGCCAAACCATAGTACTGTACGCCTTTTTTTTTTTCCCTCAACACATTCAAGATTTGAAGTCACGCACGCAACGCAAGCCAAGACCTTCACTGGACACAACTCGTACGTACTCTAGCAGATTTATTACTCTGAAAAGGCGGCTGAAATATTCAAAATCACGTACTCCTTCTTCCTAGATGTCTGTAGAAAACCGTGTTTTTCTTATAGATACGTTTTTTGTTCCTAAATATCTGTCTCTAAAAAATCGTGTTTTCCTGACGACATATATAAAAGAACGAAAAATTAAGAAGGATTTGTTGGGACGCAGCGCAGCTGGCAAAGCGGCAATAATGACGGGAAGAGGCTGGGGCCTGGGGAGCAGGACGGTCCAATCGCTGGCGCTGCGGCAGCTCTTGAAGCTGCAGGGGAAAGGGAGGCAGCGTCCGCCCCCATCTCACCTGTGCGCCTCAGGTTTCGCCATCCCCACACCACCTCCATTATTGTACGGCGCTTTTGACCGTTGGTCTCCTCTTCCACCCCCTACTGCTGTGTCCTCCAGCTCCACCCACCCACCTCAGCACCACCACAGCCACGTGTGGCGCCTACGTGGCGTCCACCTCAGTGTACGTAGTACTCGCCTACTGCTTGCTTTGCTATTCCAGTGAGGCTCTGTTCCAAAGTCCACATATCTGATGATGAATGAATGGTCAGGTTCTCCAACAAAATGTTTTCCAGATTACATTATTATTGTTATATCACTATCACAGATTCACAGATGAAACGCTTTGGCTTCACACTGTCAGGTCCAGGCAACGCTATTTCACCCAACGAGTTACAGCATACGGAGTATTCACTCCAACCATGTAACTTTAGCCAACCAAAATCAGAAACTCTGATCACCGTTACGATTGGCCAGCTGACAAACATGACATGAACATCACGATTCACGGCACACAAAGGTGTATTCTCTCCCTCCTAAAAAGGATATCGTTATGGGATGCATGTCGGTCAAACTTTCTCAACTTTGACTAAGTTTGTAGAAAATACGTGCAATATTTATATCTCTAAATAAATTTGTTAAAAAACTAGACTTAAAGATTTTTCTGATGATACTAATTACTTAACATAAGTATTTATATATTTTAATATATAATTGTTGTCATTTTAAAAACGTTGACTTTTCAGAAAGCGAGAATGACATCTATTTAGGGACGGAGGGAGTACTATCCAACAACTTGCAGCTTCATCTTCATTCCCCATGCATTCACCAGCTTCCTCAGCCTGTCTGTCAGCTTCACGCCGTGGCATAAGGGGAAGCGCCAAGGAACGGCTCCAGCGCGGCCAGATGGTGTCTCAAGAAGCTGTACGCGAGCTCCGTATTCACCGCGGCTACCCGGGCAACCAAGCCTGTTCCCTGCGCCCAAAAACGATGACAGATGCCACCGTGTGTACTGTGTTGGTAGCTCCGATTCATTAGCCTCGATTCTAGCACAACGATGAGATGGAGCGGCGACAAACCGTGCGGCCGAATGGGCTGCAAGAGGCGACGAGCGGAGGCCGTTGTGGACGCTGCGGAGGCTGTGATCTCATGGTGTAGAGGCTGCCGCCGGATGTGGGCGGGCGCAGTTGCCCGGACATCAGCTTCTTCACTTCGTCTTGCATCTTGTCTTGTATGTGCCTCAGCTTTGGCCTTCAGAGGAAAGCATGCCATGAATCATGAGCATTATGGTTTGAATTCTGTCAGCCGTGCTTTTCCGTCAGGCACATGGTAGCTTAAAATCCAAAAATGTATGTCCTGATTTTTAACAATTTCATTTGTTGATTTGTTCCTAATATAAAAAGATCAAATCCTAGACTACGCTCTTGCATATAACACTAGCTCTTCCTCTGAATACAGCAGTGAATTGTTAGCTATATTGACAGAAACAAAAATAGGCAATCATAGCATATGGTACTGTTAACTTTGTGCCCTACAATAATAATAATTGTAAAACAAAAACAAAAGCTTCTAGGCTGAAGTGAGTAATGCAAATTCATAGCCTCATTGGTGTAGTGCTATTTGAAACTTCTTGTAATAACTTTCAAATGTTCAATCAGAGTTGACCAGAGCATAAGGCAACATGTGTTTGAGATGATGATGTATTGACTTTACCCCAGTAACACAACCATCACAATCACATTGTACTCCTGCATCCGTTCAGCAATGCTATAATTTGAGCCTTGTTCCAACAAAGTCTGCTCAAATATATACCGTATGTTAAGTATAGAGACAACATAAACCAAAACGGAAGTGGATTAACATAATGAACACCATGCTAGGAGGAGAAGGTCAAGAGTATTTACCGAGTCAATAAAGAGAGGCTGATCTCCCAAGAAAATATGGTTAACACTTTTGTAGAAGCTAAAATCCCATTTTTCTCCACTCTCATAACGGCCACTTGTAAACCAATCTACAACTACCAGGTTTGAATTGGCAGAGACTTGAAAAACTTGCTTTTGGTGGTACCGAGCAGTTGAGAAGCAGGTTACAGGGTCTAGAATAACAGCCAGCAGGGCATCTTCCCCAACTCTGGTCTACTGCATGTAATAAATGTTTAATCATGGACCTTTCTAGTTTTGCAGTAGGAATGCAACTAAGAGCCTAGAGCCCTTTAATATATCAAATGCCTTGGTAGAAGAATTACCTCTAGCAACTGTTCAGAACATTTTGAACCCACAGCCTTGTACACCTACAATAGTACTTGCCAATCAGAAGCGTATAAATAAAGTCAGCAGATTTGAAGCAAACTCGTTTTGCAGTTGACAATTTCATCGACGGACTAGTTAAGCTTACATGAGTACTTACCGACCAGGAAAAACACAACAGATCTGATTGAAACTAACGTTTTCAGTTGACATGTAGACAAAAGATTTGAATGAAGGAAATCAGCATTTTCAATTGACACTTTTTATGAACTTGTCAGAGCATGAAAGCTTAGGCGTGGTAATAGCTGAACTAAATGATTTCCTAAAGCAGTAAACACTGAAGAAGTATCCCAAAGCTAGAAAGATCATAGGTAAACAATCTTAGTAAGAGAACATCATCAGCAAGCTAATTTCTTTGTTGAACTTTAAAATATTCACACGTAGAAAGATCTCCCCAACCCCCCACACCACACACATCCACACACACAATCTGAATTTTGTCCAAGCAGACAAGCAGTGGGCTAGTGGCAGAGCTCCCATATCTGTACTTCTGGAGAACTAACGTGCCAGTCCTTGTGTTCAGCATTGTGACGAGCAGCCACTAGTTTCTACCATGAGCACAGGAAGAAATTACCCAAGTAGGGATGCCTCCAACAATGTACTAATGCAACCTAAAGACCTGGAAGGCTCATAGACTCCTGTCTATCATACATTCCTACAGAGCCAGTATTGGAATCCAGACATTTTCTGGTCAAGATTGTATACAGTACAGTAGGAAGCGTGCATACAGTCAAGCTTCATTGAACAATTAGCGTACCTTGGTCGACGCCTGCGTGGTGATCGCCGCCGTGCACCCGTCACCGACGCTGACCGTGCACGATATGGTGTCCCCCTGCAAGGGCGCACGCGGCACCAGGAGCCCATCACACTACAGCTTCAGCAACCACCTCCGAACCACAAGTACTAGTACCCAGCAACAGCGCGGCGGGCGGGCAAGAATGGAGAGAAGAGAAAAGTGGAGGGAGGTCCTCGGGACTCACGGAAACGATGCCGCCGCCGTAGGTGAGGGCGTAGAGCCAGACCGCGTCGCAGGAGGACGGCCCCACCTTGGACGGGGCGATGAGCTTGAGCGGGTACCTGGTGAAGCAGCGGGTCAGCGCCGACCTCCCCCGCACCTTCTCCACCCGCACCGCCCCGTCGCCGTCTCCGCCATCGCCGGCTGACCAGACCACCAGCGAGCGCGAGGCGATTGGTTGATCGATCCGTCCGTGCCTGACCTCGATGGGGGCGGGCGGTCAACCAGAGGATCATCCGCATTTGCCTCGGGAAGCCGGCCCAGTCCGAGATTACCTCTAGTTCGGTCCAGCGCGTCGCCGGGCCGTCGGAAGGTTTTAATGGGCTTTTGCTTATCTGCGGACTTCGAGTGACTTTGGGCCGCAGACGGACCCGTGCAGTGTTTCCCTCTGGATTAGGATTAGGAACTCACAGTGAAACGAATTGGTCGTCTGAAGCTTTGTAATTCCACGGCTGAAATGCCAAGTTTACGATTCCTCTACGCTCTGCGTTGAGCTTTCTGGATGAATTCATGTCTTGTCGCTCTCTCTTTCTGCGTAAGGCAAGCACTCAACCAGTGCTCTACGTGTATTTGCTATGACTACTCCTAAGTTTAAAGTCTGCAACTAGCGAAGGATTGTAGAGGAAAAGCAGGTGATCTGCCTACGGACAAAGCCGATGATTTTCAATCATTTTCGATGATGATGATGAAATGAAAGATAGTGGTACTGGCAGTGGCAGTGGGGTGGAGTCGGCACTGGAGCACCGCTGCGGCTCGTGCGCTCCACGTTTCGGGCCGGTGGCCGGACCAGCGCACCGCACCGCCGCCCAGGCCACGTTCCGTGTTCCGTGGTCGGCGCGCAACCGGGCAGGCCACCGCACCGCACCACACCAGTCTGGCACTCTCTCTCCGCATCCGCCTCCACGAGACCACGATGAGACGACGCCACGACGAGACCGCGAACAGAGCGTCAAATTCGAGTCAATTTCAGCGCGGCCACCTTATCTCTGCCCGTCCAGCCGTCCAGGTCCAGTGACCAGTCACCACACTCCACCCCACTGCGCTGCGCTGCTGCTGCTACTGCCGGGGCTCCAGCGCCATGGCCGCGGCCACGCTGCTCCCGGGCCCCGCCGCCGCCGCGCCGCGTCTCGGCTCCGTGGCGTCCGCCCCGTCCGCGTCCCACGGCCACGGGAGGCGTCGCCTCACCTTCAGCTTCAGGTACGGGGCCTCACCCACCTCCTCGCTTGCTCCCGGCGCCGGTGGCCGCGGCCCACGCGTGGATGCACTCCAGGTGCTTGGCCTGTTTCCTGCACGGTGCCACCACGGGAACGGACGGGCTGTTGGCTCCAGCCTGCAATTGGGGGGTGCCGGCCGCTGAATTCGCACGAATTACTGTTGGTACCTGATAGAACAATCGCTACTACTACTAGGCTGAGTGGCTGATCGATCGGCCCGTGCCGTTTGCGCGTTGGTGCAGGTGCCAGTCGACCAGCGTCGACAAGCAGCAGCAGCAGCCGCCGCCCAAGCCGAAGCAGCGGAACCTGCTCGACAACGCCAGCAACCTGCTGACCAACTTCCTCAGCGGCGGCAACCTCGGGGCCATGCCCGTCGCTGAGGGCGCCGTCACTGACCTCTTCGGCAAGCCCCTCTTCTTCTCGCTCTACGATTGGTTCCTCGAGGTAAATGCTCAGCTCCTTCCTGCACCCGCGCGTCTCGTGCACTATCATTGTTTCGTTTCTTCGACAACTCTGTTCTCCACTTAGTTTACCAAATAGAAAAATTCGATTCACAAACTAAGTGGAGAACACTGACATGTTATTATGTGATGCACAGCTCCTCCTGCAACACTGACATGTTATTATGTCTTAAATTCGCAGCATGGCTCTGTCTACAAGCTTGCTTTTGGACCCAAAGCGTTTGTCGTCGTCTCTGACCCTATTGTTGCTAGACACATCCTCCGTGAGAACGCCTTCTGTTATGATAAGGTATGCTGTCTAGCAACAATGATGGATAAAAGGATTGTTGAAAAGTCGTTAAAAACAAAAGGAATGTTGAAAACTATGGAATATATAAGGTTCTGGACCATGATCACCTCACACCCATGATGGCTGTATAGCATGATTGCTTCACTACAGCTGCATTTTGCATATTATTATTGTTCGTCGTGGAGAGCTGACTTCGCTTCTGAATAATGATTGGTGTAGTTTGGCGTGTTTCTTTCTTATGTGTTATTCTTACTTGAAATCAGGGAGTTCTCGCTGAAATTTTAAAACCCATAATGGGGAAGGGTCTTATACCTGCTGACCTTGATACCTGGAGGCAAAGGAGAAAAGGTTAGAAAGGTTGGATATCCAATCATATTTTCTGTGTTTTCTAGTTTGGATTGACTACAATACTGCAGACTGATCTGCATTATTCTATGGGCATAGCCCATACTTTTAGTCAAAAGTAGCAGGTTGATCATTGGCCTGAGCTTCAAATCCAGTCCTTTCTAGTTTTGTTTTTCCTATCTCGAAAATTTTTCTAGCTCAACTGTATATTCGGAAAACGACATCTCTAGGCATGCAAAATCATCCTAGGGCTTCTTTGAATAATTAATTTTTTAGTTTTTTTTTTTGGTGGCCTTGAGGGATGAAACATATGCCATTTTTCTGTTTTTAAATGTGATATTTAAGAGTTACTGCTGTTTGACGAGGCAATCAATCAATATAATCGAATTGTTTTAGAGATAATTTGAACTTCATGTATGCATTTCACATAATATTTTACTAATGCCACACTTTATCCTATCCTTGTGTTCTGCAGTTATAACACCTGGATTCCATGCCTTATTCATAGAAGCTATGGTGAGAACATTTACGAAATGTTCAGAGAGAACAATATCAAAGCTTGAAGAGCTTACTGAAAGCGAAGGTCGTGAACAAAAATCGACTATAGTGGACCTTGAAGCTGAGTTCTCCAATTTGGCACTTGATATCATTGGCTTGGGTGTGTTCAATTTTGATTTTGACTCGATTACTAAGGAATCTCCTGTAATCAAGGTTGGTATATATGTAGTTCTATCTTTGTTTATTTGTGCTTAGGATGTATTACACATGCTCATATAGAGAAATTGACTAGAAGTAGAGAGGAATATCTTCATAATTTATGGCTATCTTGGTTAGATATGGATTGTGTTTTTTCTGCTACTTTTCTCTTCCCTGCTTTGACGAGCTTCTGTCTCCATTGTGCAGGCAGTGTATGGAACACTTTTCGAAGCTGAGCACCGTTCCACCTTCTACATTCCCTATTGGAATCTTCCTTTGACAAAATGGATAGTTCCAAGGCAGCGCAAGTTCTATAGTGACCTCAAGGTGATCAACAATTGTCTTGATAACCTTATAAAAAATGCAAAGGAGACAAGACAGGTTCGTTCAACTGAAACACAGTTCTAACTTGGTGGCATTTTAAGGTCCTTGCTGTAGTTCTGATGTTGTGAACTTGCTATGTAGGAAGCTGATGTGGAGAAGCTCCAGCAAAGGGACTACTCTTCTCTGAAGGTTGGCTGCTGTTCCTCCTTCCTTTGTTGACTCATTTCAGTGTCAGTGCTCAACAGTTTAGCTTTCTAAACGTCTAGGGATTTTTGTGAATAGTATCTCATATCTGTGTCATCATGCTTTTAGGATGCCAGCTTGCTGAGGTTCCTTGTTGACATGCGGGGAGCTGATGTTGATGATCGCCAGGTAAATTGCGGAAACCGGGCATTTTTGAATTTTTCTGTTATGCTTTCTATTTCTTCCTATCTGCAGCAAATTGAGTTGATGAATTTCATTGTCTGTGTTGTGACAGCTTCGAGATGACCTTATGACGATGCTTATTGCTGGACATGAAACAACTGCTGCTGTTCTGACATGGTCTGTTTTTTTGCTAGCCCAGGTACACAGATGTTATCACAGAATTCTTCAAGTAATTAGATTTTTGCTTGAATATGTGTGGTCATACTGTGATGTCATGCAGAGCCTACCAAGATGAGAAAAGCCCAGGCAGAGGTTGATTCTATTCTCAGCAATGGCGCAATTACTGTTGAATCCCTCAAGAAACTGGAGTATGTCACCTGCACCATTATTTTGAATTCAACTTGCACTAATTCTTTTATTTTCCATTTCTTGAGGGACAAATCATAAGTGTATACTGCTATCATCAGATTATTGTTTGATAAAAAATATGATCAGATTATTAACAATAGCATACCCATGGCATCCGACTTGTCTGAAATTACTAGCTATATTTATACATCTGAAATGAATTTTCCTTCCTCTCATGAAACCTTTGCATTGCCCTCTAGGTACATAAAACTGATTATTCTTGAAGCTCTTCGCTTGTATCCTCAGCCGCCGTTGTTAATCAGGCGTTCTCTCCGGCCAGACAAGTTGCCAGGTACCATCTTCTTTCAAATGCTGTAAGTTCTTTCCCGAACAATACAAGAGTGTTTAGTGGTCATTTGTGTGGCCATTTAGATTAGTTTGGTTGAAGTCGCTGTTCTTGTCACTGGTGTTGCTGTTAATTAATAGGCTGTGAATGGTTATGTGTTTGAGTGTGCAGGTGTGGTGTAACTTCCTTATTCTTCTTCTTAATGCAATGATACATAGCTCTCCTGCGTATTCAAGAAAAATAAAAGGATGTTAAGTGGTTGTTGGGTAATTGGGCAGATGCTTGGCTTATGTTGTGAAGGCCGAAGGGCATGTCATCAGCACAGAAATTCGGATTAAATAATACCTGTATTCTCATTAACCCTACGAAGCAGCTGGGGTTTGCGCGTGGCTAGCGTATCCACGTCGCTGGAAAAATTTCCCGTCGTGGCTCGCCCAATACCTCGTTTTACTGTACCTTGCCCACATGTCGCAATCTAATTGGAATGGGGAGAAAACTATCTTCCTCGGATTAAATAATAGGAAAAAGTCTACATAACCCCCTCAACTATGAGGGGTGGACTAGTTAACCCCTTGAACTACAAAATCGGTTATTCTACCCCCTAAACTATAAAAACCGGACAAATAACCCCCTTTAGGCGGTTTTGAGAGTGGTTTTGCTTTTTTCTTTTTTATTTATTTCAGTTGAATCTTTGAAAAAACATAGTAAATCATAGAAAAATCATAAAATAGAAAATTAAATTTTGTTGGACTCCACATGAGTAGATCTACACATTGAAAATATAATATGATATACTTTAGTAAAAAGTTTTTGTTGTAGATTTAGATCTATGTTTTTTATAATTAATTATAAAAATTCATAACTGCAATTTTTGTGGTCCAATTGTGATGAAATTATTATGATAGGCTAACTATTGTATGCTTCAAAGGTAGTTTAAATTTCATACCCATTGGATCATGTATAATTTAGTTATAAGTTTATTTGAATTTAACTAAGGTATAAACATATATAAATCTATAACTAAGTTATACGTGATCCAATGAGTATGAAATTTTTACTACATTTGAAGCATATAATAGTTAGCCTACCATAAAAATTTCACCACAATTGGACCACAAAAATTGTAGTTATGAATTTTTATAATTAATTATAGAAAAACATAGATCTAAATCTACAACAAAAACTTTTTACTAAAGCATATCATATTATACATTCAATGTGTAGATCTACTCATGTGGATTCCAACAAAATTGAATTTTCTATTTTACGATTTTTCTATGATTTATTATGTTTTTTCAAAGATTGAACCGAAATAAGTAAAAAAGAAAAAGTCAAAACCACCTTCAAAACCGCCTAGAGGGGGTTATTTGGTCGGTTTTGATAGTTTAGGGGGTAGAATAACCGGTTTTGTAGTTCAGGGGGTTAAGTAGTCCATCCCTCATAGTTGAGGGGGTTATGTAGACTTTTTCCTAAATAATACCTGTATTCTCATTTGATAAAGAAAACCTCCATTAATTTTAACTTATGAAACTATGGACAGGATACCTTCCACTATTGTAAAACTTTTTTGTTGTAACTCATGCACATCAGAGAGGATGTAGTATAGGTGCATGGGGGTACAGCTGTACCCACAAAATTTTTTGGTGAAAATACTAATTATGTATAGATATAATACATTATATATCTAGAACACCTTATCAAATAACAATCCGTTAAGCTCAAGCGCTCATCTTGCGGAAAAATAGCCTACAGTTCTTCTGAAGCTCAGGAGGCAGGAGCCCAAAATGAGCCAATGCACATAGCACAAGTAGAAGATAAAAATGAAAGAACAAGTTATGAAAGGCAAATATGACTATTTTTTCGCTTCCAAACAATCAAAATTTGTGAAGTTTCAGTCTTGATCTTGTTTAATCATCAGTCAATGCTTAGAAAAAATCATACGTAAATTAGTCAATAAGTAATCATTTTTACTTTTTAGAACGTCATGGCATTAAGAGGACCAATGATCTAGCTTCTTTATGGACTGCTCAATGAAGCATAAATGATTTCTTCATCCACTCTGAATCAGTTCATTAAGGATAACGAAGAAGCAAGTAACTAATGTGCTTATCAAGACCTTGGTGATGACTAACTTTGTATACAGCGGATGAATGTTGGCAAATTGTATACTAAGATCAACACACCTAGCTATTTTATTGTAATTCGGTTGTTGGTCCTTATTACATTGTTAGCGAATTGCATCGCTTAGGTCCATACCCCCACGATTTAAATCCTTGATCCGCCACTGATGCACATTACTTTATGGCATGAGGTTCTGATCTAAATTTATGTATGTGGAAGTAGTTTAATTTCACTGCGCGTTTGGATTGCACCTAGGTATGAGAAACCGCCAAAGTGATCCTGTTCTTTTAACCATGTATACCATGCTTTCTAGTCA
Source organism: Microstegium vimineum (assembly GCA_022036555.1). NCBI lineage: Eukaryota > Viridiplantae > Streptophyta > Magnoliopsida > Poales > Poaceae > Microstegium > Microstegium vimineum. The sequence goes on along the minus strand of CM039121.1, from coordinate 43,058,365 downwards.
GCTCTCGATGTCTGTTCATCCCATTTATGTCTCTCATTTGATCTCACTAGATGCATCCTACTACTGTGATATTTGTTGAAACTTTGTGTTTGTTTTCAATGAATTAGTTTAGTGACTAGCAGGGTACGTTGCCTTCACTGGTACATGCCTTCTAACTCTGCACTGATCTTTATTTACCCAGGTGGGTACAATGGAGCAAAAGAGGGATATGAGATACCAGCTGGGACTGATATATTTGTTTCGGTGAGTTTAGGCAACTGCAGTTTTGAAATTGCTTGGATAGGATAGTGCAACACAAATGGCTATAATTTGACTTCACTATATAAGGTTCAGTCCAGTCCAAGCCATTGCTCGACTTATAGTAAATTCTGGCACTGCAGATATACAACCTCCACAGATCCCCATATTTTTGGGACCGGCCAAATGAATTTGAACCCGAGAGGTTTTCAGTTCCAAAGAAGGATGAGAGCATAGAAGGCTGGTCTGGTTTTGATCCTGACCGGAGTCCTGGTGCAATGTACCCCAATGAGGTTAGGTTCAACAATTTTCTCTGTTCGACTACTGCATGAATTTATTCACTGTAAGAAATTAAGGACATCAATTTGCTCTTTACCAGATCATAGCGGACTTTGCTTTCCTTCCCTTTGGCGGTGGGCCCCGCAAATGTGTGGGGGACCAATTCGCACTCCTGGAGTCGACGGTAGCTCTGGCCCTGCTGCTGCGAAAGTTTGATGTGGAGCTGAGAGGATCGCCCGACGAAGTAGAGATGGTGACAGGCGCCACGATCCACACAAAGAACGGGCTGTGGTGCAGACTGAGGAAAAGGACTTGATCAAACATAGCTTTACACTGAGAAGTAGCTCTCATTCTTGACTTCTGAAATTTCTGATATGCTTTAGGCAAGTTAAACAGCCTCATGAACAGTGGGTGGGAATCATGTACATTGAAACATTTGTTGTAGCGCAATAGGGGCAACCATTTCTGCATATATATATGATCTATTTCAGCTTGACATTCTGGTGCAAGTACTGCTTGCATAGTTGCATGCATGCACCTAAAAACACCTGTACACACACTTCATGCCAACCAAACTGATGAGACAGCAGCAGAGGTAGCGTAAGCCACTCTCTGTCTCGGCTGAGGTGTCCCGTTTCTTGTGATCTCTGAACTCAGGTAACCTGATCTTGTCCTGTTAACCAAAAGTTAGGTTTCAGTGATGTGTTTGCTTGGCTTGGCAGTTGGCAGGTAGCATTATCATCGTCAGTTCATCACCAAAGCTGGGGCGTGCAGCAGCTGATGCGTTGCTGTGCCGTGCCGCCACGGGATGCATGCAGCGCAGGGAACAAGAAGCCCACAGGAATGAACAACACGGCCGGATCGATCTGACGGTGCAGACAGCGACGGGTAAGCAGGCTGCTCACCATGAACTTTTGTTTCTTTCTTCTCCACGGCCACGGGGTGTCGTATATTTGTACGTGCCATAATTATTGTGCTGGCATACTCGCTACGTGTGCGTGTGCGTGTGCGTGCGCGCGCGCTTCTTTGACGGGGAAAATTCGCTGCGGTTGAACTGGAATTTTTTTGCTCGGCTCGTAGCCCCTTGGTTTCAAGCCAAAGCCGCACGTTCCTGCGACCTTTTGCGGTCAGCAAATTCGCTGTCGTACGAGCTGTATGTATTTGGGAAGGATGGCCGAGTAAGTTTATTCAAATCTGGGCTGACAGTGAAAGCCCTTCAGCCTTGTCGTGTTTACTGACTCGGGTAAAAAACAGTGATACCGTCTTTTGGTTGTGGTCTGCAGGCCAGGCCAAGCACAAGGGGAGAAAAGAACTCCGACTCATGTGAAGAGAGATGCCCCCACCCCAAGCAGGGCCATGACATTGCAATTAAGGTCGAGAAAGCCACTGAACTAGGTACTTAATCATGCTCCCATATGCTTAAACCGTAAGTTAAACTCAAATAAAACTTATTTTCCTGCTTAACTGAATGGTGAAGCTCCTGTCCTGATTCCTGAATGAAAAAAAAGGAAGAAAAATGGCAGGTTCCTTGCCTATGACCTTGCCCAGAGGTTTGACCATGGCGGTCTACGCATGGTGTTTGCTAGTCGACTGCCTAATTTAGGGGAGCTTGGAAGTTTGTGAGGAGAAACTTCTATAGAGGATCAGATCAGCCTCTGGACCCATCATGATATATGCACTTTATATATGATGGAATCGTTGAAGTTAGAACTGCCGCCCTAGAACGACTTGAACTTTCAACGGCATATGCTCCTTTGAATTTCCCCCATTTTCTTGTTGGGCTCGTGGGATATGGGGCCTGGTGGACTGGCTCAAAACTTTAGGATCAAGTAATCAAAGATATGGTAAACCTTCGGTTTATCTGGTTTGCCACTATTATCCCAATCCAATTAGCAGCAAAATCTGTGAATTTAGAAGTGAGCAGTTATTTTTGGGGTTATTTTTTCACAGTAGAATACGTGAGCAATTTAAATCCGAATTTATAGGGTTACTTTTGATAATGGCTGAGTTAGTTTGTACGACCGAAGATGACGGGTTGCTAGAGCAGGTATATCATGAAGACGTTGAAGAGTGACTCGGCGCTATCTCACCTGTAGAGTTGAATTATCCAAAATTACTGTAACTTGTGACTTGTAAGTGAAGCAATGATTCAACTAGACATTCATGAGCACGTGTGGCAAATGTCCCGTAAGACGACACAGAGGGTACAGTAGATCACATTCAAGAAACAAGGTAATCTTTGTAGTAGTATCTCTACTATGTAGGCGAGCAAACGACGCCCAAAATCGTGGTAGGGTGCACGCAGCACAAGCACGGTTTGTCGCCAATTCAATTATTAATCTCTTTCACTTCTCGAAGGATAAATTATGTAATGAAAACCCTTTGCAGTTGAAATTGTACTAAACTAAATGCGTTGTACTAACCTTTACAACCACCCAATTTTCTTTCATGTACCTCACCTAGTTATTTTGGACGCTGTTAAAGGCTGCACAGAAGTTCAAGTTGGGCATCTAGGCATCAACCAGTTTTTTTTTTCCCCGACGAAGGCATCAACCAGGATTCTAGATAGATCGATAGAACGCACAGGGCATAGTTGATAGGCCAACTCCCTGCTTGCTTCTCCGCACCAATCAACAGTTGAAAGGTCAACTTCCTGGTGGGCCCGGTCCACACCAAATCCTAACCAAACCCTATCCTTTCTTCATCCTGTGCTTGTTTTGTATTATACTCCGTATCCTATAATATATAAGCTCACATGTGGTAAAACAGTGACCGTGACAGGTAATAATACTCAATTACCAATGACTTGCAGGTCATTTTCTTAGCCTGATTGACGGTAGATGAAACCTGTTCTTCTTTCTGCAGTATCTGAAAGCACCACCATCGTCTACTGTTTTTACAGACCACATGTGAGAAGCCAAGTACCTTTCAGGTCAAAAGCTTGTCACCAAATTTTCCAGTTATGCATGCATAATGGTAACTTTGTTACCTTTGGAAATTCAAAGACGAACATGTGATGCAGGATGGGTCAAAGAATATGTATACGATGGGCTTGTTTGGTTAATTGGTGTCTTGACAAATTTACCAATCAAGGCAACAACATCCGGCTACAGGCAACCAAATTTGCACGTCTGGGATGATGACCGTACCAAACAAATTTTCTAGGGTCCAAACCAAACAAGGCCATATGAAGTTTATGCAATTCTTGAAGTCAAAATTTGAGGTGCTATATATGTCGATGTTTGCATACGTCTAGGGTATTTTTTTACCAATAATTCTGTAAATATTTTTTCATTATTGTAATACAAAACTGATACTGTTAGAGATTTATATTTAAATGTACCATCCAATGGCTATAACTTATAATTTTGTAATCACAAATAATACTCCAGTTGGAATTTATATGGGCTTGGCCCAATAACAAATTCAGAAATTTCTAATAAATCTCAGAGACCCATGCATGAAAGCAAGAGGGGAGGTGAGAACTATTTAGTACCACATTGCTTGTGGAAGCAGAGGTATTGATTGGACCGGACTATATAATGAGACTATCGGTCACGCCAATATATCATAAAATTAAGAGCTAGAGTTTCTACCTCTTCTCGCTGTTGCGCCACCGTAGCTACTCCAGTCCGATCGTCGGCGTGCACCGGCAACCAGTCCGATCGTCGGCGTGCACCGGCAACCGGGCGAGCAGGTCTCCGGAACCCTCGTCTTCGTGATCCTGCAGCTGGAGAAGATGAATAAGGTTTTTGGGAAGCGCTCTTCGCGCGACTGCTCCCAATCTTTACTACGGGTCGTCTTCCGTCCAAGTCAGGCGGCGCTACGTCCCGACGTATTCGTCGTCAGCTGAACCGAAGTCTTCCGCCGCCGCTGATCGACATCAACGACATCGACATCGTCTTCAACAACCTGAACATCGCTCCATCGATACCCACATCTTCGCCATCTTCACCGCAATCTACTACTCCTACAACTAGCAGGTATAAACCTTGTGATCTAATCTTGTCGTTCATACTATCCAATCTATCTTGTAAACAAGCTATGTCTATACTAGTTAACTTGAACATGATATGTGATATGTGGTTTAATCATGTTAGTATACAGTACATGCTTATTCTAGTTAATCAATCTGTCATGATTTATATTCTGGTATTAATCTGGAAATTGTCATATTATTTAACAATCCAAAAACCTTATTGTAGATTTTCAGAATTATCTATGGCTAGTTTTGTTGACGCGTTGAAGCCAGAAAAGTTTACTGGTGCAAACTTTAAGAGGTGGTCCGTCAGGGTCACAGATTGACTTACTGTCATGAATGTTTTCTGGGTCAAAGATGGCTTGCCTGAGGGTAATATCTCTGATGAAGATTAGAGAAAATACCAGGAAGCTAATAAGATCTTTATGGGAGTTGTGCGTATTGTGGTGTCGGATCATATCTATGATGCCCTCATGCACTATGTGGAACTATCTGAACTCCACCTATAGAGCTTCGGATGCAGGCAAAGAGTTATATCTCATGGAGAGCTTCCATGACTATAAGATGGTTGGAAACAAATCTATAGTCGAGCAAGCTCATGAGGTGCAGCGTATGGCTAAGGAACTTGAGCTCCTTAAGTGTGTTTTACCCGATGAATTTGTGGCTGGTTGCATTATTCCAAAGTTGTCTTCTTCATGGAGGAGCTTCGCCACAAGTCTTAAACACAAGAGACAGAAAATATCAGTTGAAAACCTGATAGCATCTCTTGATGTTCAAGAGAAGGCCCGGGCTAAAGACAACACTGAGAAGGAGAACGAGGATAGAGCTAGTGCCCACTTTGTCCAGAGAAACCATGGCAAGAACAAAGTAAAGGTTAAGCTTTTCAATGCCAAATCAACTACTTCCTTCAAGAAGAAGAAGAAAGACAAAGCTGAGATGCCTTGCTTCACCTGTGGAGAGCTTGGTCATTTTGCTAAAGATTGTCCGGAACGAGCGGACCGAAAAGAGAAAAAGAAGGCCAATCTCGTGACTACTAGCAAAACTAATGACGGGTATGGTAATTTCCCTACTGTACTATCAGTTTTTCAATCACCAAGTTGGTGGGTTGATACAGGTGCTAATATTCACGTGTGTGCTAATATCTCTTTGTTTTCTTCTTACCAGGGGCTCCAAGGTTCCTCCGTCCTAATGGGGAATGGGTCACATGCTTCTGTTCGTGGTGCTGGCACGGTAGATCTGAAGTGTACTTCGGGAAAGATCGTGCAATTGAAGAACGTACAACATGTCCCTACTATTCGCAAGAACCTTGTTAGCGTATCCCTTCTTTTGAGAGATGGGTTTAAAGTAGTATTAGAGTCCAATAAAGTAGTTATGTCCAAGCATGAGCAATTTATTGGTAAAGGCTATGAATGTGGAGGCTTGTTCCGTTTATCTTTGGCAGATTTTAGTAATAAGTCAGTTAATCATATTTGTGGCACCATTAATGATAATTCAAGTGTTTGGCATTCTCGTTTATGTCATGTGAATTTTGGCTTAATGTCGCGTTTATCTAGCTTGAGTTTAATTCCAGATTTCACTATTACCAAAGGTTCTAAGTGCCATAGTTGTGTGCAATCAAAGCAACCTTGAAAGCCTCATAAGGCAGCGGAGGAGAGAAACTTGGCGCCTCTTGAACTCATACATTCTGATCTTTGCGAGATGAATGGTGTGTTGTGAAAGGATCAAGATGTCCAAGAGGGAGGGGTGAATTGGGCTCTTTTTAATTTCTAAGCAAGAATTAAACCTATAAAGAGCCAATTAACCCCCTAGTGCCTAGCGCTTGTGTGTCCTAGCTAGAAAGCGGTAGCAAGTCAATGGAAAGCGAAAACTTCCTACACAATTCTAGTATGAAATGAAAGACAAGTGCGGAAAGTAATGCGGTAATAAAAGGCTAGGGAAAGAGATGCTTGGCATGGCGATGTTTTGCCGAGGTATCGAGGAGTCGACACTCCCCCCTAGTCCTCGTTGGAGCACCTTGCAAGGTATAGCTCCCCCTCACTCCCGCGCAAGGGATGAGTGCTCTCTACGGGTTGATTCTTCGCCACTCCGGCTCGGTGAATCGCCCACAACCAATCACAAACGTCGATGGAGAAGGGCCGCCGACAATCCTCCGGCGATCACCTTCCTCCGAGCACCACCGGACCGTCTAGGTGATGTCGATCACCAAGAGTAACAAGCCTCGATCTTCGCTTGACTCACTCAAGCTTCACAACTAGAGGATGCACACTTGAACTCTTGGATGAACTAGAGAGAGGATGGATGGATTCGCGAATCACTCTCTCTCTCTCTAGGGCTCTTGCTCTCTTCCCAACCTTCTCAACAAACTCAGCAACTCAAATGAGCAAAGGCCAGGTGGGAGAGAAGTGGGAGGGGCTATAAATAGACCCTCAGAAAACTGCCTCGGGCTGGCATTTTAAGTTGGCGACGGACGCTCTGTCGACTAGGCGACGGACGGTCCGTCGCATGCCCCAACGGCTAGTTCTGTTCATAGTTTGGGCGACGGACGCTCCGACGCCTAGGCGACGAACGCTCCGACGCTCTGCCCAACGGCTAGTTCTGACACACTGTTCCCAGCGACGGACGCTACGTCACTGGGCGACGGACGCTCATCCCAGCGTCCGACGCTACACTCTGGCTCGGGCTGAAAAACACCCTCTCTGGAAGGTCGACAGACGCTCTTCCCAGCGTCCGACGCCTGGCCGACGGACATCGTCCGACGGACCCTGAAAAACTTAGCCAGAAAACATCTCCACTGGAAGGTCGACGGACGCTGTGGACTCAACCACCCAGCGTCCGACGCCTCTGTCCGACGCAACGGACAGCGTCCGGCGCCCCCGTCAGGAGCGTCCGACGCCCAGAAAACAGTTCTAACAACTTCGTTTTTCGTCACGATGAATATGAAAGTTGTTCTAGGCTATCTTACGGTCACCATAGGCTTGCTTAGAGCTAAGGAAGTCAAGTGTGCACCACACCTAAGTCATGAAGCTTTCCTAAGTCAAGCTACTAATCTCAACCCCTCTTAATAGTACGGTCAAAGATAAAAAAGAGAAGCCCTATCTATTTCTAAGTGCCCTTCATCTCCTTATGGCACTTAGCCTATCATTCTAGGGTCTTCATCATGTCTCCTTGAAATCCGAAACGATATCCATCTTGGGGGCTAAGTGATGACCATTAACACCCATTCTTGTTGATCACTATGGCTAAGCTACGCATAGCCTCTGCAAAACACACGTTAGCCATAATAATCTCTAATTGTCGTTAATCACCGAAACCAACTAGGGCAATGATTCTTCATGTTGACAAAAGGTGGAAAGAAATATTTCATGACTTTAATTGATGATGCAACTAGATTTTGCTATATTTACTTGCTGAAAACTAAAGATGAATCACTAGACTACTTTAAAATCTATAAGGCTGAAGTTGAAAACCAGTTAGAGAGAAAGATTAAACATCTAAGGTCTGATCGTGGTGGTGAATATTTTTCTATACTATTTGATGAGTTTTGTGCGGAACATGGCATTATTCATGAGAGGACAACTCCCTATTCACCCGAATCAAACGGGATTGCCGAGAGGAAAAACCGCACGTTGACTGACTTGGTGAACGCCATGTTAGACACTGTTGGACTATCTAAGGCATGGTGGGGGGAAGCTTTATTGACTGCGAGTCATGTCCTGAATAGAATTCCAAACATAAATAAAGAAACAACTCCATATGAGATTTGGGTTGGTAGGAAACCATCACTTTCATACTTGTGCACATGAGGATGTTTGGTGAAAGTCAATGTTCCAATTTCTAAGAAACGTAAGCTTGGGCCGAAGACTGTGGACTGTGTATTTCTAGGATATGCTCACCATAGCATTGCTTATAGATTTTTAGTAGTAAAATCTGAGGTTCCTGATATGAATGTAGATACAATCTTTGAATCTCGTGATGCTAATTTTTTGAGAATATATTTCCTATGAAAGATATGCATAGCAATGCTAAATTTTCTACTGAAATAGCTCCTGATTTTACTATACCTACCAAGCATCCTGTTGAGTCTTTTGAACAACCACTTGAAGAAGTCTTAGAGGAGGATGACAATGAAGTTCCCGTGAGGAACAAGAGACAAAGGATTGCGAAATATTTTGGTGATGATTTCATTGTGTATCTTGTGGACGATACTCCCACTTCTATCACAGAAGCATATGCATCACCAGATGCAGATGATTGGAAAGAAGCCGTTCGTAGCGAGATAGACTCAATTCTCTCTAATGGAACTTGGGAGTTATCTGAGTTGCCATTTGGTTCTAAACTCATTGGTTGTAAGTGGGTGTTCAAGAAGAAGCTTAGATCTGATGGTACTATTGATATGTACAAGGCTCGGCTTGTGGCTAAGGGTTATACCCAGAAGGAAGGCGATGATTTCTTTGATACTTATTCACCTGTTGCTAAAATGACCACTATTCGAGTTCTATTTTCCCTGGCTACCTCATATGGTCTTCTCGTTCATCAAATAGACGTGAAGACAACTTTTCTTAATGGAGAGTTGGATGAGGAGATTTATATGGATCAACCTAATGGGTTTGTAGTAAAAGGTGAAGAGCAAAAGATGTGTAAGTTATTGAAATCGTTGTATGGCTTGAAACAAGCACCTAAACAATGACATGAGAAGTTTGACACTACTTTAACTAGTGCGAGCTTTGCTGTTAATGAGGTTGATAGGTGTGTGTACTATCAACATGGTGGGGGCCCATCTGTTATTCTATGCTTATATGTTGATGATATTTTAATCTTTAGAACAAATATTGATGTCATAAATGAACTCAAGTCTTTTATGTCAAAGAGTTTTGACATGAAAGATCTAGGAGAAGCTGATGTAATTTTAAACATCAAGTTGATTAAGGAAGAGAGTGGGATTACTTTGTCGCAATCACACTATGTTGAGAAGCTTTTAAGCCGATTTGGCTTTATGGATAGAAAGCCTTCTCCAACACCTTATGATCCTAGTGTGACACTAAGAAAGAACAAAAAGAGTGCTAAAGATCAGTTGAGATATTCTCAAATTATCGGCTCACTCATGTATCTAGCTAGCGCAACCAGACCAGATATCTCTTTTGTTGTGTGCAAATTAAGTAGGTACATGTCCAACCCAGGTGATAATCATTGGAATGCACTTGAAAGGGTCTTGCGCTATCTTAAAGGTACAATGAGTTTTAGGATTCACTATTCTAGGCACCCAGCTGTGCTAGAGGGATATAGTGATGCGAACTGGATTTTTGATATTGATCAAATCTATGCCACTAGTGGGTATGTTTTTACTCTTGGAGGTGGCGCAGTGTCATGGAGGTCTTGTAAACAGACTATTTTGACTAAGTCAACCATGGAAGCGGAACTTACTGCTTTAGATACAGCATCTGCAGAGGCAGAGTGGCTGCGTGAGCTCTTGTGTGACCTGCCGGTGGTTGAAAAACTAATACCGGCTATCCTTATGAACTGTGATAATCAAACAGTGATCACTAAAGTGAATAGTGCAAAGAATAATGCGAAGTCAACAAGACACGCTAAAAGACGTTTGAAGTCTGTCAGGAAGCTGAGAAATTCCGAAATAATAACTGTGGCTTATGTCCAAATCGACAAAAAACCTGGCAGATCCCTTTACTAAAGGGCTATCACGGAATGTGATAGAAATTGCATCAAGGGAGATGGGTATGAGACCCATGTGAGTTTGCAGTAGTAGTAACCCAACTTTTTTGATCGGAGATCCCGTGACTAAGGATCTGGGAAGAACAAGCTATTGATAAACTGAGGAGAGTATAACTATAAACCCTCTCTAAGTGAAGATGCAAATACTCTCAAAGCATTGAGACACTATATGGTAGGTTGGCTAAATACCTTAATATGTTCTATTGGCTTTCATTAGCGAAGATGTTGTCCTACAGAGCATTCTTGAAAGAATATACCTATATGAGTTCGACTGTTAAAACGTCGCAGTCTATGAGACTTGGGTAGTCTCTAGTAAACTCATTAAGAGACCATGGAGTACGACATATATGCTCAACCCACGGAGTAAGGCTATTGGTGGTTAAGTACTAGTTTGGCTTTGGGTAAAGCTCATTCGCACAAAACTTGCAATTCAAGGCGTAGTCCATTGTTCAAGTTGTGGATGAGTGTAACTTGAGGTTCTAGGCGGAAGTTTAACTTCACAGTCTCTGCCGAAACACTGGTATATCAAACCAGAGCGAGAACAGGCAAATATCTAAATGGGTATTTTGGGATCTGGTGAGGGATTGTTGGAATTTATATGGGCTTGGCCTAATAACAAATTCAGAAATTCCTAATAAATCTCAAAGGCCCATGCATAAAAGCAAGAGGGGACGTGAGAACTATTTAGTACCACATTGCTTGTGGAAGTAGAGGTATTGGTTGGACCGGACTATATAATGAGACTATCGATCACGCCAATATATCATAAAATTAAGAGCTAGAGTTTCTACCTCTTCTCGCTGTTGTGCCACCGTAGCTACTCCAGTCCGATCGTCGGCGTGCACCGGCAACCGGGCGAGCAGGTCTCCGGAACCCTCGTCTTCGTGATCCTGCAGCTGGAGAAGATGAATAAGGTTTTTGGGAAGCGCTCTCCGTGCGACTGCTCCCAATCTTTACGACAGGACGTCTTCCGTCCAAGTCCGGCGGCGCTACGTCCCGGCGTATTCGTCGTCAGCTGAACTGAAGTCTTCCGCCGCCACTGATCGATATCAACGACATCGACATCGTCTTCAACAACCTGAACATCGCTCCATCGACACCCGCATCTTCGCCATCTTCACCGCAATCTACTACTCCTATAACTAGCAGGTATAAACCTTGTGATCTAATCTTGTCGTTTATACTATCCAATCTATCTAGTAAACAAGCTATGTCTATGCTAGTTAACTTGAACATGATATGTGGTATGTGGTTTAATCATGTTAGTATGCAGTACATGCTTATTCTAGTTAATCAATCTGTTATGATTTATATTCTGGTATTAATCTGGAAATTGTCATATTATTTAACAACTCCCACTGTTTAGAAATGATAGGCGCATTTGATCATAGGAGAAGTCATACAAAATAAATTTTGACCTAAAGATTCTCTTATAGTACACAATCAATTGCTAAATAAAAATCAATATTATCTTAGATCCACTTTGAACACAAATCTATTGATGCAACTTAATGCCTTAAATTTGCACATAGTTTAACTAATTATCGATCAAACTCTGTAAAATTTGACCTTTTCTCTATCAAACGTGTCTATCATTTCTAGATGGATGGATCATAATATAAAATAAAGTGAATGTTCAAACTGTAATTTGAAGATCATGCTTGGTATATGTAAGACTGCCTTATAAACTAGATAGACGAAGAGGGAGTAGAAGACATTCAACTTTCACCTGATGGGGTTTATGATTTTCTTATTACATTTAAATCTCAGCATGTCAGACTCCGCTGATGAGATCGATGTTGGGTTAACAAAAGCATAGTATAATAGGAAAAAGATGCTGAGATCGGTGTTGATTGATGGGGAGCGTGCATGTGAGGGCCAAGTGTGGAGGAAAAGAATATCCCAATCCAGCAGTCAACCCATTGACCTGTGCCAAATCGTCAGCTCACACGTCAGAGTCCTGTCCGCATCTGCTGCTGGGTCCCACCGCAAACTTCCGGCTGATCGGGCGACCGGAGCACGCTGGAAGGACGCTGAGTCATTTGAAAATGCTGATCGCGCGTTTAAGCTTTTTAATCAAAGTCACCTTGATCAAGATTGGAATAAAAGGCGAAACGGAGTGTGAAATTGCAGTCTGTTAATTCAGCTAGGTTCAAAATTATAAACACACTAATTTTGCTACATATCTTGATACAATATATATATAGATACATAACAAAATCTATATATATATATAAAAAAGTTATAGCAATTTATAATTCAAAACGAAGGAAAATTATGTGGTGGCTAGACTGACACATGTGCAGGACGACTATTTTCGCTAAGAGAGATGGTTTTATGTTGGCTAGTCAAGAGAATACAATACAATACAAACACGTTTTGATACGTACACAGGAGGCGTTGTTATAGTAAATGGACATCGATATCCTAGGTGTTGTCACGATCGAACACGTTGAAGCAAGCAATGAATTGGAAGATAGCCAGCAGCAGGCGTGTGTACCGGACAAGTCCAGTCCCATTTGACCTCCAAAACTCTAGTCAGACCGATAGAGATCGAGAGCCGTGCGAACTCGAGCAAATAAATGGATTAAAAGCTGCTGGCTGATGGGATAGATGATCGATGGCGACCGTCGCTAGCTTGTAGCGGCCTAGCTTGATTTATTAGAGGCTGTCATTTTGGAGGAGGAGGACCAAGCTACTAGCAAATCGATCCTCTGACCGGAACAACCAATGCAACTAGAGTTCAACTGATGGCTACCTAGTGTGGGTTCGTTTCTCACGTACACAACCGTTTTGTGATGATGTGTGTTTAGGTGTGTACTGGGTTTTGCGTTGCTTGTTTTATGTTAACAATTGGGGCATTACGTGTTTCTCTGATGGCCTAGCAACTATTTATGATGTATATCATATTCTATGCTAGCTCTTCTCTTTTGAAAAGTATATACAAGCATGGTCGTTTACATATATAGGGGGTTTAATTTGTTTATTTATATATACAACATTTATCATAGATAGTTGTATATACTTTTACAGTCTATATATGCTATGTTAATAATTAATAAGATTATTATAGCTATAGTTATTAGTGGTAGACAATGGTATATATATATAGAGAGAGATATCCTTAAAATTTTAGAGCAACTCCAACATGCTGGCTAAATGTATTCGTAAAGCCATTTATAGCTATCGTGCTCTGAAAAATCACTCCAACAATTTGTGTATACTGTTTTCTATTTTATCCAGTTAGCTATCCTACCATTCTCACTGGTCATATTTTCCTAACGAGTCTTATTTGTTTATATGTGTTATCCAATTTAGCTAGGCTATTGTAGAATTTTATATTTATATTTTAGATGAGCTTTCTATTTTATATAATGGCTAAATCTCACAATTTAGCATCTAATTTTACTAAGTCACTTGGAGTTGCTTTTATAATGAATTATAATTTAGAAAGAGGAGTATGATCTAAAAATGTTTAAACTTGACTGACTGCAGCCGGCCGGTGTAAACGCATAGTGTGTCCGACTGAACACAACAGGCTTTCGATTCAAAGGGGCACGTGCTGGGTAAAACAAGGAAGGAACAGCGTCGTTGGTGAGTCCAGTCAGCATGCGCTCCATGGCCATGCACGTCGCCGGCGCCCTTTTTGTTTGTTCTTCTTGCATCGGCGCGACGGGAGCTGAAGACGAGAGACCGACTACGGGGGGATCGATCGATCGAGTGGATGAGATGAGATGCCGACAGTCAATTTCCGCCGCCGGAAGCTTCGTCGTCGTTGCCTCAGCCCACCGGGTCAGTTCACATGTGTCCAAATGGCGGCCGCGCCCGGCCCAACGTGCGCTGCCGCCGCATGTGTGTCCTCTAAAGCGCAGGCAGCCGAGGGAACGCAACTCCTGTCGCTGCTGCTCGTGCGCACGCGGCCCAGCCCAGCCCAGCCCACTGGACCGTCAGTGAGAGTGCCTACCAAACTCTGTGCGCGTGTGTAAAAAAAAATTCGACGGACAGTGAGGTTCAAGCAACAGCCGAACAGTACGTCACGTTCGTCCACGGGGACACGATCGCAGCTCAGTCTATCGATCCGGCCGCCGGCGAATGGTCGCACGGTGGCGCGGCGCTCGCTCGCGCCGAAACATACGCACCTATTGTTGAGGACTTGAGGTCGTCGTCGTCTGATCGGCCCCGACGAGCCCGACAGCGCCACCTCGCCGGAGTCGCCGCCGTGCCCCCGTGCCCCCGAAACCAACAGCTAGCAGTGATGACGAAGCACAGCTCTAGCCATGCATGTTGCATCTCTTCCTTTTTTTTTCCCCCTCTGTGACTACGAGGAGCCCGGGACCGGGAAAGAAAAGAACCGCGCGCGACAACAAATTCACGGCGCGCGCCATCCCCGCAGCTCGCTCGCGTGGGCCCCAGCGCAGCGACCGGTCCCACTTCCACGAGCGGGCCCCACCATCCGGCTATACCCCGGCGTGCGAAACTGCGAACCCCGGAGGGACGCTTCGTGGAAACTGGAAACGTCCAGGAGGCAGCTACCTTCCAGAAGGCGACGTGGCGCGCTGACCTCCGCCGTGCATCGCGCATCCGACGGCGCGGCGACCCTCACAGGCGCACCGTTTGACTCGTCGCCGGGGGCAGCTAGCTATAAGTAGCTGGCCTCCCCGTCCGGCCCAAGAACTCTACTCCTCCTCTACCGGCCGCCGGTGTAAGCCGCCGCCGACGACGGCCACAGCCCACAGTATATAGCTAGCTAGCTAGCTAGATAGTAGCTACCTAGCGGGCGAGCTCGGCATGGGTGACACTGGCGCGAACATGGCCCACTGGGGCGGGCTCTACGGGGGCGGTGCGCCGGCGACGACGGAGGCGACGGTGGTGACGACGACGACGGCGGCGGCAGTAGCAGCAGGAGGAGGGACCGTGTCGAGCCCGACGTCCGGCGGGTCCGGTGGCAGCCCGACCCACCACGCGCGACAGCCCGGGGTGGGCGTGGAGGGTGGGCGGGTGGGGAAGCCGGCGCGGCGGCGGTCCCGCGCGTCCCGCCGCGCGCCCGTCACGCTGCTCAACACGGACACCTCCAACTTCCGCGCCATGGTGCAGCAGTTCACCGGCATCCCGTCGTCGGGGCCCTACGGCCTCGGAAACGGCGGCGGCGGCGGCCCCGTGATCAGCTTCGGCGGCGCTGCCGGCGGTGGCGAGTACGGTGGCGTGCAGCTGGTGCGTCCGTCGCCGACGTCCGCCGTCATGTCGTTCGACCACCTGGCGGCGGCACACGCGCACCACCACCAGCACCACCGGCCCACGGCCACGTCGCTGCAGAGCCAGCTCTTCAGGCCACAGCATCAGCATCAGCATCAGCATCAGCAGCAGTACGGCGGCGACGTCGGCGGCTACGGCATGCACGGCGGCGGGGACGGCATGGCGCCGTTCTTGCACGGCGGGTTCGAGTCCTCGGCGGAGGACCGGCTGCTACTGCAGAGCATGATGCAGGCGGCGCAGACCACCATGCCCACCGCCGGCCGCCCGGCGGCCTCCACTAACAACGGCAATGGCTACAACTTCGGCTGATCGATCGATTGATCGACCCCACACACAATCAAGGTAATAATAATTAAGCCCAGGAGCTAGTGAGATCACTTTGTCATCAGATTTGCTAGTCCATCACGAGCTGATGATGATGAATGATGCGTGTTCTTGTTGCTGCTTCTGCTTATGCAAGCAGTTAAGCATTATTTTGTTATGTGTTTTTGCTGGCCTTGCAGATCATCAAGGGTAGCTAATTAAGGTTTAGTAGTAGTAGTAAAGTAATTAGTAGTGGTAGTATTAGCTTGCTGCTTTAACTAGAAAGGAGTTAAGCTAGGTACTTACTAGTAGTATAGTAGTAGTAAGATGTGAAATGAAAAGAAGGGATGGACTGGACGATGTAAATAGTTTTTTTTTTGGTAAAAAAACAATGAATGGAGAAGTTTAATTTGGGGTCGTGTCGTCTGGTTGGCGCGCGTGCGCTTTCGGTGTGTAGTACGGAGTACGTATGTAGTGCGAGTGCAGCTGATAGCGAGGAATCTTTCTAGATTGCCTTGCTTGCTTCGGAAGCGAAGTCCGAGAGGGCTTCTCTACTCCTACTAGCTACCTCCCTCTCTGTCTATCTACTGTACTACTACTGATTAATTATGCTATTAATATTATAAGTCCCGGCGCTATTTAATGGCACGTTGATCAAATGAGTGTGGGGTATATATGCTTTTCTTTTACGTACTCCATTGTGATTAGAGCAAGGCTAATAATACAGCCCGCTGCTGGCTTGCAGCCCACCTCTCAGTCCACCTATATAATAGTTAGCTCTTTAACATTAATATATGATCCACTTGTCACTCTCATACAGTTCCTTGGTTCTTGTGTCTAAGTCGGCTGTAAGCTTACAACTCGCTTCTCCTCTCTCTTCCACCTTAGCATTCAGCCTGCTTACAACCAGCCATTATACTTGCTCTTATACGTATAGTATATGCTATGGATGGATCGAAATCCAGTATAGTTCTTGATTTTGCATTCATACTGGTACGGTGTTGGGCAATCACAGTTGTGATATGGAGGGTTTTTTTATTTTTTTTCTTTCCTTTTATCTCGATCATCTTGATATCTCTACATGTGCAATTGTGCATCAGCTAGTAAACTCCCGAGTACGAATACCACGCAATGCTTCTCCGTGGACCTCGTCAAAGCACCAACTGATCTCTCTCTCTCTCTATACACACACAAGCAATATATTACTGCTCTCTCCATTTCATCTTCTTTATAAATATATAAGATGTGGTTTGACTCGCTATAGTATTTATTTAATTTAGAGCTATACTCTCTGGTGAACTATAATAATGCTTCTGCGGATAATTGTAACCAAAAAGACCCAAATATGAGTCTGGCAATATCATTCTCTCTAACAAAGTCTACATCTTTCAAGGTTCATCGTCTTTACAGTTGATCACAAGATATGATGTTTAAATTTAGATTGTACTGTGTTTTGTTATTAAAACAAAATAAGCTACTGTTTGGTTGAGAAAAGGTCGGGCGCTAGGGCGCTCCACCTCCTGTTCCAACTCAACTTTTGAAAAACTAAATTACACTAGCGGTTATTGAACTTGTCGTGAGTTCGTGTTCTAATAATACTTACAACTTACGCACTCCCGCTCTAAACTTGTCATGCGTTCTCATCCTAGCCTCGACACATACAAATTACACAATCAACACTCTCTAGGTATGTATTATTCTACCATCCGAACATTTTTTTTGTGGGGAATTGCCAATTGTTCCAATCCAAAAAAAATTGCGTTCCGTCTTTCTAAAATTTCCTTCTCTGATACTTATAGCCATATATGCCCTCTCTTCTTTTCCTCGGCATATAACTCTGGGCCGTGTCTTCCCTTGGTCATGTATGCGCTCTGAGAGCAGTTGGCGGAGATGGTGATGGAGCTGACACCAAAGACGATGGACCACCCAAACTAAATATGTTTCACATGTTCGAATCAGAATGGTAGGTTTGGATTTGTTTGAGGTTTCGTTTGATTTGATTCATCGTGTTGATTTTGTGAATGCTTCAATTGCAAAAACCTAACATGTTTGAACTGCGGTGCAAGCTACATCAACACGAAGAGGCAGGTGAGAGGGGAGAGTGGGAGGTTGGACCGATATGGTAAAGTAAATATAGGTTGAGGGAGCTGAGTGCACGATTAGGACACAGTACTGTGAGCAGAATAAAAACTCAAGACAAGTCTATAGAATCGAGTCACAAAATAAAAACTCAAGACAAGTCTACAGAATCGAGTGGATAATTTGCAAGTCAAGTCCATGATAAAAATCAGGAATCAATATAAGTTTTTAACATAACAAATTGTGTGTAGTTTTAGTTTACAAGCTTGAGGATCAAGACGAGAAGAAATGAGAACAATCTCTAAGTATCGGCCCTAAAATTTACTTTAACCAGAAAAAAATACTATTATAATGTCCATGTAATTAAAGACACATCAGAGGGCGCTCGAGACAGCAGCCAGTGCACAACGTTGCATCTCATCAATTCTCCGTTGATCAGCTTGAACTAGTTCCAACTTATTTATTTAATCAGTCAAAACCAGTTGACTTTTGTACGAGCCAAACAGACCCGCGAGTTCTGACCGACTTAGCGGGCTCAAAGTTAAGTGAAGAAACTTGGTGGGCTCCATGTGCGAGCGGCTGCCACGACGACGCCGAAGTCACACAACTGTCGCGCTGCCCCCCTACACCACCCCTTTTATCTATACAATACCGCTACTGGTACTATACGTATGTCCAGATTATTGTAATCTGGATCGTCGTGGATTACGCGTGCAATGCACGGGTTTTAGGGTTGAAGTCGCTGCATGCTCCCATTTTAACTTTTGCAAAAAAAAAAAATCTTCAACTTCTTCCTCCTCCTCTTCGGACACGGTGTCGTGTCGTGCTAGCTGCTGAATTGCTGATGATGATCAGATGACGCCCTTCTAGTTCTGGGATTATCTTATTATCTCCTGATTCCATTTCCATCAACGAGGTCAAAGCTTTCACACGCGGGGGACAGACAGGGTAGGGTGATTAGCGCCGTGTTTACTTTTTTTTATTAAACAAATCTACTCTATTGCTTTTGTTTATTACAGTACGTAGGCCCAGCAGCTTCACAATTCACACGCAGCTTTGCTTGAGGACACGTGTGCGTGTCGTGTTGCCTGTGCTGCCTTGTTTGCCTCCCGTACAAGTACAACCGCCATGTCTGTCTCTGACGAAAGAGACCGGCTAACCACTCGTCGTTACCTCTGGCGCCGGTTTCTGCTTGTTCACCCAGAATATTTAGGCTGGATATTCAAAATATAAAAAAGTGCTAAAAATTTCTTTATCAGATATATTTATCTTTAATTTATTCTTCTTTTCAATACATATAATGTATATATATGCTATATCTATAAATGTTTTTGCAAAAAAATTGGTGAATACCTTTGCACATAGCTGGGCCCGCCCCTGCTACTACAGGAGGGAGATTTGCCATATGTTTGGTTTGGGGACCAAGTAGGTTGGGTTGCGTCCAACCCATTTATCTGGGTTACAATGAACACATCTCGTGTTTGGTTGTAGGGATGGGTCGAACCCAATATTTTGTTTGGTTGTAGGGATGAAGAGGATTGGAATGGATGACATTTTGACACTGTTAATGGAGCCCACCTGTCAGCCTATTTATTTTCTTTTTTTCCTTATTTTTTTCCCCTTCTCCCATCTTCCTCGGCTCGCTCGTCCCCGGTGGCCGAGCGCCGTGCCGCCCCGCTTCGCCTCGCCCCATGCCGCGCGAGTGGCCGAGCGCCGCACGCCTCGCCTCCGGCGGCCCAGCGTCCGAGCGCCGCCCCGCCTTGCCTCGCTCCCACGCTGCGTGTGCGTGACGGAGAGCGATGGAACCCATCTGGGTTCGCGTCGTCCGCTCGTTTTGGAGGGAGCAGGCCAATCCGCATATGTGAGGAATCTTCCGACCCGGGTCGACCTCTTTCCATCCAACCCTCAATCCAAACACAGGTCGATCTGGGTCGAACCCGGTCCAACCCGCTCCAACCATCAAACCAAACGCATGCTTGTAGTGTGTCAGTCTGTGTACGCACACCTCATTGTGGATGCACGCTAATTTAACGATATTCATACCAGCTACTTAATTTTATAATTACTGTAGCTGTAGTTGCGATCGAGAATCTCGTCTCTTTCTGTGATGACTCTTTCCACGTAGTTAATTAAACAGGTAAAAAAGGTAGCTTCAGGTCCAAGCACCTGCACCACACCTCTGTTGAATGACCTTGCACTCGCACATGAGCAATGTATGGTTAAAAATAAAAGCATTGGACTGGATCAAAAGGGGTCAATGTGACATGACGCTAATTCTTGTTTCTAAGAAAAACATATAACTACAATAACTTTGTAGTTTACGTTTGATCAAATTTCTAGTAAAAACATGTTTAATATTTTTATCTATAATTAGTTAAACTTTGAGATACTTAGACCTTGTGCTTGAATTGTATGTCTTTTCTGTAAGGAGAGGAGGGAGTACTCCTGTACACGACAGGATCACAGCTATTGCAGAATCACAAAATCAGAACGGTCGTGGCACGGCATTCTCCCTTTCACAGAGGTTATACTTTAGAGTGCGTCAAACCTTTCGTATTTTAGCTAATTATTGTCAACTCGTTTTGTTTTAGGGAAATCAAAACTTCTAACACCAACTTCAATAGACTAGCTCATGCTCAGCGTGCAATACTCTTTCCTTCTCTAAATAAATCAATTCCTAGAGTTGTTTGAAGTAAGTATTTTTTAGTTTGATCTGATTTATTGAGAAGAGAACCAAAACTTATGACAGCAAATTAATATCATTAGACACACTATGGAATATATTTTCATACTTTCTTCATTTGGTGTCATAAATAAATATTGTTATATTTTCTATAAATTTGATCAAACTCGAAAAAGTTGACTTTAGACAACTCTAAGAATCAATTTATTTAGAGACTGGAAGTATTAACTACTAATTTTAGGACACCAAGATAGTTCATGGATAAATGTGGGAGCAATAATTGATCAAAATCGATTACCCTGGATGCGTGAAAATCGATATGGCTTTGTCCATGCGTGTATACTTTAACTGAGTTTTATATTAAGTATATTAATAATGCCATATATAATTGAGTAATTAAGAATCAGAAATTTGCGGGGCTGTATATCTTACACAAGAAATGGTATTGTGCGCGTTCGACAAATCACAAATGTCAAAACAGTCGCAAAAAAAAACAATCTTTTTCTGCAGGACTTATTTTGGAGGTCTCCAAACTGATGGCCAAATGTTTTGCTTTTATATGAGATTTTCCAGTGTTCCTCTATGTCATGCATCTTAGTATATCTGGTGTGTTTCTTGTTAGAATTAACGTGTGAATCATTCAAAAGGTTTATTTAACTAATCAATGATAACAAACATTTTCTCCACTCTCAACATAAGTAGCCGCTATTTTTTTTTCGAAAGACTTTTACCAACAGACCATCAAGAGAGATCGAAAAGTGAAAATGTCTTATAATTTGAAGTAGCGAAAAAGTACGAAATACAGGTGAAATTGCATACTTTCTCGTCGGAATTTCGTCCTGGTCCAAGTGACTGCATCATTGGAACAGCACAACGTACGCACGCACGCTTTGGTCCTTGAGAACATCTCACGCGCCATTATGCTAATTTTAAGGTACGATTGCGAGCTGCAAATGGAACACGGCCGTTTTCAAGAAATAATCTCGTATGTTCGTTCTCGCTTCTCCTTTTTGCCGGAAGCTAATTGGGATTTTAAGTTAAGTGGGCCAAGAAGCAGCCCAGCTCAGCTTATATGTACTACGTACAAAGGAGACTGGTGGGCTTTGCACGATCCGATGGGAAAACATCAGCCTGCCGACGAACTGGTTTCCCCATTCTTCCTTTCCTTGCATAGCCGCCGAATTCCCAAACCGATCGATCTTTGCATCTCCGATTAATCCTTCCCTTCCTCCCTCACTTCCCCATCCGGCCATCCCAACGTCATGGAACGCACACCGTACCACCGGTGGCGAAGAGAGGCCGGGGCTCTGCCCAAGCAAGCCGCCGGGGACGCGGTCGCCCGCGGAGGAAAGGTTGCATGCTGGCTCAGCGCGCTCGACGAGCAACGTACCCTGTCGGCCTGAGCATCAGAAGGCGGGCAAACACAGTTTTGAGTTTTTAGGAAGGGAGGAGAAAAGGTTCCGCTCCGATGCTCCAGCCGGGGATGTATTTGGAACCGTTTCCGCTGATTTCTCCCAGAAATGGATCCGATTCAGATTTCCCAACGCATTCCTAAATGCGTGGATTTTTGAAAATAAAAAAGAGAGGGAAAAATGATTTTGTTTAATAGAAACGGAACGATAAGGAAAGTCGGGGACCATCTGGCACGTGGAGAAGCATTGTGCACCTGAAGAAGATACCGCCATACGTGCTGTTGACTGTTGTCAATGAGCTTAAGGTCTGTCGGCAACGCACTTAAGGTTTCCACTGCACCTCTCTTGTGCCGTGGAGACAAATGGAGGATGTCGACAACAGGCTTAAGATCTACTCCCTCCGGTCCTAAATAACTATATGTCCGTGCCATAAGTTTAACTTTATAAAAAATACGTGCAACATTTATATTTTAAAATAAATTTTAAAAAACTAGATTGTTTTTTTTCTAATAATACTAATTACATATCATAAATATGAATAATTTTTATTAATCAAAGTTGTTTCTAAAAACAACAAACAACATGTACAACATGTATTTAAGGACGGAGACAATACGTGTGTTAGCGACTATGACAGTCAATTGTGGGTATCTAGTGACAGAGCTACAAATATGCTTTTACCTTTCTAGGGAGACAGACAATTTTTTTAAAAAAATTTGTTAAAAATTCAAAAATTCCAATACAAACTGAAGGGACTTATAGGGAGGTCTTGTTCCCCGCCCCCCTCGACCCCTCTTTGTCTCCGCCACTGCCACTGGAGCTGACAACTATGATTAGCATGACCACGAGCAAATGTTGTTGCCAACTGGTGACATATATAGATTGGATGTACTTTTAAGGTATTATAGGGATCCAAATACATAATTTCATACTTCGGGTTTGGAGACTTGATGAGAATCATGTACTCCGTAACAGCTTAGGGACTGCTAGTGTCATTTTAAGCATTTGATCCACATATCAGTTCCATACTAGTGTCAAGTCAGCTAAGGCCAGCCTCAATGAGAGTTTCATTTGCATTTAATAGCTTGCCACATGTGCACTTTTGCTTACATGACAATGTTTTAATAAAGAGAGAGAGAGAGAAAATGAGTGTCATGGGGATGAAACTCTCTTGACACGATTACCAACTCTCTATGAGTCATAGAATTTAATCTCTATGAAACTCTAGAATGAACATTTGCATTGAGAATGAGAGTTTTCTTCAAGTTTCATTTTATTTTAGATGACATGGCAGTCTTGGAAACAGTGTAATGAAACTCTCCATTGAGACTGGCCTAATAGACCTGGCATGACAAATTTGGACTAAAATTGTGTTAATTAAATAGTTTTGAGTCAAGGTCCTAGATATGCAACTTTGTAGTCTAAGAACATACTCCCTCTATCCTGGACTCAGAGTCGTTCTAGCCCATGCATAAAAGTGTCCAGGTTTAGCAATTTAGGGCCTGTTTGGAACGTGAATTTTTTTTTCTGTTCCTATACTTTTTCCTGTGAAAATAAACTGATTCCTGTGAAATTCCTACGTAATTCCTGTGAAATTCCTGCGTTCCAAACAGACCCTTATCCATGTACATGGACGCAACTATGGTCATGTTCAGAGAATCTTCACTGTATCCATTGAATGTTAAAGCGACTCTGAAAACGGGACATAGGGAGTAGATGGGAATGTCGTCTGGGTAACTAGGTGTTTATAGAACCAGATCAATAAATGTTAAATTTGACTGTTCATCCACTATATAACTATTGGAATTCCAAAAGTTGCATCTTGACACGTGTCATATAAAATTGTTCACATGGCTGGGTAGTCGATTTTATTTTCGATAAATGCAATCCCCCAGATCTATTATTTTCATAAATTATTTGCCTGTGATGCACATCAGCAGATGTATGATGTCCTCGCACCATCATGGTGCACCGTGACCGTGATCTGACCTCGCAAGGGATAAAAAAAAACGAACGACACTACCGACGACAAGGGCCTCATCTGGGCCCAAAGGGTCACATCCAGGCCCACAACATCACATCCGGGCCCACTTCCCAGTGACACAGGCGATCCAGCCCGAAACGTATACATGTACCACCAGACCAGCCGTTTCCCTCAGCTCGGTGGAGGCTCTCACTCCAAGTCCGACGCGCTCCGGTCCCCTTTCCCTTTCCGAAGCTTCTCGACCCCTCCACGTTCCCCTTCCTCCCTCCCCGCCTCCCTCACATGGCCGACGACGCGAAGGCGGAGGCGGCGCGGGCGTGGCCGGAATCCTCGCAGGAGGAGGAGGAGGACTGGAAGGAGGCCGAGGGGACGTCGCCGAAGTCGACCGTGCCGCCACCAATGGCGCCGGCGAGGGGGGCGTGCCCACGGACAGGCCGATCCGGGTCTACGCCGACGGCATCTACGACCTCTTCCACTTCGGCCACGCCAAGTCGCTCGAGCAGGCCAAGAAGTCGTGAGAACACCGAACCCACACTCTGCCTCCTCCTCCGTCTCCTGGGTCAGCCGTCTCCGGTCGAATTGAACTGCCCCTCGATCTGCCCCTCGCGCTGTTGTGGGGCCGGGCGCCGACGCGCCGTTGCGTGCTAGCGTGCAATGGTCGCTGCTTTAGCAGCGCTTGCGGTATCGTCTGGATCGCGCTCGATTAGGCAGTTCGGTGCGAGATTGGCGTTGTTGTTGTTACTTCCCCTCCTTCTCTTTGTGGCAGTTTTGTCATGAATTGTCCCACGCGTTTAGTAGTTCGGGAATGGTTTTCTATGAGTAAATTACGACGTCCCGATACCCATTTGGGTAAATATTGCTGTAGTTGATTGAAATCCGATTTAGTTTTGTCTGCGGCTTAGTTGGTTGTCTGATATGCAAATTACTTTAGGAATCCGTTTTGGGCAATTGGACGGGTTGTTTGGTGAGGATTGCAGGTCCATTCTTAGTATCTTATACTCCTACCTGATGTGATGTGACTGGATCGTTTAGTTCCAAAGCACATATGTCAGTTTCCTCATTAGTGCAGTCCGATTTGGAATCATTCATGCGCTTCCCTTTAGCCTGTTGCGTTGCTTCGGAGTGCTTGGATACTTGAACTTTTTTCGTTGGGAGGCTTTCACTATAATTGTCTTGCTCGGATACAAATTTCCATGCATTGTTTTGTTGCTAGGACGCTGGAGCATCTTCTAATTTTTGAGATGGGCGATGGAATGGAGGTCCGTTTTTACTTTGAGATATCTGTAGCATTCATGCATGCTGCAGTGAAATGAGTCCGTTCTGAGGAAATTTGCCTGTCTGCCTGAATCGAATTGTGCTTTCTGATGAATTCCACATTCCCTATTTGGCTATACCTGAAAGCAATAGAGATTGCCTGAAATAATATATTAGATTGATTGAGAGACCTATGTACATATATATATATAGGGGTGAGGAGATCTCGTGGTTTATAGAAATAGAACCAACCGAGATCTCCTCATATCTCTTTAATCAAATATGGGGTGGCCAGCTGTACCAGGCACATGCCCTTCCCATATACACACATAACACAAATATACATTCTAAACCGCCCCCGCAGTCGCAACGTCGAGTTGTCGGACGTTGAGACTGGACCTGAACTCCGTGAAGACAGAAGTGGACAAGCCTTTGGTGAAGCCTTTGGTGAAGATGTCAGCGAACTGTGACGTCGTCGGGACGTGGAGGACGCAGACTGCACCTAGTGCCACTCGTTCTCGAACAAAGTGACTGTTCGCCTACATGGTCGTGTAGCCCGTTTACACACCGTTTAAACGCTACATAGTGGTACACCGTTTCCATTTAAACGGCCGTTTTGACCGTTTAAACGGCCGTTTTGCCCGTTTAAACACCGTTTTGCCCGAATAATGGGCTAAATGGAAGGTGGCCGACTGTTTACCATTTAGCGTTTAGGATAACACTTATGAAGATCAATCTCAATGTGCTTGGTACGCTGATGTTGAACGGGGTTGGAAGACATGTATACAGTGCTGATGTTGTCGCAGTAAACCATAGTGGCTTGACGCAGGGGTGTGTGCAGCTCGGCAAGCAACTGACGCAGCCAGGACGCCTCAGCCACAACATTGGCGACAACACGATATTCTGCTTCAGCACTTGAACGGGAGAAAATATTCTGGCGCTTGGAGGACCAGGAAACCAAATTGTCACCAAGAAATACTGCATAGCCTGAGGTAGACTTACGAGTGTCGGGACAACCAGCCCAATCCGCATCGGAGTAGACCACCAGCTCAATCTGACTAGAAGCACGCATATGAAGACCCAAGTCAAGAGTGCCATGAACATAGCGAAGAATCCTCTTCAAGGCTGCAAGATGAGGTTCGCGCGGATCATGCATGTGAAGACACACCTGCTGGACAGCATAGGCAATATCTGGCCGAGTGAAGGAGAGATACTGTAAGGCGCCAGCGAGACTACGAAAATCAGTAGGATCTGAAATAGGTGTACCATCCGCAGACAACTTCGGGTTGATGTCAACTGGAGTCGAACAGGGCTTACAGTCAGCCATCCCAGCTCGGCGCGGTCCAGAATATCCAACATGTACTGATGCTGTGACAGGAACAACCCGGACGAGGTGTGTTGAACCTGCATGCCCAGAAAGTGATGAAGCTCACCCGATCCTTCATGGAGAATTCCTGCTGGGCACTTGTCCGGCGGCTGGAGGTGACAGACCGACCACCGGTGGGTGTTGGCCAGCCACTGGGGACCGGCTGGTGGCCAAGCTGGCTGCCGATGGAGCCTGGCCGGCTACTGGAGGCACATGCCCTTACCATATACACACATAACACAAATATACATTCTAACAATACCTACCGTAGCGGGTCCTATAAATAGCATACGTAATTAATTCTGTTTTCTGCAAAAAGATACAATCTGGCAAAGTTACTCTTGCAATTATGTTTTCTTTATTATTGTTGGAATGTGTGTGTATAGGCCCATGAGGCCCATGTATGCCTACACTATATTGCTACCCTTCTAGGGTTAGCCCAAGTTAATCCAATCAGACAGTTTAGCATGGTATCAAGCTAGGGTTAGCTTTTCCTCTCTCCCTCCTCCACCCCAGCCGCCAGGTTCCAGGTGCCGCCGCCACCATGGCCGGCGCCACTCCTCCCGCCGGCGACCTTCCTCCCCCTCCTCCCACTTACTTCCATGTCTTCCCTCCCCTCCCTGCCCCTTCCAGCTGGGTCCAGATCGTCGGCTCCCAGCCCCCGCCCCCGCGCGCCGCTGGCGACCACTGTCGGGCCGGCGCGGGCGGCCTCTCTCGGGGCGGCGGCGCGAGCGTCCTTCTCACCGACGCGACAGCGGATGGGGCTGACGCGGACGAGGAGGTCCCGCCCGACCCCCTGCTTGTCGCGCCGACGCACGGCGCCGACTCCCGCGCGGGTACGGACGGCGCGCCCCCTGTCCTGTCCGCCGGCGCCATGGGGGGCCCCTACTACCTCAGCGCCCCGCGACCCTCGTCGCTGCCCGGGCCGCCGCCGCGGAAGGACAGACTCGCATGCGTGCGGCTGCCGAGGCTTGGGCACGTGAGCGTGACGCCGTGGATGCTCTCTCTCGCCAGATCGCTGCGGCGGAGCAGCGCCTCGCTCACCTGGTCTACCCAGACACCAGTGCCACGGCCGCCTCCTCTACCTGGACCGCACCCCGACCGGTGGTCATGTGGCCCGACTCGGCCGACCCCCAGGTCGCCCAGCTGCACTACCAGGTTGGCGCCGTCCAGAACATCCGGAACTTGGTCCCAGTCGTCCTCGATTCCGAGTCGGCCTCTTACGCCCGCTGGAAGGACCTGGTGCTTCTCACCCTTCGCCGCTACGCCCTCGACGACCACGTCCTCATCGACGCTCCGCCCGCGGCTCGGGTGCGACATGGCTGCGCCTCGACAGCATCGTCCTGTCTTGGATCCTCGGGACTGTCTCCCTCGACCTCCACGACCTCGTTCGCGGCGGCCCGGAGAACACGGCTCGAAGTGCCTGGCTGGCCCTTGAGGGTCAGTTCTTGGGCAATGCCGAGGCCCGGGCCTTGCGGCTCGACGCGGCCTTCCGTACCTTTGTCCAGGGTGACCTCTCCGTCCGCGACTACTGCCAGAAGATGAAGACCATGGCCGACGCCCTTGGTGACCTTGGCTGGGTCGTGGAGGACCGGAACTTGGTCCTCAACGTCCTTCGCGGCCTCAGCGAGCGCTACGCCCACCTCCGCACGTGGATCGCCCGCCAGAAGCCCTTCCCCTCCTTCCTGCAGGTCCGTGACGACCTTTGTCTGGAGGAGATCACTCAGGGCATCCAGCCTGGGTCCCTTCCCACTCCGGGGCCCTCGTCCTCTTCGACCGCCCTCGTGGCTACTCCGTCACCTCGTCCTGCCGCTACGTCGTCCCTGCTGGGTCCTCCTCCCGGGCCGAGCGGGGGTGGGGGGGGGCGTGGTGGTCGCCGTCGCCGTGGGGGCAGGCGTGGTGCGGGTCCGGGGCGTGGGGCGACCACGCCGCCACGGGGTGCCCCTTGGCCCACCTTCACCAACCCCTGGACCGGGCGCATCTCCATGTGGCCTTTCCAGGCTACCGGGGGCGAGCCTCGCCCACCGGCGGCCATGCTTGCCGGGGTCCCGTTCGCCTCGACCTCGGCTTCGTGGACTCCACCTCCCGGGGTCATGCCTGGGCCTGTCGGTTGGGACCCGACGGCCTTGGCCCGCTCCTTCGGCACCCTGACTCTCACTCCTCCGGTCGGTTGGGTCGTCATGTTCGTCTTCCTTTCCCGACCTCCACCTCACATGCGACTCAGATTTTTGATCTTGTACATTGCGATCTATGGACGTCCCCTGTCATGAGCATTTCTGGATATAAGTACTACCTTGTTGTGGTTGATGATTTCTCACATTATTCGTGGACTTTCCCTTTGCGTGTCAAGTCTGATGCTTTCTCCACGCTCCTCCATTTCTTCGCCTGGGTGTCCACTCAGTTTAGCCTCACCATCAAGGCCGTCCAGTGTGACAATGGACGTGAGTTCGATAACCACTCCTCTCGTGCCTTCTTCCTCTCTCACGGTATGCAGATCCGCATGTCGTGTCCCTACACCTCCTCCCAGAACGGCAAGGTTGAGCGCATGATTCGTACCACGAACGACACCATGCGCACCCTTCTCTTCCAGGCTTCCCTTCCTGCTCGTTTCTGGGCAGAGAGTCTCCACACCTCCACCTATCTTCTTAACCGCCTCCCTTCTGTTGCATGTCCAGCTCTCACTCCACACCACGCTCTCTTCGGTACCCCTCCTCGTTACGACCACCTTCGTGTCTTCGGGTGTGCATGTTACCCTAACACCACTGCCACCGCTCCCCACAAGCTAGCACCCCGGTCGACTCAGTGTGTCTTCCTCGGGTACTTCCCGGATCACAAGGGGTACCGTTGCTTCGATCTCACCTCTCGTCGGGTCCTCATCTCGCGTCACGTGGTGTTTGACGAGTCTGTCTTCCCCTTCTCCACCACCTCACCACCCACCACCACCTCCCACCCGGATATCTCCTCCTTGTTTTCCGTTGACACGGTGGCCTAGCCACCTTTGCTGTTGTTTCCTGCAGGTACTGCTCCTCCGTGCCCCTCGCCGGGCTCGGTCGCCGTCTCGCCATCCTCCGGACCCTCGTCGGGTTCGTACACCGGCTCGACGCCCTCTGGTTCTTGCCCTGCGACCGATGCGAGGCCATCGGATGCGGGGCCGTCAACTTCGGGCCCTGCTGCTTCGGCGGTTCCGCCACCGCCTGCGCGGTTCGGGCGTGTCTACCAGCGCCGCCCGCGGCCGTCTCCCGTGCACCCGGAGCCGGCCGCCTCGCCGGTGTCACCGCCTCGGCCTCCACCGGTAGCATCTTCTCCGCCGGCGACGCCTACACCGTCCCCTCAGACGCCTACAACTGCACCCGACGTGTCGTCCGTGTACCACCCGCCTCTTCTGCACCGCCACCCACGTCATATTCACCCCATGGTGACGCGACACGCAGCTGGGACCTTGCCGCCCTGGGCTCTTGCGGCGATGCCCGGTGAGCCGCGGGTCTCTCCGATACCCTCTTCCGTTCGTGACGCCTTGTCGGACCCTCACTAGCGTCACGCGATGGAAGAGGAGTACGGGGCCCTCCTCGCCAACCAGACGTGGGATTTGGTGCCTCGTCCACCGGGCTCCAATGTGGTCACGGGCAAGTGGATCTAGACACACAAGCGGCGGGCTGATGGTACCCTCGAGCGGTACAAGGCTCGCTGGGTTCTCCGGGGCTTCACTCAGCGCCCTGGAGTCGACTACGACGAGACGTTCAGTTCAGTGGTGAAGCCGGCTACCGTCCGCACGATTCTCTCACTGGCTCTCTCTCGCTCCTGGCCCGTGCATCAGCTGGATGTCAAGAATGCCTTTCTGCATGGTCATTTGACTGAGACAGTCTACTGAAGTCAACCAGTGGGTTTCGTTGACTCTTCTCGTCCTGATATGGTCTGCCGGCTCAACAAGTCCCTCTACGGCCTCAAGTAGGCGCCTCAGGCTTGGTATTCTCGGTTTGCTGCCTTCCTGTTGACACTTGGTTTTGTGGAGGCCAAGTCAGATACGTCTCTGTTTATCTATCGCCATGGAGATGAGACTGCCTATCTGCTGCTATATGTTGATGACATTGTGCGGACAGCCTCGAGTCCGTCTCTCCTCCGGCTCATCATCACCTCTCTTCAGCAGGAGTTTTCTATGAAGGATCTGGGTGTGCTGCATCACTTCCTCGGGGTCACAGTTGAGCCTCGTCCCACCGGACTCCTTCACCAGCGACAGTACACTCTTGACATCCTGGAGCGCGTTGGGATGACTGACTGCAAGCCTTGCTCCACTCCAGTTGACACTCAGGCCAAGCTGTCAGAGGCCGAGGGCACTCCAGTGACTGACCCCACTGCTTACCGGAGTCTTGCCGGTGCTCTTCAGTATCTCACCTTCACCAGGCCGGACATCACCTATGCAGTGCAGCAGATATGTCTCCACATGCATGATCCCCACGAGCCACACCTCACTGCTCTCAAGCGGCTGCTCCGCTACCTCCGCGGCACAGTCGCCTACGGCCTTCTACTCCACCGGTCTTCCTCCTCCGAGCTCGTGGTCTACACCGACGCCGACTGGGCCGGGTGTCCAGACACTTGGCGCTCCACTTCTGGCTACGCCGTCTTTCTCGGCGGCAACTTGGTGTCTTGGTCGTCCAAGCGCCAGCCGGTGGTCTCCCGTTCCAGTGTCGAGGCGGAGTACCGCGTTGTGGCTAACGACGTGGCTGAGGCTTCTTGGCTCCGACAGCTTCTTGCTGAGCTCCACAACCCCCTCTCCCGGAGCACGCTTGTCTACTGCGACAACGTCAGCGCGGTCTACCTCTCCACCAACCCTGTTCAGCACCAGCGGACCAAGCATGTGGAGATTGACCTCCACTTTGTTCGGGATCGGGTCGCTATCGGCGATGTTCGGGTCCTCCACGTCCCGACCACCTCGCAGTTTGCCGACATCTTCACCAAGGGTCTCCCGTCCTCCACCTTCTCCGAGTTTCGCTCCAGCCTCAACATCACTAGTGGCTAGTTGCGTCTGTGGGGGGGCTCGTGTGTGTGCTCTTGTTTCTTTCTTGTCCAGTTTACAACTCTGCTGCGCCGGTAGTTGAGACTGCGGGGGGGTGTTGGAATGTGTGTGTATAGGCCCATGTATGCCTACACTATATTGCTACCCTTCTAGGGTTAGCCCAAGTTAATCCAATCAGACAGTTTAGCAATTATGTTCAATCTTTTCCTCAAATTTATCCATGTATTAGAACTTTAGGTATTTGTCGCGTGCAGGGAGAGGAATAGACAATCCATTCGGGTTCCTTAGTAGCTTTCATAAGCGAGCATGTGGCCTTTATTAGTTTCTTATGTGCGAAGCTTTATTTGGATCTTTCTGTAGTGACAGTATTACCTTAATCTAGTGTAACACGAAACATCCCTTTTTTTGTTCTTATTTAGTGAAATGAGTGCATCTAACTTGGAACTGCTAATTGGCCTTGTTAACATCTGTGTTGTGCATATAACATTGAACTGCCATTTGCCTCGTTCACATCTGTGCTGTGCTTGTAACTTCCATTGGCCTTGTTAACATCTGTGCTTAAGCACTACTAAAAAATTATCTCTTGTAATATGAGCAAACTGAATAAGTACTTTCAAATCTGCAGGTTTCCAAACACATATCTTCTTGTTGGATGCTGCAATGACGAGTTGACACACCAATTCAAAGGAAGAACTGTAATGACTGAGGATGAGCGATATGAGTCACTTCGTCATTGCAAGTAACCACCCTCTCATGCTTTGTTATAATCATGTTTTATTAGTGCCATAATTGTACCTTATATATTATTCTGCATTTCCAGGTGGGTTGATGAAGTCATTCCAGATGCTCCATGGGTGGTGACAGAAGAGTTCTTGGATAAGCATAACATTGATTTTGTTGCTCATGATTCTCTGCCGTAAGCACTCTTCTAAAAAAAGACTTGATGGCTTCATTATGCAGTAAATATTTCCAAGGAACTGCCTGAGATGATACATATGGCCACCATTGTTGCAATGCATTTTTCACTATTTTAGAGTTGATATTAAATTCAGAGCTTTTGGTCTACACGATGCTGGGTTTGAAATCTAAGTCTATTTGGTTAATCTGTACCCTCTTTTTCGTATTTGAACGAAGGCAGGTATGCTGATGCTAGTGGAGCTGGTAAAGATGTTTATGAACATGTGAGTCGTTTAAGCTCCAGATTAAGAATAAATTTATAATCTCGACACTAACAGTATCAATTAAATAATATTTTTGGTCTGTGGTTTTGTGACAATAACTAATGGCAACGTTGCTTTATCAGGTAAAAAAACTTGGTAAGTTTAAGGAGACTCAGCGCACTGATGGGATATCAACATCGGATATTATAATGCGGATTGTTAAAGATTATAATGAGTATGTTATGCGGAATCTGGCCAGGGGCTACACTAGAAAGGATCTTGGTGTTAGTTATGTCAAGGCATGTGATACAAACCCTAAGCTATATCCAAAATCCAATAATTGCATTGTTTGATATTATCGTTTTGTTGTGCTTGTCCAACTAACCCTTATATGCTTAACAGGAAAAACGACTGCGAGTTAACATGGGACTTAAAAACCTGCGTGACAAAGTGAAACAGCAGCAAGAAAAAGTAGGGGAGAAGGTATTTGCATCTACCGCCGTGTTTATTTACCCCCATCATACAGTTTTAAAAGGGAAGGTGCTCTTTTGTTGATTAGCCTTCTGAAAGACTGAAATAATTCTGTTCGTTTACAGTGGAGCACGGTTGCAAAACTCCAGGAAGAGTGGGTGGAAAATGCAGACCGCTGGGTGGCTGGTTTCTTAGAGAAGTTTGAGGAAGGGTGCCACTCAATGGTGAGTTACCCTCTGACTACCCTTAGCATAGAGCCTATCCTTTTGATAGGAGTCCACTGCTCATTTATGTATTCTTGTTTCCAAAACTTCCTCAGGGGACAGCCATCAAGGAGAGGATCCAGGAGAGGCTCATCAAGGCACAATCCAGCGACTTTAGCAGCCTCCTACAGTACGACAGCTACGATTCTGATGAAGCCAACGAAGAGGACGAGGACGAAGTCTTTGAAGACGTCAAGGAATAACGTATCTGTACATATACTCGAAGTTTTTAGTTGTTGCAGATCGTCTTGTCAGTCCCTGGGTCGTGTCATGCGCCCCTCTCTGGTTGGTGGTCTTTATATGGTCAATAGGTAGGTCAGATTTCCATGCTTGTAGCTGCTCTTGATGTTTGGTCAGCCAACGCGCTGTTGTAAAAGCTTGCTTCATGATACAGATTTCGATTGTTACCATTGGGTTAGAACATATACACGGCTATAAAGTTGAAGTCGAGGTGGTTAAATTGCTGAGATCTCGTCTGTTTTCCTTCCCCTGACATCTATTGCATTCAGCATTTCACAAGGTCGAGGTGGATAAATTTGTGTTTGTGTTGAACAAAACAAAAGTGTCTTGGATTCCTTGGTACCTTCCATGGTTATGGGGACACCGGTGCCTTGGACTCTCAGCCCGGAAAGAGAAACGCTGGGCTGCTGGCATCTTCGATTTCCGGCGTGCCCCTTGTTTTGGGTTCTTGCAAAGTCGAATGACAGTTGTTGTTCGGGTCATTGTTAAGGTGTAATTTGTTCTGTTGCCTTACTCCACCCTAATTGCTCTGTTGCCTTCATTTTCCTTTTCTTGTCGAACAAGAGTTGATGGATACTTAAGACTTGACTTGCTTTTTCTCTTGAGCAAGGAATGATTTTATAGCTTCCTAATTAAACAAATGACTATCCTTTGCTTGGACTGCTTGAACAAGTTTGCTCTTCCTTCCCCGCCGGACACATCACTTGCTCGAAATTGATACAGAGGAGAGGATACGTGGTTGCTTCAGTTTATCTCATAGAGGTAGCAGTAGCTTGTTTCTTGCTCCCAATTTGCCCTGCGACTCAGGACAACTTGAGCCAAGAGCTACAAACAGGATTGTATATATATATATATATATATACACATACGATCTTGCTCTACTTTCCCCACAAGATAAATGTTGCTCCTGGTAGTGGTACGGCATTCCTTCCATTTACTTCTTAATAATTCCCTTCATTTATTTATCATGTGGGATTATATGTTTCCTTGACGACGAACAATGCAAGCAGGCTCAAGCTGCAGGCCGGTGAAGCGGAGACCGGTGGTAGCAGAGAAGAAGAGAAAGAGAAAGAGAAGCGGATCAGCAAGCATGTCGTCGCTCCTGTCGAAGCTACGTCTGGTGACGGTGGACGTGACGGGCACCCTGATCGCCTACAGGGGCCTGCTGGGCGACTACTACTGCATGGCGGCCAAGTCCGCCGGGATGCCATGCCCGGACTACGGGCGCGTGCACCACGGCTTCAAGCTCGCCTACGCCGACATGAGCAGGAGGCACCCGTGCTTCGGCCACGCCGCCGCCATGCCCACCGCCGACTGGTGGAAGACGTGCGTCAGGGACTCCTTCGTCAGGGTAAGAACTAAGAAAGAAAGCTTGTCAAAACTGCTGCTGCTACGTGTCATGTCATGACATCTTGTTCTTGGTTGCTTGCTCTCTGGTTGGTGCGTGACGTGCGTCGTGGCATGGCATGGCAGGCCGGCTACGACTACGACGACGAGACGTTCGAGAGGATATTCCGGCGGATCTACTCCACGTTCGGCTCCGCCGCGCCGTACGCGGTGTTCCCGGACGCGCAGCGCTTCCTCAGGTGGCTACGGGAGGAGGGCGTCGTCGTCGGCATCGTCAGCAACGCCGAGCACCGGTACAGGGACGTCGTCCTGCCGGCTCTAGGGCTCAACCAGGTCAGCCTCTCTCCAGGCTCCACCACCGCCGCACATCCATGCTTGCACGCTCGCGCCGACGGCGACGAGCTAGCACTGACAACAATGACCAACCGCGTGTTTCCAAATGAACCCAAGGGGTCGGAGTGGGACTTCGGGGTGTTCTCGGGCATCGTCGGCGTGGAGAAGCCGGACCCGAGGATCTACGAGGCGGCACTGCAGCAGGCGGCCTTCCGGACCGGGACCGGGACTGGGACCGGGACCGGGACCGTGGCGGTGGCGCCTGGGGAGGCGCTCCACATCGGCGACAGCCTGCGCAAGGACTACGCCCCCGCGCGGAGCCTCGGGATGCACGCGCTGCTGCTGGACCGGTTCCGGACCGCCGAGGCGGAGAGCTGGCGGAGGTCCGGCGCGCCCGTGCTCCCAGACCTCGTCGCCGCACGGGAGTGGCTCGCCGCCGGGGGTAATCATCGTCACGAGGAGGAAGCCGCGAATCAGCCTGCCCACGGCCAGGTGACACGACGTGGCTGAAGGCAGGGACAAAAGGAGCATCACGACGACGGCTGTGGACTCGTCCGACGACCTCGCTTGCCTGACATGGATCGATCGATCGCTATTGGCCCATTGCTGCTGCTGCTGCTGTACTATGACGGCGGAACGGAATGCCCGATGTCGTCGTGTCATCGAGATGAGCACTTCGTTCAGAGATTCAGAGCTTCAGGCTCTGGAACTGGAATGGGAAAGAGCAAGCAATGCAACATTGTGCTCGAAGGACCTTATACTGTATTATTAACAAAAAGAAAGAAAGAAAATGGCACGAGGGAGAGTTATCATGTGTGATTGTGTGAATATAATGAGGAAACATGACATTCTACGTCGATTTAAATTTTCCTACTATTCACACAATTTTAGGCTGGAAATTGTGTGCTTCGCTGAAATTTCGATCGACAAATGTTTTTTTCGGTTCCAATCCGTTCCATGTTTTTTCAGTTATAACTACAATTCGTCTAAGCTGTCCTTTACCTCGTTTATTTTCATTTAATCAACTATTTATCCCATTTGAACGATTGTTTTGCCTTCTTAAGTGCTCGTAATGGCTGAATAACCGACTGTTTAGGATAGGATGGTTCTAATAAAGGCTACTACAAAGTCATCTCCAATCCGCTTTGCAGAATCCTGGAGAATGCAAAGAAAAAAAAAGGTTATAAAGGTTGTTTCACTAATAAAATAAAAAAGGTTGAATTAAAGCTTTGAAACAACAAATCAATAGGATTATTTTCCAGATTGTTTTACAAACTTAAATCATTACTCTAGAGTTTGTTATTCTATCTACAAAGAAAAGAGCGTAACATGGAGCTGGAAATTGGAAAACCATCCAAATTCTCAAGAGACACTGCTCTGCAGGGCCAAGAAAAGGGCCCACCAATCGGGCTCGGGCAGTCGGGCAGATATCCATCTGGAGTTCTGGACAGCGAAAACCTCAGCACGCGGCGATGCTGCGCCTTCGCGTTTGCGGCGGCACGGCGCCGGCGTCGGTGCCTGCGCTCGTCAGGGCCCGCCTCGCCAGGCGAGCCTCCTCCGCAGCTTCCGCCGCCACTACCGTCGCCTCCGCTTCCTCCTCTTCGTCCGCCCTGGAAGAGCTAGCCGCCGAGCGCAGAGGTCACCCCTTTCTCCGCATACTGTCGAACGTTCTGCCGCTCCATCTTCAGTTCTTCATCCCGTGTCGTTGCTTAGAGCTGGCACCGCCGATTTCTCCCCTCCACTTCATTGTGTGGCGCGCGGCGGCGAGTGGAGTTAGACCGCCCATATTCAAGGCGGCGTGCCAGGAAGAAGATGGCGTGCGCCCGCTAACGCATGGCAACGGGCATGGCGATGTCTTCCTGTTTGCTGAAATGCCCAAGCGAAGAGTGCGTCGCTTGCAGTGTTAACGCAGCAGCGAAGTTGCGTCACGCTAGTCGCTAGGTGTTAGATTTCTGTGTGTAGGGACGAGGTGCCTGATTGTAGCCTCAGCATATATTTAGAGCATTTGTCAATAAAAGGTTCGCTCATGTGAGAACTGAGAACTGCCGTTGCTAAGATTGCTTCTCTTAATCACCAGGGACTGGGATTTCTCTTAATCACTAGACATTTGCTCTAAACTGTTGTGCTCCTGGGCTGCATATACATTTGGCACATCACTTTGTTATTTGACGCAAGATGAAGAAACAATGATACCAGCAAACTAAAACTTGGCAATAAGTTATTCTAAATCATTTTACAAAGGTCAGCCTCCTCCATTGGCTGGCTAGAGCTCATCTCATTCAGAAATTGGTGCACTATAAAACCAAACGTCTTTTTGATTGGGTTAATAGCTGTTTGTTGATAATTAAGTGAAGTAAAGACTAACTTTAAATACGCTTACTTGTTTAGGTTTGTCAAAGGTCGTTTTAAAGAAGGGAAAGACCCAAATATTCCGAGATGGAAGCCCAATGGTGTACAGTGGTGCTGTTGATAGGATAATCGGTCGACCTCCTCCGAAATCTGGCGATGTTGTTCTGGTAGCTGATGGGACAGAGAAACCTATTGGATGGGGTCTCTATAACTCTGTGTCTATGTTTTGTGTTCGGTTGATGCAGCTAGAAGAAGAGGCAATAAGGTGACATAGGTACCAGTTTTTACAATCACCTACATTTTAGCAGCTCAAGCTGATGTATTACTTACCTTCTTTCTTTCCAGAGATCCCACCTGCGCACTAAATATGGAAAGACTGCTTGAAGCAAGGATTTCATCTGCTGTTGATTTGCGGCGCAGTTTGGGTCTCCCTTCAGCTGACACAAATGCTTATCGCCTCATCAACAGTGAGGGGGACAGGTGTGTGTTAAATTTAGGTGCTGTTTGGCTCAGCAAAAGGAAAGGGAACATTTATGGAAATGATTCCCACCCGTATCAGTTGCAGGGGAATTGATTACGCTATGTGTTTGGTAAAGGGCAGTGATGTTTACAGTGGCATCGATTATGGGCTGGGCTAACCAAACACAAAACAACGTGATCTGTTAACGCTGTGAAATATTTACGGGCCAAAAGCATCGAACCAAACAGCACCTTAGTTACTTGGGAAGTTAGGACCTTGTTCAAGTCACTAAAGAGTGTATTCTTACTTTTGTAGAGTAATAGTGCAATAACTATCATAAGCTAAAATCTTTAGATGAATAATATGTTGTTATTGCCTTGTTGGTGTGCCTTGAGTTCTCTTCGTTGAGGACCGTACTGTTCAACATCAAAGTATTAGCTTTACTATATTTTCTTAGGAATACTGAGGGCTTTATATTGTTCTTGACTCAGTTTTCTCGGAAACACATCTGAAATTTGTTCTCACTAATTCTGAGTTGCAGATTGTCTGGTCTAATAGTGGACATCTTTGCTGATGTTGCTGTCATTGCTTCATCTGCTGCTTGGGTTGAGAAATATAGGCAAGAAATACAATTTCTTGTAAGCAAAGTTAACGGCGTCAGCCATATAAAGTGGAGGCCATCGGCAGATATTTTGAAAGAAGAGGGATTGGATATATCAGAGCATAAGGAGCCTGCTTCACCATGCTCAACTGTTAAGGTGGACCTGTTGACTTAGACAAGTTTATTTTTCAGTATCAATTGGTCTTGATAGTTCATGCTATAGGTTTAGTTCCCTCATTGTAGTTGTAGTACCTTACCATACTCATTGAGCTGCAAGATGGTAATGAGACTGATGCGAAACATAGGAACCAATGTTTCTCTCATGGCTTGTTGCCAATATGTCTACTGCCTTGCTGCTTGCTGAGGAGGAGGGCCAGTTTTGGGCAATGGCTGGAGCACGAGGGATCTTCTTGTTGGCCCACGTTCCTAGTGGCTAGGTCATTGGTATTTGTAAGGAAAAGGCGTGTATGTAATGTTGCCAATGGGTGTGTGAGTGTGGGTGT
Organism: Microstegium vimineum; assembly: GCA_022036555.1. Classification (NCBI taxonomy): domain Eukaryota; kingdom Viridiplantae; phylum Streptophyta; class Magnoliopsida; order Poales; family Poaceae; genus Microstegium; species Microstegium vimineum. Next base: position 43,019,071 of record CM039121.1, on the reverse strand, counting down.
AACCAGGTTTCTTTCCCCCGTTTCCTTCTTTAATGATACACAGCTCTCCTACGTGTTTGAGGGGGAACAATTGTGCGCTGTTACCTTTTGCAATCAGTTTGACTTTTGAGGTGGTTCAATATATTGTTTCTGTGATGTATCACCCATGGTATTGTTTTGTTTTCAGGTCATGGAGAATGGCATTGTCTACTTAGTCTCGTTAGAGGGTCAGAAGACAGGATTTTATGCAGATCAACGGGAAAACCGCTCTTTCATATCATTACTTTCAAAGAATCAAAGGGTCCTTGACCTTTGCTGCTACAGTGGTGGCTTTGCTCTTAACGCAGCTAAGGGTGGCGCTGATAATGTCATTGGTAAAATACTTTAAGCTGATAAACATCTTTCAAGTGTTTTTCAAGTTATTTACAATTGAATTTCAGCGGGATAGCATCGTCAGTTTGAAAGTTTCACACTATGATATATTTTCTGTTAACCTCGTTCCTATAATACTCTGCTGGATTTCTGGTATAAAATATTTCAATCAGTGTAATCGTTTTCAGGCATTGATTCATCGGGATTGGCACTAGACCTTGCCAATGAGAATATCGTTCTCAATGAGCTAAACAATGGAAAAATCTCATTTGTAAAAGGAGATGCAACTACATTCATGAAAGGAGCTATCTCAGAAAATGAGCTTTGGGACCTGGTAATCCTTGACCCTCCAAAGTTGGCGCCGCGAAAGAAGGTATACACGATTGTGTCCTCTGGGCCTGGAAGATTTACTTGTTAACATCTAGTTTGACTTTAAATGAATCTATGTTTTATCTGTGCATGCGAACACTGAAGCATGCTATATATTTAGTATTTATGGATTATTATCAGTTCATGACTCACACTTGAATCTACTCCAATTTGCCTTTTTTCTTAGTCCTTTTTTTGCTGCATTTATGTCGTGACAATCCAACAAAAGTCCCTATCTTATTTTCTCGAAAAGTCCCGATTGTTCTGATTTTTGGAATGGATATTTACGAAATCCCCATGAATAGGACCAAACCTTATTCCATGCTATTTCCATAAGATTCCACTTTCTTATTCTTAAGCAAGCCCCCACCCCCGGCATGTATGCCATGAGCTGCAGCCAATCCTATGTCCCAATTTCAGGCAGATGGCACATATTTACTCACACTAATATTATCTAATCAGGTGTTGTATTGTATGGGATAAATGGGTTATGTTGTACCCCTTGCAGATGTAATTATGGGCAGTGCCTTCTGCCCTTCTTAGAGCTTACCGAGTCAAATGGTCTTGATTCTCTTAATATCACTTTTCATTGTTTTTGTTGATGGACACCTCTTGTATTTGCAGGTGCTACAAAGTGCATCCGGTATGTATAGAAGCTTGAATGCGCTTGCAATGCAAGTGGTGAAGCCAGGGGGGTTACTCATGACATGCTCTTGTTCTGGAGCTATGACCCAAAGTGGCATATTCCTCAAAACCATTCAGGTATCTCAATGTTCTGGGACATAGCATAACTAGTCAACATTCAGCGTGCCACCCGTTTACTTATTTCTAGTATGTCAAACTACTTTGCATCTGCGAAAGTTTTTTTTTAAAAAATCTCGTACCAAATAAAAGAAAGGTTAGTCCTCCCAGTATTAAGTCTAGGTGTCTGGTGACTAAAATAAATCAGAGCAGTGACTCTTTTATGTTCTTTGCAACCATATTAACAGTTTTGTGTTGGTTTGTCCACATAGATGCTCATAACTTCCTCTTACTACTGCTTTTAGGGTGCTGCATCAATGGCTGGCCGTAAGGTTACAGTCTTACGTCAAGCTGGGGCAGCCTGTGATCACCCCATCGACCCTGCATACCCTGAGGGCCAGTATCTCAGCAATTACTTGCTGCGCGTGGCTTGAAAAATAGAAGAGTTAAAAGCAGAGTCAGTCTAGTAGTTGTAGCAGGCTGACAAGCCTTCGAGGACTGATCACTTCTGAAGAGCTCAAGTTCATCTCATAGCTTAGTTATGCAGGTTAGATTTTGTTGTTTTATGAGGAAAAACAAAGCATGTAACTGGCATTCACTTCTGACTTCTGATTATACAATTTTGTAGAAAATAAAGCTATTTGTTTCAATGTAATGTACAATCTGTGCACGAGTGGATCCAAAGTTGCCACTTGTACACACATGCCTACTTTGTATATATTCTACACCAACGATCACGAATAAAATTTCTCTGTGGTACAAGATACATTTGGACCATAATCTGAATTGTTTAGTGTTGCCTGTGTAACATTTAACTTCGATTCGAAAGCATATCAGCGACCTAAAGTGGGTCTGTTCCATGACAAGTAGCTGTTATCTCCCATTTTCCTGCGGGTGACCAGATGAAAATCATATTAGTACTTCATCGCAGCAAGAAGTGATGTAACCAGATATGTCTTATAGCAAGTTCATCTTGATGCAATTGCGACCTATGAGAACTAGAAAATCACTAACCTTGGTTTTATCAAATATAGCAAGGTGAATGCAAATGCCAAGAAGAAGCAGATTCCACCAACAGTAAGATATGCAAGGCCCAGAAAATCATTCTTTCCACCAATCCAGGTTGCGGTAGAAAGCACCAACTTCTTCTTGCCACTAAAGCTATAGGTGTTGTAGTTGTTCTCCAATTGAACTGTAATTGTATCATTTTCCTTGAGATCAACATATATCCTACCATACAGCTTTCTGAATGTTGGAAGTGCTGCAGTTCGCATCCAAACAATAAGGTCCTCTTGCTTACTCAACTGCTCAGAAGAAAAACAAGTTAGTGACTTCTGGGCACAAGGTATCCTAAATGATCAAGAATTATCTTAATCAATCTACGAGAAAATTCATTAGGAGTCATTTGATCTTTAAACTTGATAGCTACCATATGCTAAAAGCATAATTTCCCTATGAGGTGCCCACCAGTTATGCATAGAATTGGATGATACAAAGCGAGATCCATGAACATACCGGGATACTTGTATTAAGTGTTTTTCCACCTTTAAGAGGTCCTTCCTGAAAGTTCGTTGGGAAGACATCACTCCCAAATTTGTGGTCTCTGTCACTCTTCCAAGAGATGTCGTTCTTATCCACTCTCAAGGCTACATTGTTGTGGATGAGGTTATATGTATCATTGAACAGGCTCCATGCAATAAGACCACAAGGCACAATTGGCTTTCCATCTAGTGTTTTGGCCTCAGGATCACAATTGGTAGTGTCAGTTGCCTTACTTTTATCTCTTAGCTGTGCATCATTACGGCTCTTGACATACCTGAATGTGATGAATGTTTCAATTAAGTATGGAAAAATATATCTTCAATAACAAGACTTCCCACTAACAAGTGTAAAACAATAAAAGTTTGTGTGTGTGTGTGTGTGTGTGTGTGTGTGTGTGAGAGAGAGAGAGAGAGAGAGAGAGAGATATTGGGTAAGATTGCATACCTCCTATGATTCTGGTAAAAGTCATCCAGCTGATAATACACGAAAATCGGCTGTTTCATATCCTTTGTAATCTGAAGACCATGTAATCAAATGTTTCAGCCAATTATTCATTTGATTTTTTTATAGCAAAATGCATATTTGTAAAGTAACTGACATGTCACATGCTAAGTTTGTATGATATAGTTTTTCCATTCCCAAAATTTCAGGTTAGAAGAATACATCCAGATAATTCCATTACCGTCAGATTCCTTGTGCAGGTTTTTGATATGCTATCATTCCGGATGTAAGCAAGTTTGTCAGTCACACCAGCAGGGACACATGCGTCATCATACCGATCAACGATCTCGACAACCTGCAGCAGAGAAAACAACCAATATAAACAAAATGGCGGAGCTTATATTTCAAACCAAGCAGATAGAATATTGGGCATACTTGTCGTGAAGCTCGCAGTGAAACAATACCAATTGGGACAAAAATCACACCAACAAGAACAAATACTGAAATAACCTGTGTAACATAAGAAGTTAAGCACAACCATTTGTGGGGTTTGATGTAGAAAAGCTGATGACACCAAGGGAAAATCTGTACTATTGAGCTCACCCATTTTGGAGTAAGAATCGGCTTGCAAGCCGGAAGCTCCTGCTGCGTGAACTTGGAATCTGTTTGCACAGAAGGACAGCGTTAGAAATCACTTCATTCCAGCAAAGCTAGTGTGTTTTCTAAGGAAAACCAGCAAAGCTGATATGAATCTGATCTTTTGGAAAATGAATATCTGATAGGCATAATCACCAGTTAAAAAAATGGTAGTATTTTGTTGATCTCTTGAAACTCCAGTTCTAGTTCTAACACTACTCAGCATCCATAGGAGTATCATGTATTAACAAAGCAAAAAAAAAAAAACATGTCTTCAAAGTTTCTCTACAAATATTATCCTAGAGATGAAGTATAGTACAAACAGAACATCAGATTTCACTACTTATTTGAAATCAAACCTCAGTAGGTTATAAAACTTATATTCAAGCGCAAACCTAATAAACAGCCAGCCTAAAAATACCCAAAAGAAAAAGGTTCTAAACAGCAAGAAAAACAGGAATGTAAGTAGAGATAATATCCTCGATTGAAGTCCAAAAATAGAGACAACATCAGCAAGATCATATTCAGAAAGAAGATCTCACACTTGGGCTTCCGGGAGTTCCTCCTAGGCTGTGCGCCGCCATCCCCGGATCCGCCGGAGCTCGACCCGGCGGCGTGGCTATCCATCCCACCAGCCGCCAAGAAAAAGATCGCCTCTACCTACCTGCCACCCAAACGGACCTCGCCAAAATCGCCAGCCGCCGGCAGCAATAGTCCAAGGAAAGCACAACGGAACGAACGGCCTCCCTGACTCCGCTGCCTCGAGATTTGGTGGCCGGCGGAACGAAGGCGAGGCGGGGAAAGAAGTAGAACCAGAAGACACGGAAAAAAGCTGGGACCTTGCTGGTGTTTGTTGTTGTTCCCCTTCTGCGAAGGTTACAAGGAAGGAGGAGGTGGAGGGGGGCGGTTTGACTAAAGAGGAGGTGGCCGTGGTGGCGGTCGTGGTCGTGCCCCCCGCGTTGAGCTTCAGCCGGCGGAGATGACCAACTGACCAAGGCCAGCAGGAGTTGAATTAGTCAATGGAATTGTGCTCTCTGCTTCTTTTTTTTCTGTCTGTAGAGTACAAATTTTCTAAGAGCAAGTATTATAGTGGGCTGCAATAAGGCTAAATGCTAAGGTAAAAAAGAAAGAGGAGATGAGATGTAAGCTTACAACCAACTTATACACAATAATCAAAAAATGTTGTGAGATAAACAAATGAGTCATGTATTGATTGGAAAGATGAAACCATTTTATGAGTAAGCTAAGAGGTGTGTTGTAAGAATTTATACAGTCAGCTGTCGGCTGTATTAATAAAGTTGCTCTAAGCAGAAACAACGTCTATCTAGAATAGAATGAATCTAAAAAATAAATAAATAGAGAGAATAAAATAGAATTAATAGAAGTTGGAACGGTTGGGTTGGATGGAGTGGTTGGGCGATTAGCTGTCCTCACAATTTTGAATTTTGGTGTATACGCTCCTCCTGACTACAATTGTGTGAGACTAGCTAGATAGCATAGGTGAATTCGATACTCATGACTGTGACGCTGTATGACGAGTTTAGGGTATGCAATGCAAATGTGTGATAGAGGCATAGAAAAAGACGTCGAGAAGAGCGACAGAAGATGAATAAAGATGTCATCAGTGAGGGTTGCACCAGCGTGTACGGTGTCCAAGAGATGTCACAAAGTGAAAAAATCGTGTGGAATGTTGACGTGAAAGCGAAGAAGATACCCTGTTTCATTTGATTTATTAGACAGCTTATCCGTCACTAAAACATATTTTTGTCTAAAAAATAAACAACCAAAAACAGCCACAGCCGTAGCCACCAAAACGATCAAACGACACAGGCCGTAGTTGGAATTAGAGTTGTGAATTTTAATTTTACAAGGAAACAATCTGAATACACAAACTTGCTTTTTCAACATGATAGCAAATTATTGTCTTAATCTTTTTATGAGATTGTACTTTTCTCCATCTAGAATGTGTTTGCACCTTTCCATATCAAAGACTCATATTTTCTCCCGTGTCCTCGGAAATCACATGTAAGTATCATAATTTGCACATGTCTTCTTGTAGCCGTATTGTTATATTTTTCATTCTACCCTGGAATGTTCTTCACAATTAAATTTCCAAGAGCAAAGCCACCACTTATTGTCGTCTGTTACATTGACTTCCACCTATAAAGATAAAATGTTTTAGTTTATTTATAACTATAAGAAAAAAAAAAGAATGCACATGCATGTAATGATTCTAAGTACATTACACTAGATAATTTCAGTGGCATGCATGAAAAGATAAAAAGCCATTCCAATGTAAAGATGGTAATTGGTACTTGAAACCCGAAATCCAATAGGTTTTTACCCTATTAAGGCAAAGGTATAAGTCAAATTATCTACCCATGAGTTTGTTAATGGATAAAAATATAGACCCATCGGGTTTATGAACATGTGTTTGGGATTGTAGTACCCAAAACCTGCAAATACATAATTATTATTTTTATATCCGATTCATCGTAGTAGAGCAAATTATATAAGTCCACAAGACCTTTAGTAGTCATCCTTCCGTCTTGGCACATTTTACTTTTCTTTAGCGCGCACACACACAACTACTACCATAGAAAAAGAAATGAAGACTATCATTTAGTTATTTTAGAGTTCAAAAGTGAAAAAAGAAAAAGAAAAAAATAGAAAAGATAATAAATGAACGTGACGACCTTAATGATTTAATTTATCGAGTACACCTTTTCTCATTTGGAATTCCATAAACAACTTGCAACCTGAACCTACGCAACAGCTTGTATGAAATCATTCGAAATAATGACACCAATAATGATATCTGGCAAAATATCATTATTAGTGTCATTCGAAATGTTGCAAACACATTTTACAAGGGACAAATCAGGTTAAAAGTGATTTGCCAAAAAAAATACTCACCCGTCCCTAAATAACTATCGTTCTCGCTTTTTGAGAAATAACTTTGACTAATTTTATATAAAAATATTAATATTTATAATACATAATTAATATCATTATTAGATAGGTCATTAATATCATTAGATAGGTCATTGAATCATTTTTATAATAAATTTATCTGAAGATGCAAATGCTACTAATATTTTCTACAAATATAGTCAAACTTAGAGATCGTTTGGAAGTGAGGAACGGATTCATTTCTGAGTAGAAACGCTAGAATGCCAAACACATTTTCAAGTGATTGAATCAGAGCCGGAACGTTTCTGCTTTTGTACGTGAGGATACGAAACGGCTATAGGTTGGTTTCTAGTGATTCCAATTCTTGTCTCTCCTTCCCAATAGTGATTATTATTTTTCATAAATCTATTTTTAGTGTAACAAGTTAAAATATGTTGTATTGAAGTTGTTATTTGCCTACAAAAAAATTCATATTTTTTTAAGCATAATTTTATTTATATGATTTTTTATAATAAAAAAATATTTATTTGAGAATCAGAATCAGTCTAATAACAGCCAAACGGTTTTGTGAAGTGATTCCGATTTATCATCTGAAACGTTTCTTTGAAGAATCCGGATTTGAAATGTTTCTATGAGAATCTGGATCCCTGCCAAACGCACCCTTATAGTATGGAAAAAAAAAACCAATAATTATTTAGGGATGGATGAAGTATAGAATAATGGAAATTGACAAAAAAAAATATTGTATTGTCTCTCATCATTATTGGAGAAACGTCTTTCTTTACCCCCCTAGTCCTTTCAATCAAGTTATCTTTAGAGAGAACTAATCATTTGTATAAAAAACCATAGGAACATATTTACTTTCAATGACCACTTTTAATATCCTGCGACCTGATGTAAATATTGGCAAGCAATTCTTATACTTAGTTTGCACAGACCAAATACCATTCCTTGTTAAAATCCACTAGAACATCAGGCACGCTTTGCGCGCCCTATCATGAATATTATTTAGCGTGCATCATATCCTCTATAATCATGCTTAAAACTATAGCCGTCACCTCCGCCATCTCCGATTTTCAGCTATATTAAACCATGCAATTAATTTTATTATAAAGCTTTAGTCAAGACACAACTAATGTCATTTTGAGATGTTTACCGGACAACATTCTTTGGGTTGATTCAAGTAGAGGAAGAACGTGAAAAAAAATTGTAAAATTGTATCAACACTCGTTGATTCAGGCAGCACTTTGATTCAAGGATGCAAATAGTTGCAGATGGAAGACAGGAAATTACAAAAAAAAGGAAAATATATACTATATATGAAGATAGTATAATATCAACCAAATCAGATTAAATAACATGCTCAGGTAGACCATAATGACAGTCCATAATAATGTCACTTAACATGTTCTGGCCATAATGATAGTCCACAACTAAAACATACATACACGCCTAGATAATCTGATTCATCATCAGACTGTTTGAACCAATACATGTAAGACAATGATAAGACAATAGACCACTACTTCATGTAAACATGAGGAGAAATGTTGGGGAAGCTAATAAGTGACCCAAAATATTTTTTTGGACGTTAGACGAGAAATGCTAAGCAGAGGTCGATCATACACAAACTGGCTGCAACTGATACAACACTTAGTATACAGCCTCCAGCTATTAGCCTTACCAAGGCCCACGTGTTTGGGGCAAATTAAAATTTAAAGACAAAAATATATAGAGTGTGCAGCTCATATCATCTCGAGTTCACAATTTTTTTTTTCAAGCATCTCAAAGTGCCCATTAATATCATAAGTCAAATTTGCTAAAACCAGGTCCCAATTATTTTGTGGGCTACACAAAAGCCATGATCTGCATGAAGACACCACTGCCCCATCAGAGACGATCAACCTACAAATTGAGGCAAGGCAACAATATTCATGAATCTCCAAAATTTCATATTAAAATAGTTGACATATTAGTGAACTACGACATGTCCTATGGGAAAGCAAGGTTAAATGACATAATGTTTTTTCCCTTCTTTGAGAATCAGAAAGAGTTGTTGCAGTAATAACTATTGTACATTATATTTATATAAAGAAAAAATGACAGAAAATGAATTTCATTACTTTGGTAGAACAATGCTTGTGTCATGGATTACTACTTCCCTACAAAAATGAGGCAGTGTTTCAGCACAGACATAGCGAAAGAAAAAGTGCAGATCATCATAATCAGGCACTCAGTAAACCAATAAACAAACAATTCCACCATGCTTGAATGAGAAGCAGGTGTTCCCTTTCATTTCAATTGTGACTTACATATGTTCCCTGTGCACCTCATCTTGCTTGCAGCACACAAACGCACACGCACTCAGCACAGCGTCTTTGCAAGTTGCAAGGAGCTGCTGCTGATTCAGAACCAGGACCAAACTGAAGCAAAAGGAGAGGTTTAGGTGGCAGGTGCAGGGTTTTATATATATAAGGAAGGAGGCTGCACCAGCAGGCTTATAGTTTACAGAAAGAAAATTACTAAAAGAACATAAACACACTTATTTTGTTCGCCCTGAACTAAAGACATTTAAACAGCAATGCAGTGGACTATAAACCACTGAAACTGAAAAGGGTCTCTTACTATCTATGACAGCCTCTAAAAGCACATGCACTACAAATTCTAGATGTGAAGCTACCTCTTCTCTGCATATAACCCTCTATGAAGCCAGACACAAGATAGAATCGTAAATTTTCCCACTTACCAAGCCCTGGATGAGAAGCTGTCAGCGGTCCATCTTCATTACTTGCCAGTGATAAGCATTCCTTTCCCTAAAAACACACAGGATTTTGATAGTTCCATAAGCACATTGTAGCTTATTTCTCATCATTAATCCAAAAACACGACACGGATTAAAAGTGCTGACTAAATTAATTTCCAATCATTTTAGGAATATCCTTCTAAACACAAGATGTCACACATCAAACAAAAAATAGGTGAGCAACTGTTTGCTGCTCATTGCTGAATATCAGCAGGTGAGGTCACTCATAGTTCTTCAAATCAGTCTATTGTTAGACAGTAACAATAGTATAAAGATGAATAAGAGAAGTCAGAAATCCATTAGATACGATTTACTCACAGTGCAAAAACCTGCCTCTATTCATTTTGGGCTAGAAGTCTGGATGCAGATGGAACAAGAAAAACATAGTATTTTTCTAAATTCTAAAATACTTTTCATCCAAACATGTTCAACTTGCATTACTTGATTTTTGAATTATCATCTTCAGGCAGGGCAGTCTGTCTTCCTGCGACAGCTACATGATTGAAGCACCAACCTCTCGCAAAGAGATAAAAAGGAGCACGCATCAAGGATAAGGACAGCAGTTGGCATGATTATGCCTCTCGACCATATGGCCTTCCTAGGATTTTGAGATTTTGAATTTTTTCAGTATTGTCGCTGGAATATTTCGAGCGGTCAGTGGAGCAAATGTGCCTGCCTTGCTTTCACAGGAATCGCAGTCCACAACTGCAGGCTATACTACCACAAAATTCTGAACAATATATCTTCAAACACCTGTCCCACGATTGAGATGTGAATCTTTACAGAGACCATGAGGTCGAGATTCACTCACTGTCCCGAGAGGAGAAAATCCTCTACAGAGCATGGGGTAGCTCCAGCACAATGTCTGCGTATGCTGAAACAAAGAATAAGGAGGGGGAAATAGATCAGAACAGAGTTCAGCACAAAGCTAAAAGAAGGGGAGGAGGTCGAGAGTCCGGAAAGGATAGAGAGAGGCGAGAACTGAGGACGGGATGGGGTGTTTCGCTAGGGTTGGGCTGCAGGGGGCTCTTCGCAAAACAGGAAGGCTTCGAAATTTCTCCTTCTTTGCGTAGAAATAAATTTTAAATAGGGGTTCTATCCTTAAAATATCAAAACGTGCTTGTTGTTTAGAGAGGAAAAGTTGAAGCGCGTGTTGATTATTACAAAACCAGAGGGCTTTTTTGCAAAATGTATAGAGACGCGCGTCGCGCCGTGGATGAGCCCGAATTCGGAGGTGCCAGCAAAACCGAGTGGGTTTAAATCAACCCGATTGAAATGATGCTAAAAATGCTCAACCGGCAAACTTTAGGATTGCGCATGAGTAAATAATAATAAAACAGGTACTAAAAATGGTCCATGGCCCATGGGCAAACTTTGCTGCCCAACCGTCCAATGGTCCATGGGCTCGACATCGCACATCGCCTCATCTCGAACTTGATCCTAGGGCCTTCAGCCCGATTTTTGTTCCGAGAGTCGCAAATCATAAATGGGCCGGAATCCTTTCTCTTTCCTAGTGATGACGTGGTTTCATTGAAAACTCCAAAATCTGCGCAGCGCAACAGCCTGCGCCATAAACAAAGGCAAAGCGCTCCATCATTCTAGCCAGCGCACCTAAAAAAGTCACTCGTGAGTCAGAGGAGGTGGGGCCCTTCCTCCGGCGTCCGCCATCGCCGCTCGTCGTTTTCCTCGCTCGCACACCCGTGACCCGTCCCGATTCCAGTTTCAAATGGCGATGGCGATGGCGATGATGACTATGCGACGCGCGGTGGCGCTCGGTGCCCGACACATCCCCGCCGCCGCAGCCGCTTCCTCCCGCGTCGCCCCACTCCGCCACGTACGCTCCCCCTCTCACCTTTTATCAACCCATCTCCCTCTTCGCCGCTTCACACACCCACCCCTCGCCCTCCCGTCGCCGCGTCACTGTGCGGTGCCTCGTTCGCTTGCTGGTTGCGGGTTTGATATATTTTGGGTGTGCAGATGAGCGCGGGCGCGGGCGCCGCGATGGAGAAGATCCGCGCCGCCGGGCTGCTCAGGACGCAGGGGCTCATCGCTGGGAAATGGGTGGACGCCTACGATGGAAAGACCATCGAGGTGTGTGTCACTTTCCCGGATTAATCCCGCTCCGCAGGCATGTGCTCTTCCCGTTTCGTTGGAAATCACCTGGAATGTGGTGGGTTTGGTTGGCTCCTCTCCTGGGGGCTGTGGCGGCTTGACGGTTGTCTCTGCTATGATTTTGGATCGGTGCTGAGATAGTTAATTCGAGTGCAATTAGTGTTTATGTCGTTTTGCGCGCTGGCTATTGTAATATCGTGTTTAGCAGTTTGGGAGCTGGGTTTTGGGTGTATTTTCATGAATTCATGACTTTTGTGACCCTAGGTTGTCAAGGTAATGTTCCTATTGCGTCAATATTGTGTTGCTGTTACTTGTTGATAGCTTAAACATCATTTGTTTCCCGTAGGTGCAAAATCCAGCAACTGGTGAGGTCCTTGCAAATGTGCCCTGTATGGGCAGCAGAGAAACATCTGATGCTATTGCTTCTGCTCACAGTACATTCTATTGTAAGTCAAATGTTTCAGTGCATTCGATTTTTATGCCTTAGTACCTGGATTATGTTATGTTCCAGAACAGAACTGTTGCTGTCAGTTCTAACATGACAGTTACTTAAACACTGTAAAGTAACATGCGGCTATTTCTTAAGACAATGTCCAGGCTTTGTGCTGAATGACGTGAATAGTATTAACCTCTGTTTTATTTCAGTTCTTGTTTCTACTGTAACTCAGATAACTCTGGTCTTGTAAGAAAACAAAGTGTTCCTGGTGTCATATGTGGCCAGTCTCCGCTCTTAACAATGTCTATATCTTGTTTATATCTCAGAAATTCTTAGATGTTCTGTTTCTTTAAAATACCTTAACTAATGGCAATTTCATACCTAGAACTGGGATATAAGCAAACTGCAACTGAATATCTATTGTAATGTCTTCTTTTGATTCAAACGCTTGTTTTATTTGGAAAAACTACTAAAAAAACTGGAAAATGGGGACAGGGATGCCCTATAATATAAACCAATTTTAAGATGCAGCTTAAACCAGTAGGAAAACTAAAAAGTCCATACCACAATTAAAATCTAGGCACAGTAAGTTTAAAGCTGGGGAAGTTTCTCTGTTCGTATCTGGATCATTTTTGGTTAGTTTTTATGTACCTTTTAGGACTCATAACCACATTTTCCCATGAAAGAATAGGTCTGCATGAAGTCAGTTCTTTGCAATTGCCATTTCCCTTTATGGATACTCTTATACCAAAGCAGGAGTAATTCATATGTAAAATTCAGTTCTTCGCAATTTCTATTTCCCTCTTTGGATATTCTTATACCAAAGCAAGAGTAATTCATTTGTATATTTTTTTTATTGTAGTTGCTTCTTATTTGTGCTTTCCTGTTTGTATGCTCTAATCTTTTCCTTCTCATAGCTTGGAGTAAACTCACTGCAAGTGAGAGGAGCAAGGCACTGAGAAAATGGTAGTTTCTATGGAAACGAGTGCTGTGCAAAATTTGTTTTTTAGGATTGAGTAAATTGCATTGTGGGTAACAAAATTCGTGCCGTGGGTGCAATCTATCTACAGAAGTTCAAAATGACACAAATTTATCACTGGTATCATTTGAGTGTGCAATTTTAGGGTCATTAGATGCCATCTGGGACATTCTAATCCATGTGACATTTGACAGGGATAAAAGCATGGCAATAGATGGTCTAGGGTTCATTTACCCAACTGTGGTCTGCACATTTTGTGGAAAAGGGCACCAATTACACCACCTAAACTATAGATCTTGGTGTTGGATTTTTGCTTGTCTGATGGTACTAATTAGAATGGCTAGATGAGGACAAGTAAGCGGGGATGCAAATGCATGAACATGTCTAGGAAGGGATGCATGGCTTGGCCCATGCCAGTAGGGTGGCACCTCAGCATATGTTGGCTGACACTGACAGCAATGAAGTTGCACAGCAATACAGGCGTGTGGATGATCAACGATCACCTCACACGCGCTCTAGTATCGAGTTCAGATACTGCAGTTCTTGGGCTTAGTATATTTTTTTTCCTGCAAAAACTGCAATCGAGTTAGCTGTGCATGTGTTTCCACACCATGTTGGTGTTCAGATATGTATGTAGCCTTAGTTGCCACAGGTTGTGCGATTGTAATCCAATTGCACGTTTAAAATAAGATTATTGACTAGATTTCTCAATTGTCAAATTGTATGACTAGATTGCACCTACCACACGAGTTTTGGCATCTATAACGTGTTTTACTCTTTCTGATTTATAGCATTCATTTCTGTATTATTGCTTAAATATTCCTTCTCACTAAGTATATTTATCAAGGTACGATCTAATTATTTCACACAAGGAAGAGCTTGCACTTCTCATGACACTGGAGCAGGGGAAACCTATGAAAGAAGCCCTTGGTGAGGTACTTGATTTATATCATCCACTGATTTTAGTTGATGGTTGTGATTTTGAGGTTCTTTTGGGGCCTGATTGGTTGGTACTCTTCTGTTCAGGTCAATTATGGTGCAAGTTTCATTGAATATTTTGCAGAGGAAGCAAAGCGTATATATGGTGATATCATTCCACCAACTTTATCTGATCGCAGATTGTTGGTTCTGAAGCAGGCAATATGCTGACACCTTTTTCTTTGTTACTTTGTTGCTGATGACTCACACTCTTCTTCTGTTCATTTTGTTAGCTTGATGTATATTTTGTTTACGATACTTCATCATCAGTTTATATTGAATCCTGGTATAATGCACAGTTTAACTTGTGTACTGTACTAGTTTGGCTAACTGGTACATTGGTTTGATAGAGTGATATTCTCATAATCAGCACAAGAATAAAGTGTAGTATTAATAAAAATTAATATTGATTGCGTACAGTAGTTCTTTTTATTGTACTCTGCTCTCATGTATCATTTATTGAATGGCAGTACTACTGCCAGTTTTTTTAATATTTTTTTATTTATAAAAAATTAAAAAGGATTTGCCACCTAGCCAAATACTCGGTCTAGAGTTGGTATGTCATATTCTAGAAGATAATATGTCCTTTTATGAACTATGTAGACACATGATCTCTTTCCAACTGGACTCAAAATGTTCTTTTGGCTAACTGTTTGCAACAGGGCAAAATAGTTTGACTTCAATACGATGTACTGGGAACTATGGATATTGTTGAACAATACATGGCGTTGGGATTTGCCCTTCTTAGTTTAGCAAGTCCATATGTTGAATGAGTTAATTGCGAATACATTTGCCACTTCCATTTTGTTGAGCAAAGCAATATAGTTTGATTATCGTAGACATCTTTAGTGAACTGTGACTCCAATTTGGCAGTTCATTTTCTTGACCTTTTTTCCACAACGGTAAAACCGAATTTTCATTACTTGGAAGCAACGAAATTACAATAGTCTGAAACAAAACAAACATAAACAATCGCACCCCCAGGAGGCCAAACTGGAAAGAACATAGAGGGTTCATCCAGATGACACAAACAAACCATGAGACTGAAGCATGTTAAATGGCTACTGTACGTGTTCAAGCGCAACACCCAGTATCCATACCCAGTGCAACAATAGGATATATTACATGCCTGAGATGGTGGCAAAACAGCAGCGCAGGCTATGCATCCTGATGCTAAAAGAGGAACTTATTTTCTTGACCTGGTGTGCTGATTTCTGTACACGTGCCATGTGGAGATTTATACATCGTGTATCTCAATGTTTCTCTCTTTTTTGTTTGCATTGCAGCCTGTTGGGGTTGTTGGAGCTATTACACCATGGAATTTTCCATTAGCCATGATAACCCGAAAGGTCTCTAGCAATGCAGTACACCTCTCCATTGGAAAGTTAAAAAAAAAAGAAACGATAAGTCATAACTAAGGCAGTACATTTTTGCATATATGGTTTTTGGGCAGGTTGGACCAGCTTTGGCCTGTGGCTGCACTGTTGTTGTCAAGCCATCGGAGTTCACACCTCTGACAGCATTAGCTGCAGCAGATCTTGCTCTTCAAGCTGGAATACCAGCGGTAATCATCACGAGTTCTCTATCATTCCCATCTATTTTGAGTATTTATTTCGTCAAAAGTTACTAATTATGATGTACTGGCTCTATTCCAAATTATAAGACATTTTAGCTTTTTTTAGATACATAGTTTTTGCTGTGCACGTAGATATACACTATGCCTAGATACGTTGTAAGAACAATGTATCTAGAAAAGCCAAAATGTCTTATAATTTGGAATGGAGGGAGTAGAAACCAAAGAAATTGGTGACCTTTCATGTAAAGTATGTACCATTGTTTTGAGGAGAAAATCATCACACCAAGTTTCCAAACTTGATGCAATTAATTATAGCTGCAATCCTGCAAATGTAGGTGGCAGAAATCATATCTTGCTGTTTTGATACTTGATACAAATCTTTTACTTGAAAGTGCAAAAGTGTTCCCCTCTATTGATTATCTGAATGATTTTGTTCTGTGGGTGTTTGTTTGTCATCAATTTAACCTGTCTTGAACTTATTATATAATTCAGGGTGCACTAAATGTTGTGATGGGTAATGCTCCTGAGATAGGTGATGCATTGATGCAGAGTACACAGGTTCTATTTCCTCCCATCTTGTCTTCCATTTGCACTTCTCTTTGTCTTCATAATATGTCAAGTAGGAATACTTGTGGTTGACACTATAATATAACTTTTGATTAGGTCAGAAAGATTACGTTCACTGGATCAACAGCTGTTGGCAAAAAACTGATGGCTGGATCTGCAAATACTGTGAAAAAGGTATAGTGAAGAGTTTCTTACTAAGTTTTTTATGCAATGTTTATTGCTATCTTACTGTAAAAAACATGATTACCACATTGTGTAACTTCTCATGATGAAGTCATACTATGACTATCCTTTTGTTTAATTAACCTGTAAGAAATCTGTGCAGAGGGTTTATACAAACATTGATAATCATCCAATTACCACCAGGTTTTATCCAGACTAACCCTTATTACCCCTTCTTTTCCTTTTTGGTTGCTTCAGGTCCTGAATCCCCTTTAATGTCTATTCACTTACTGTTTCATGTTCATGTACATGTACCAATTATCAAATCTTGAAAAAAGGGATAAATTCACTTTTATCATAAGCCAGACAAGAAACACCAGCTTTCTGGAAGCCTTCTGTTGCCTGGTGGTGGTTTTGGGCCAGCTGGTGCTCAAATCATTCTTTCAGTTAACATACTAGATTCCTAATACTAATAGTGTTTTAGGGACTGCTTTTAAATTATTCTTTTAGATCTTATGAAACAGAGTTCTAATTTCTTAATAAGAAACTGAATTGCTGTTTGACAGGTACTGATAATGTTGCATACCAATAATGTGTTACTCTGATGTATTCTACCTTCTGGACTATTGGTCATAAAATATTAGGGCTTGTTTGGACAGGGAGGATTGCTTTAGGAAACTATAAGTGCCCCTACTCTTTTCATTATTCCGATGTGTTGGTTGTACCAAGGCAAATATGGCATCCATACTTTATTGCCATAATGTATCTACATAGCATTCTTTTTGGGACAACATTTGAACGCTAGAATTGCATTCATAGAATTTTCACTCAGTGGTTAAGTGTTTCGTTTTTTGAACATGGTCTTGTTTTGAAGTTTTGCATGCTCTTCCATTTCATTCTGAGACCTTCTAATGACGATTCTCACAAAAAAATAATTATTTTGTAGGTCTCCTTGGAACTTGGTGGGAATGCACCTTGCATTGTTTTCGATGATGCAGACATTGATGTTGCTGTTAAAGGCAGTGTAAGACTCACTTTTACATTTATCTTCTTTGTTTCTTTACTAGCATACAAACAAATAAAATCATCTCTAGTTCCCTTGTGGATGAGGGTGACATTATCTGTCAAGAATCTGTAAATAATCTCTTAAATAAACTACCAAGATCTATTATTTTTGTTCCTTTTTGGTTTTGGTGTGCAAAATAGAAAAAATGCCATGTTCTCTAAATTGTTCAAGTTAGGTCAATGAATGCATTAAGAACATTTGGATTTTGAATTTATTGTTGTCTGAGCATCAAGTGAGATAAACAAAGATGCACCCCTAACCTCGTGTCCCAAGTCCCAATTTAGATTTTTGCAAAAATTCAGTGAAATTCGTTTTTACGTCCCCTTATGAAGGGTCAGTATCTACATGACACATCATTCTGTCTGGTATATTGCTTACTGCGTATGGTAGACACTGTTTTTGTTTTTATCAACTATTACCTGCTCCAGGCAGAAATTTTTCCCATGGTAAGTATTTATGTTCAGAGTAGACAGAATTGGCCAGCATTAATTGTTAACCACTTGGAGGAGCGCGTGGCATATGATCTAACTGCGGAATATAAGCAGAGCTTATCTATAACCAGTATTTTCCTAAATGCTAAATGGTAACAGTTAGCCACTTACCGTTTTAGCCATTATTCAAGTTAAACGGCCATTTAAATGGGCGAAACAGGTTCTTAAACAGGATAAACGACCAATGAAATGGAAACAATGTACCACCATGTAGCTTTTAAATGGGCTAAACAATCGTTTAGGCAACAAGTGTCTATACCTCATTAGTAAATAGTTAATACTACTTCCTCTGATTACAATGTAAATCCATCTAGGTCTATCATAACTCAAAACATTTTTAAATTTGACCATCAATATCTAAAATTTTATATAGATTGATAACACAAGATTGAAAGCATTAGTTTCATTTTAAAAAATGTAATATATAACTCTTTATATACTTTTATATATAGATTGGTCATTTTTTTTTAAAAAAAGGCTTGAACCTAGATGGGCATTATATTTGTGATTAGAGGAAGTGCAATTCTTTAGCCCTGTCTACGCTTGCATGAAAAAGGATGTTCATTTTTTGGAGAAAATTCCTTGCTTGCCATTGGCATAAACCTATATTCCCATGGTTCCTATATATGACATCGGTATAAATTTGTAATCCTTTCCATGCCAAGACCATGGTCATTGCTTTAGTTAGGGAGCATTCCAGATGCAAGTATTGCCCCTGTCAGCCATCCCCAAATCGTAGAGGTGGTAAATGACTAGTGAATGGGTGACTTGGCGAGGAAGGAGGTGGCGGCGATGGATCTCTGATCAGGGAAAGGGGCAGTACAGGTTGCTAGGCGCGTTGGCTATGTCGGCTGCTCTGTGTGTGGGTGGTCTGGGCTGTGCGGTCGCTGGCTGCACTCGTGGTACTGCTTGGCTGCGAGTGTGGCGGCAGCGTGGAGGGAAAGCATGCTGTACACTCCTTAGGTATCCTTTCTTTCTCATCTAGGTATTTTTTGGATAAACTCTATCGCTCCCAATCCATATGGATTGGACTGGAAAATGAACATATTTTCCTCCTCAATCCCTTACAATACATATGGATTGCATGGGATTGCTTTGTTTCCGAAATCCGAACAAGCTCCTAATGTGCACGCATGGGTTCAGTTGTTGTTATGAAGGTAGATTAGAGAGGTCTCTACTGCTTGGGATGCTAATCCAGATGTTGGATTATTGGATTACCTGGTCTGGGGGGCATAAAAGGGATATTGTGCCCTACTAAGAGGAAGGGCAAACAGATCATTTTGACATGTAAGTTATCTAAGAACATTGAAATACTGTCAACAATGGCGTGAAAGAGATTAAAATTTATGGATAGTGGCATTGGCAGGATATATGTTTTTTACGTGGCAGATCAAGGATAAAAGTTTTATCCAATGGCATATAGAAAAATTACCTTTTTCCCCCTTAAAGATCAGATAGAACCCAAGCTTCAACTGTTGATTCCAGGAGGAGTGAAGGACCATGTCAGAATTCAGATCCATCAGAAAACAGAATGGCCACATAGCTTTTCTGAGACAATAATAAAAGCTAAAACAGCTAACAGCTATAAACAACAAATGCATTCCACTTTTAGATGATAAAAGTAACTACCCATAAGACAAGAAACATATTTCTTTTTTGATTGAGAAAGTTTAAATGAGGTTCATTTGAGATATTATACTTTTTTTGACTTTGTTGTTGAAATATTGCATTGCCCTTGCATTTTAATGTGATCAATATTCACCAAGTCCATATGTCTGCAGCTTGCTGCCAAGTTCCGTAACAGTGGACAGACATGTGTTTGTGCAAACAGGATATTGGTGCAAGAAGGTATATTGATCATATATGTGATTTGATTGTTACTGAGGCCTCGTTTGATCCATCAAAAAATTATCTGTTTCATATATAGGTATCTACGAAAAGTTTGCAACTGCATTCATCAAGGCTGTTCAGAGTTTGAAGGTTGGGAATGGGTTAGAAGAGAGTACATCTCAGGTATAGAATTCTAATGACTACAATTATCACCATGATAAATAACCTAGTACCATTTCCAACTTTGTATTTCTTGCGTTCATTGCATAAACAGTGTTTTACATTCAATGTTTATGAGCTGTTTATTAACACCTAAAACTTATTACAGTATTTATCACCTACCATTCATATTCTTCTGTTGCCATACACTTTTTCTGATGTGCTGTGCTCTCTATTTTGTTTACCTAGGAAAACATTTCTTTAGCATCTTGCATCTATATACCCTTGACTTAGGAGTTCCAGTTCCTTTCGTATGCAGGGTCCTCTGATTAACGAAGCTGCTGTTCAGAAGGTGCTTATTTTAGCGAAATATGTCCCAACTACTACTTAGTCTCCCGCCCTCCCTCCTTCCTACCTAAAGTGAGCAATTACTCATGTTTTATTTGTTGGCCTATTTTTTCCCCTAGGTGGAGAAGTTCATAGATGACGCGACTTCAAAGGTAACCTCAAGTCATCATAAGGGTGTGCATTTTCCCTTCCAAACTGGGAGGGTTCACAAAAGAAAAGAAGGAACTGGACTGATTCCTGCCCCCAGGCTCTGTTGGCTTGTCTGCACTCAGGACAGACCAGTTTCTTGAATTTCTTTTGGCTGAAATCAGATAAACCCGAATTGGTTAATATTTGGGTTTAAGTTGGAACATCTGGTTCTCGGTTAAGAACTGAAACATGTTTTTTAGTGTTTTGTTGCTTCTCTATGAAATGCATGTGAAGTACCCTCTCCAATCTTTTTGTAGGGAGCAAATGTCATGCTAGGTGGTAAAAGACACAGCCTGGGGATGTCATTTTATGAGCCAACTGTAGTAGGGAATGTCAGCAATGATATGCTTCTTTTCAGGTAAACTTTACAGTTGGACCTTCCAGCCTTAGCAATTTCAATCAAACCTTGTTGTAGTGCATAGATTCTACTTCCATTTGTGAATAAATGGTCTTACATTGAGCAACTGCCTGACACTTCAAAGTCGTTAACATCTTTTTTTCATTTCAGAGAAGAAGTTTTTGGTCCAGTTGCACCCCTTATACCATTCAAAACTGAGGAAGAAGCAGTCCATATGGCCAACGATACAAACGCAGGTTCATTAACAATATCTAGTGCAGCAATTATTTAATACTCTTGAACAAATTAGATGTTAGCGTAATTTGCACGTTATGCTTCATCAAGGAAATGTTAATAGAGCTAGGCAGGATACAATGTAGTAACATCGGTTTATTTCTTGTCCATAGAAGCTGTAATGTGCAATATAACAATTTTCTCTTCTTGATGTTAAGACCCAGAATGACTTAAAATGTTCTTTATACAGCAGTATCTTTGGATGTCTTAAAACTGAATTATGCCGAGAACTGTGTGCATACCGCTAACAATGGAAGATGTGTATCATTGTCTACAAAGTAGACATCTCCCTTATGTCTGATCTCAAGCATTTCCCCATTGTGCTGGATCTGCAGGTTTAGCTGCATACATATTTACCAAGAGCATACCTCGTTCATGGCGTGTATCTGAATCTCTTGAATACGGCTTAGTTGGGGTAAACGAGGGAATTATTTCAACAGAGGTAAGAAGCAGCCAATGGTACTCCCTCTTTTCTAAAATGCAGGGCGTTTTAGTTTTGTCCTAAGTCAAAACTTCTCTAACTTTGACTAATTTTATTTTATAGAAAAATATATTAACATCTACAATACCAAATATGTGCACTATCAAGACACTTCATGGTGGATTTAATGAAACTAATTTGATGTTTCAGATGTCTGTGCAATGTTCTATACACAAAGTAAAGTTAGAGAAGTTTGACATCGGGCAAAATAAAATGGCATACATTTCTGAATGGTTGTAGTAGTATACAATAGACTACTTTGTGGCTAGTACATCAATATTAATCTTCCTTAAAATGTACAGGTGGCACCATTCGGCGGAGTAAAGCAGTCTGGTCTAGGGAGAGAAGGATCGAAGTACGGCATCGATGAATACTTGGAGGTTGGTAAACTCACAGGTCTTATATATTTGGTGTTACTCCTGCAGTGTTGCTGCAACTCTGACATGTCTGTACTACTGCAGCTCAAGTACATCTGCATGGGCAACTTGGGTTGATTCCTGAAATCGGCCTCTGGCTAGAAACGCTTGGCCGATGATGAACCGAGAAACCAAGTGGACAGGCGTGCTTAGAAGGGTGTGAACTGCGTCTAGCTGCAAGATCTAGAGATGGGAGAGGGGCCGGCCACTGGTTGTGGGAGAGCAGTTTTAGAATAAAGCGAATAAGCTGCGGAGCCTGAATAAAAGAAGTCGAAATGAGTTGTAAATGACGTGAACTATAAAGTATGGCTTCACCTTCGAACTTTTGTACACATAATCATGGCACTATTTGTCTATAGTGTCTCCAAAGACGTTCATGTTACAGAATAAAAGTTTGTATGGTAGATGCTACGTTACAGGCTGTCGGTGGTGTATACCTCGCCTGGTTCCTGACAAAAGCTAGATCCTGCATTCCTTCCTACCTCTAGTTACCAGATTCATCAAAATCAGTGGGGAAATAGATGGGAGCAATCTGTGCTGGAGGTAAGTTTGTATTTGCTGCTTATCATTGGCACTACCATGTTACAATCGCCATCAGTGATCATCTGGCGACGCCATAAGGTTCTGGGGATGGGCATAGTATGTCTCTTCTTAGTTCTCACAGATATTTGTTCAGGGCTCTTATGTGTTTCTGTTTATCAGTTCCTTTTGTATTTGTTTCTTGTTTTTGAGTCTCTCTCTTGATCATTTCATCTCTCTTGAATCTGTGTCTGCTGCTGCTTGCTCCCAAACTGGAGTAAAAGCAAACAGTGAAACAGCAGCCAGATCTCTCATGTCCTGTGCCTTTGGCGCCCCCCGAGGAGAGACCTAGGTGCTGTTTGGTTCGATCTTGGGTAAGGGAACGGCAACGTAATCAATATCCAGCGTTACCTGCTCCCGGGGAAGCAAAAGCCTAATTTGTTTGGTTCGCCTTGTCTGAGAAAGAGAGTCACCGCGGAATCGGATACCACCGGGTGGGGAGCGGTAATGCCGTTGTATAGGCTGGGAAGCGATGACACTGTGAATGATTACGGATTGACGCAATCAAACGCTAAACAATGGGATCGGATATCGCTGTAAACTGATGACCGGCAAAATACGGCGAACCAAACAGCACCTAGCCTAGAGAGTCAGGCAGCCCCTGGGCAGGCATGCAGTGTCCTCTCTGTCTCTGTCTGGGCCACCACCCCTGCAAGCCGTATGCTGTCAGTGTAGGTACTGGCAAACCGTATAGTACTACAGTACAGTACGAGTACGCTGCAGGAAAAGAATAAACGAAGCTTCTTGTATCCCCGGCCCCGGCGGCACTAGTCCAAAGGCTGCCTGTCCCTGTCCCTGTCCCTCTCCCGGCCCCGAGGGACCCACCGGCAGCGCAGAATCCAATAAGGCCAGGCAATCAAGGTTGCTTTGATGCGCCCCAAGATGATTTGCCTCGGTCACCGTGTTCTGTCTGCTCTAACCGGCCCGTAGCCGATAGCAGTGTCCTATACTCCGATCTGGGCATTGCACACGCAGCTTTTTGGAATTTACCCCCGGTTCAGTCCTGCTCCTGCATCTGCATGGCATGGTTCCCGGTGCAACAGAAGCTTCCTCGAAATCTCTGCATGTATCTGCCTGTCTGCTCACTGCTGCTACGCCTTCTTCCTTCCCATGCACCAATAAAGACCACCAGTACTACTACTATACTACTACCGACGAGGCTGGTCTACCGCTGCACTCTTTTCGTCCTTTGTATTTTTTTCACTGCACCAAGGAGCGTGGAGGAGGAAAGAGGCAAAAGTTAGCCAATTCAGAGAGAGAGAGAAACCTCGACGTTGTTAGGGAGAGAAAAAAAGAATGAGATCTCTAATAAGCAGATGTAGGAACCAAGCCTAGATAGCATACATACACACTTCGGTCATGGGATGACGCTAATTATGATAGGCGACAGTAATTTAATTTGGCCACAAGTTTTAGTAGCGTAGCAATTACTTATTAATTTAGGCATAAATCTTAATATTACTAATTAAAGACCTCTACCAAAGCTTCCACGTTAATCCTCACTAGATATGTTAGAAAATAGAAAAATAAATCCTACAAATTCTGATAGTAATAATAAAATCCGGCCTTTAGTTTGGTATAAACTCTAATTGTCATAAAAAATAATAGCCATTCGACCTATTCCTTTTCTTTGAAAATATTAACCGCCTTTGCCATTATTAAAAACATATAGATTAACCCTCTTAAATTTGCATATAAATGACCCATCTTTACCAAAACCTCCTAGGTTTGCATCTAGATTATCCATCTCTGGCATTATGAAACATAATTTTAAATAAATCCTAATTCACATCTAACTTATCCACCTCTGCTTACATGAAAGATAATGCAAATCCCCTAAATTTATTCTAAATTAGACACATATGCCATTATGAAAGATAATATAAGATAATCTATTATACATAGTAAAAGTAATGTCTCTAGAAAAGACAAAACATCTTATAATTTAGAATAGAAGAATTATTATGAAGTTAATAAGCATCTAAGTCACCCAATTCTGCCCTTATAAAACATCCCTCAAATGTTATTTCGTTCCGTGAAAAATAGTTGGTTGAGCCTTCATCCCTCAAATGTTATGCCAAAAGAGCTCGTATAACTTAAACTAAGATGTCAAATAGATACATATTAAAGAAAGTCACATATACACAATGCAAATGATGAAAACACATATGTAGTAATTGAAAGTTTATGACAACTAAATGGGTATGGTATCATAAAATGAACTGGAGAAGACAAAGATAATCAGTTTTGATTAAGTGTAGGTACTAAATTTATCCATGAAACTTTTAATACGTAAGTAATATAAGGTTATATGCCATGCTTGAGCATGGGTTGATGGGATAGTTACTAAATAATTTCAAGCCTGTTAGACATAAAGAACCCCTGATTTCCCTAACTCACAAAGCTACACCTCTGAGCGCCATTTAATATGTTTGTGAAAATCTTTGTATTTTCTCAAAAAAAAAGGCGAGTGTAACACCTTTGTCATCGAGGTTCAAGTACATTTTAGCTTAGATTTAGATGTTGTTTCTTCTTCTTTTGTTTTCTATATTAGTTAGTTTGAGCAAGGGTTTCTATGCAGATGCATGTCATGCATGGTTGAACGATCTCAGTTTGAAGCACAAGGATATGACCGAATGGGTACTGGTGATATAGCAACATGACTATGTCACATGAAGTGGACATGGAACAATTCATTACTTTCTCCTATTGGGTAAAGATGAGCAAAAGATGGGGATACCCTATGTCTCATTCAAGCAATGCGATGCTAGTATTGGTGCCTGATGCCTCCCTCGTGGTGTTCGTCGAACCTATTTTTTATATGTGGCTCTCATATGTCTATCGATCAATTTTCCATGCCATTGTTGATTTTTTTTCTTCCTTTTCTACCTTTTCCTTTTGTCACATATATACTTTTTTTGTTATGTTATATACTCAAGAGCAATTAGAAGAAGTGTTAAGCTTATGTTATCCTTCGTTGTCATTGGCTTCTTGTAGAAAGGAAGTATGTTCCACGTTTTCTGAAATGATATAGCTAATTATTTCATGATTTTAGGTTTGGTGTTTATCATATTGTTATGTGTAACAATATATGTGCATGCATTACAATATATAGTTGATATTATTTGTTCATCTCATTTAACTTATGCATATATATTCCTCTATGTACTCAAATTGGTATGTAAATTTAAAAGTATTCCTAACTTTAATAAGTAAAAAGTGAGTATTGCAGTGATCGAAGCTTAAAAAATGGCCATGCATGAACATTCAACATAACTGTGTGCATGATTACATGGAAATGAAAATGTAAGGGCCAACACCCAGCAAGGTTTTGCCCTCAAAACGACACAAGGTGACATAAATACAGATGGTGTCCATGCTTGAGTTCAACCATCTTTTTGTAATTGTTTCTTACGCTTATAAGTTAAATTAATAAATTCTAGTATAGGGGCTTGCCCCCCTGTTCTCGTAAAAAAAGTGTCTATATAATACTGCCATAACACGGTACACATATGTATATGCAGTGCTACTACCCACTTGCGCTACACAAAGCTAAACTTGATGCATCATTTCAAGTTTTGAACAGGGCTGTTTAGACTCAAATGTCTCGAGAATTGTGCACACATATTTTAGCATATACTATAATTTCATATACTACCGCTGCTTTGCTTCTTTTGAAAATGGATGGAAGCAGTGGCCTATGTTCTTTGTAGTGTATCTCAGGATGGAGGTTTAATTTCTCTGTGTACATATATTTGTGCCCAGATCTGGATATCTTAATCTCTCTTTGTTCCAGAATTTTTTTCCCTTTTATGTTTATTTTGCTAGATTTTTTCTGATATATCGCCTTGATGGACGTTCTCAAGACATAAACACATCAATCATGTGGTTATTAATTAAAATCCTTCTCAAGATCCAAGCGAAGTTATCAGCAAAATTATTAGAAGTTTCCCAAAGGAGCTGAGATAATATATATATTGAACTAATTTGAGAATGTATATAGTCATGATAAAATCTGCACAATGTTCAAATTTGGGATCTAACTACACATTCTTGATCACAGGACCCTACACTATATGTTATTTTTTGCGACTGTGCCTAAGCACATTTTCAACACTATATATATGTTCGAGGTACGTACCTCAATTTCTATCTCGTAATAATCTCGTTCAGCCTGTTTTGGTTTCCTGAAATGAATTCAAAATACACATTCAGCTCAATATGATGTGCAGTTCCTTTAAAGTTCTCTTGAAAAGTAACACATTCGAAATACGCATCTTGCTTGCTTGCAGGGATGAGTACACACTCTCTCACTTTAGTTTTTCCCTCTCTTTTTTTCTCCCTTTCTTCTGTCTTTTTCCTCTTTAAATGCTGTAGAACCATCATATCTATTATAGGCCCACCTTATAGGCCGCTCTAATGCAAAATTAATTGTTTTTCTCTAGTTCATGCATGTACCGTGTGTACTAATTGTTTTATCGGCATGATATCCGGTGTTTGTACCCGTGTCTTGCAAAAAAGATACAATATATATTTCCCTTGATTCCATATAACCACAAAAATAGTGTTAATATATGTTACACATCGCTTTTGCCTTTTTTTTTACTTTTTAGGAATACATATGTTGATCGTGTCATATGATTAGTTCTAGTTAATTATAACAAGACATCTTCTTGTACTAGCTCTTGTATCGTCATATTGACTAGCCAGAAGAACACTTATTTGTTTTGCAAATAAAGATGGGGATGGACAGGCATAGGTTTGTGCTATGTTCAATACTACAATTATAACCCTAGCTAGATTTGTTGGCAGCATGCATGCATGAGGGCTCATCTACATGAACAAAGGGTACTGCTTGATTAGTTAGTTGCTAGAGATGCCAGGAATTTGATATGGTAGTATATTAGATCATCACTACTTTTGTACAGATGGACTCATAAATTAAAGAAGAGTAGAAGATGGCACTGCGAGATACATGCTATTACATTTATGAAGGCAAGCGTTGATGCCCTAGATATTTGTACAAGGACAACTGTTTAATTTATCTAACTCGATGCATATAATGATGGACCTATCCTTAATGTCAAGATTATATAGAAATACATTGTAGAGATAAACCAAAAAGAATCAGGGTAATCATCAGTACAATACAAATAAGGTATCAGATAGTTCCATTAACATATTCCTCAGCTGGATACAAATATCATGCCTCACATCAATGAAAGCTTGTTTCCTCAGCAAGCAAAATTACCAATTAAGTTACACATGCATTTACACCCATCAACAACACAATTACATGGAACGTACATATAGGTACATCTCCTCAAAATAGATAATCTTGGAGCATCATCCAACAAGTGATGCACCACAGTAAGATCATCCTGATCAATGACACATATGCTATATAT
The DNA here is from genome assembly GCA_022036555.1 of Microstegium vimineum. NCBI lineage: Eukaryota > Viridiplantae > Streptophyta > Magnoliopsida > Poales > Poaceae > Microstegium > Microstegium vimineum. The sequence goes on along the minus strand of CM039121.1, from coordinate 42,990,867 downwards.
GTATCTCCGCCATTATATCTGCTCCAGCTAACTTCACTTATTTTTAGCCATTGCACCGGCCAGTTAATAGTAATCGCCTGCTTTAATTTTAATTTCACTGCAAGTTAATTGAGCACTGGATCGGATGGTTAATCATCAGTGAGTCTAGTCACCCGTAGGACAGGTTCCTCGTCTGGCCTCCGCCGATCACCGACGGGTTGCCGCTCATGTGCGGCCGCCGCGGCGACGGCCTCTCGAGCTTAACGTCAAAGCCGCCCTTGCTCCCCGTGGAGTCGCCGGACATCATGGGCTTGGCGTCGCCGTACACGTCGGCGATGGAGTCCATGACGTCGATGCCGGCGGCGTCCATCATCGTCGGCGCCATCTGGAGATGGTCGACGATGCCCTTGCCGTCGTCGTCGTCGTCGTCGTCGCCCCACATCATCGGGCTCTTGCTGTCGGCGTAAGGGCTGATGGGCCTTTTCTTGGCCAGCGACCCAATGTCGCAGCTGGCGAAGAAGGCCTCCATCGGCCGCTCCATCTGCTGCTGCAGGTCCAGGCCGCCGCCTCCGCCGCCGCCGTACATGTGCAGGTCTTGCAGAGAAGGGAAGCCCATGGACGGGCCCATGTCCTTGAGGGAGCAGACGTCCAGCATCGCCTGGTGGTTACCTAGTAGGGATTTGTACCCTGCCGCCGGGCACGCAGCGACGTCGCCGGAGGCGATGGTCTGGTAGGCTTTCTCCAGGATGGACTGCATGTACTTCCCCTGGGCTTCGATCCTCATCTGGAGGTGCCTTTGCACCTGCATGCATGTGTTCATCAGTTCATGATGCACAACTTTTGGTCAGCACAAAACATACATGTGAAGGACATCACCGAGGTATATGGTAATATGGCATAGTAGTGTGGCGGTAAGCTTCCTAAGAATGTTCATGATGGATGTGTAAAGTTAATGCATGCATGCATGGTCATGAGTAACATGGTAAGGGCACAAAAAGTGGAGTTGAGTAAACTTCCTCGTATACTTCAAAAAGAAGATCTCAAGCTTCCTGAGAATTTCATGCATGTGCTTTAGTTAGTTTGCATGCATAGTCTGGATTAATTACATGCATATATACCTCTAGTTGCTCATGCAGCCTTCTCTGAACTTCCATTTGCATCCTGATAGCCTCATTCATGTGCACGTTGCGGCTGAAATCATGCAAGATCCGCAGAAAGGAGCCGTCAGGAGAGCAAGAGATCGAGAAAAGCATAATTTGTTTTTCTAGAAATGAAAAAAAAAAGAATTGGGATGATGGAGTGCGCATAAAGCAAATTCTTCATATAGCTAGTTAGCTACTATATGAGATGAATGAACTTACTCGTTCATGCTTCTTCCCATCATGCCTGAAGAAGAGGCAGCGTTCCGTTGCATCTCCATTGCTGCTGCGGCTGCGTTAATACAATTTGAAGAGATTAATTAACGTTAACCGTACGGTATAGGCAGTGATGAACGAACACATAGCTAGTAGGCTATATGAATGTATACATATTTACAGATATTCAAGCATATACGAGTGGTAGCTAGGATGCATCGTCAGGTTGAAGGGCATATGCAGGTGACCGGGCGAGTTATTATTAGTAATATATATACTTGATTCTTCACAAATTGAATCGCGAATCTTTGTGTATATATAGTAAAACTGTGCAGCAGGGAAATTTGATGTCTTGGCCGGTGAAGCTAGCTAGCTATAGCCTGCCTTATTACCATCCTTAACTGAGTGCTCGTTGAACTCCTTGTGCGGCTGCTTCCCTAACCTGAATTTCTGCTCACCACAATCAAAAAGATCAAACAAACAATTAAACCAAGCTATATATATGTATCAGAAGTAGAAATATATATATACACAGGAAGCAAGCTAAGTAGCAGCTGGCTGCAGATGATGAGAGGAAACCTAACCCTAACTACCTGAAGATGGCTCTTGAGGTGGTAGAGTGTAAGCCCCTTCACTCCCATGACCCTCATGATGGTCTTTGGAGTCGCCTCTGCGTGAAAGAGAAGAAACAAATCAGAACGAAAAACGATCGACGGACAAAGCAGACAAATTAAAGGAGGCCGGACGACTAGAGCTCTCCACACGTACTGTCTGGGCCACCGAGCTGCGTGACGGCGTCGACGAAGCGCTCATGGAGCTCGACGGTCCAGCGGAGGCGGGGCTTGGGGTCGGTGGTGAGGACGAGGCCCGACCCCGAGTCGCCCTGCACGCACATCGTCTGCTGCCTATCATTTGAGCTCACGGCAGCAGCAGCAGCAGCGGCGCCACTAGTGGCCTTCTTGGAAGGGAACATTCTATCTATTCTCCTGCTGCCTCTCGCCCACGCACCTGCACCTGCACCCTCCTCTCTCCTTCTCTCTCTAGAGAGATCTCCCGATGGAATTAATTCTCTCTCCTCTCTCAGCAGCAGCAGCAGCAGCAACGGCAGGCTGTGGTGTGTGTACTGGTGTGGGATTGGGGATGAGAGATTCAAGAACAAGGAATAGGGTTCGCGGGCGCGGGAGAACGAGGACCAGGCCTTGCCCTTGTGGTGCTGCGCTGCTGCTGCTGCTGCTGCCTCGATTGCTAGCTAGCTTCTTCTCGTGTTGTGCTGAGGAGGGCCGGGCTGCTGGGGGTACGGTGTGGTTCCTTTCTTTCTCCAGCTAGCTTTCTCTCTCTTTGCCGTGGGGTCGCGTCGCGCGCTTTAGTTTCCTCTCGCTCCATCTTTTCTCTCTCCTCCCCGTCTCTCTCTCTTTCTTTCCATTTTGCTTTCTCTCTCTGGGAGTCTTCTCCTACACAAAGCCCAGGGTGTGTGTGTGATATATTCTGTCCAGCTGCGCCCCGGGCCGGATCGGAGGAAAACAAAGCCAACCGCTGCCGTACCCAACTCTAGCTAGCTCCTTTAATTCAATTCTCCGCACAAAAGATGAGAGGCCAAATCTTTTTCCATGTGTGTTATTACAGGTACCCTTAGCATTACATAGTAATCATGTAGGCTTGTTAATTTCTACTTTTATATCGAGACTTGTTTATAATCCAAATAATCTAGGGTTCTTTTGATTCTCGATTTTGCTAGTTTAAAGTTCTGAAGCGGTGGCCAAGAAAAGGAGAAACGATCAAACGTTTGGTGGGGTTCTTGTTTTTTTCACCGAGAATCCTATTATAAGTAGAAATAAACAGGACTAGTACGTAGAGTATATTTGGAGATAGATCAATATGAACAACGCTAATAACATATTAGTTCACGAAAATGTGCGGGCTAAAGAGGAGTGGAGGAGTGATCATTTGATATTTATCATGGAGGGAAAAGAGCTGAGAGCGCAGGCAAACAAAATAAACTACCAAATGAATGGAGTCTCGAGGGGAGTATATATTTTATATACATTAATTAGTTTATTATTTAACAAGTTGGAATTTTTCTTGTACCCTTCCTAATGTATGAGACACAAATAGTGAATGGAGGAGCTTACTTCTTGATGTTATTAAGATATTAGGGATGCAATAATTACACTACTACTTTGAACAAATTAAAGGGGCATGTAATAATGTTTATTATTCACACCATATGATGTTGTATAGGGTACACAATTGATGTCACCCAAGTAAACAAGAAATTAAGCGTGTTTCTTTCCTTCTTAGGGTCTGTTTAGATCAACAAGGGTTAGTTATTAGTTGGACTTAAAAAATAGCCTAAATTAAGTAAGGTTCGCCAGCTACTTAGATAACAGCTAGTAGTTAAAGGTTTGGCTAATAAAAGCATCTTCAAGAGATTAGCTAATTTGTTTTCTAAATGTAAATTTGGCTATTATGAAAGGAGAAAATATCCTCAACGAACTATGTAAATGACTCTCCAAATTTAGTAGCTCTCTATTTCATCTCATTCGCTCTCTACTTTTGAATAACCTACCTCACTAGTCATCTAGTCTCTTCATTTTACAGAGTCTTTTGGAGTAATCTAGTAGTATCTATTTTAGAGAGTAACTTAACCACTAAATTTTGCTAGTATTTTTATCTAACCTCTTGGAGATGCTCATGCACCTATTTCACTAGCCCCAACGCTTGGATTGGCTAAAAGCGTCTCCAAAAGATTAGATAAATTTACTGATTTGTTACTCTCTAAAATAGATAATATTAGTGTACTCCAATAGACTTTGTAAAACCAAAAGTTGGATAGCTAGTGAGGTAATCTATCCAAAAGTAGAAAGCAAATGAGGTGGGATAGAGAATCACTAAATATAGTCATTTACAGAGTCTCTTGGAGACGTTTTTTCATTAACAATAATAGCCAAATTTAACTTTAGAGAACGATTTGGCTAGTCTTTTGGAGATGCTCTAAGGCTAATTTTTAGCTAGCTAACTATTAGCTCTTGATATCTAAACAGACCCTTATTTATTTTTAAAATATTAAGAGTTGCAATAATAATAATAATTAGTGAGAGCACCATCATATTAGAGTTGCTTCCAACCTACATAGACAAAAATAAAGAAGTCGACCTTGCGCTGTTTTGTCTTTGTATGCCCCCACACACGTGGTAGGATCAGTACTACTTTTTATTGCTTCTCTCCTTTGGCACTAGAAACAAGCAAGTTATCCACCTTTAGTTTGTACTACTAAGTGTGTCCATTCTCCATCCCTTTTTGACCATGCTAGAAAAACAAACAGGCGCGCAGTTCAATATGTAAATATTGTTCATCTATAAATTAAATCTATGATATTTGGTGAGGGGTATGGGCACTTTGCCATCTTAAAACTATACGGACCTACATGTTTCTTACTATCATTAGAAGCCGTTACGGAAAGAGGGGGTTCGGGTGTTTGGCACTGCGCACACGCATATCTAGAGTACAAAAAGATACCTACTTTGACCCCAGTCTGCTTACTAGCTACTACATAGTTGAAGTGATGTAATGCTATGAGTTTATGTACATGTATATTTCTTGTTATTTAATTAGTGAGCAACAAACTTGATTATATATTAAAAAAAAAGTATCCCGATCGCATAACATTAGTTTCTATATCTCATATACGGCCGGTGATATTGCCTCTGCAGGTTATATATCCTTAAACACATCTCTTTTTCCCTTAGGTTCATGATTGCTTTGCAGTGCAAACATTTTTTTTTGAAGTAATGCTTTGCAGCGCAAACATGGCTTTGTACATTTCACCAAAGCTAGCTGCATCATGAATTGATGAGAAATAACGGTATCATTAAACTGTCATGCATTTAATCATATCATGCGCTGCTGATTACTTCAACAACTATCATGCAGAGAGATAGATCCATGCAGGAGCTGATCGACGGCGGCGACACTATCATATCTAAATGATTGCTCGTAGATTTTGTGGGAATTAGAAATGGACGCATGCATTGGCACAAAGACCCAACAAAAAGCACTGGTAGTTATATTAGGCACGTAGACATGACAATATATTATATATATATATATATATATATAAGCAGAGAAAGCCTCATTTCTTGCAGTACGTTCCGGAGAGCTATGCGATATATATCATGGCATTGGTGCCCGTGTGGGCCACCTAGAAGTCATGCATCTTCCTTCTTTCTCTTCTTTACATTGCTGGCCAGGACTTCTGCTCGCGAGGCCGCAGATGACTATATAAGGGCATCCCCAATAAGGTAGAGTTGAGCTAGCTTCGAGCTGATATACGGAAGAGAGAGACAAAAAAAAAGGCAGCTCACTAGCGAGATAACAAGAGCTAGTCTTGCACGAAGCCCGATGGTCACTCTCTCACGGCATGTGTTCTCCAGCTCTGATGTTATATTCATTTTTTATTTTTCTTGCTTCTCTCTCTTATCACACGTCAGCCTGACTCTTTAAAAAAGTCACCCTAAAAACTCCACGAGTAACACATAATGCCCCGACTTGCTGGTGGGGTCCTCTCTTGATTAAAAAATCTATGTTTTTTTGGATTTTCTTGGTTTGAAGTTCTCGTCGAAGTGCTAGATAAAAAAATAATCGGCAAAGACGGTATTGCCGATTACTTTATTTACCGAGTGCCCCAGGCACTTAGCAAAACGTCCGACTCCAGTAGTGTACTAATACTGGAAACTCCAATAGGCTTGTGTGTGCAAAAAAATACAGCAAATGCATATCCTCACATAAAAACATTTTTTTTGATAAAGTATACATGTATTAATTAATAGAAAAACATGTCCAGATACAAGTACACCGAAAAAGGATATGTAGGACAGTTGTCCAACCTATATTCTACGAGAAAGTAAACCGGCTACATTCGCTGCCGGCGAAGACCGCCGACACCAGCCGACGCCGCCAAACCTGAATCATCAGAAGCCGGAGGAAACCACCGGCGTTGAGGTGGACTGCAGCAGACGCTCGATCTCGCGGAAGCGAAGAAGTCTTTGAGCGCCCATCCGTCAGGATCACAATCCAGATTGAAACGACGAGAGTGGTGCTGACGATGACATCCGTCGTCGCGGTGAAGCCAAGCTCGCTCAATCCCGATCCGTGCCGCCGGTAGATCGCGTTCGATCCACCGCACTCCATCTTGCTGTCATGCCCTCAGCCGCCACCGTATCTTTGACCTTAGACGCGGCACGAGCACCGCCGCTCCGTCGTGACGACGAAACAGCAGCCGCCGCAGACTCCTACACCACCTCACAGGCCTCTCATCGTCACTGAAGTAGACGACGACGAGGTGGACGAAGACCGGGAGGACTTTATTCCACCATGGCAGCGCCGCCACCTCCACCAAGCTCGCGCCGCCGGAAAACCTAACCCTAAAAACTTGATTCACTGGAGAAACTTATTAAAAACAATGGATCCCCACTCCCTTCAGCCTCCGGCGAGATGCCGAAGGAGAAGGGAGGGGGACCAGCGACGACGGCGGAGGGGGGCAGGCTAAAAAAAACATTTTTCTGATAGTGTACAAATAGAAAATAACCGCTCGAACTAGCTTGACAGAAAAAAAATTGTTGGTTCACTACTTAGAAACTATATTTCTATCGGTCTTACACGCACGGAAAAATTGCTTTCATCCAGGTTAATTCCTTTTCTCATACGCAGGTATCCCGACAAGGAAAAGCATAACACCGACAGGGAAAAGTGTTTTTCCCTGTCTACTACTAATAGAACACCGACAGAAAAATGTCATTTACCCTGTTGGGACGTAGGAAATATAATTAGTTTTCATATGACAACACTATTTATTTCCAAAACAACAGTAGCTTAAATCAATTATACAATAGTCTCACTAGAACAAATCACAGCTTATCATTATAAATTGCATATAATAGATGTTTCCCGTGCATTACAACAAGTTCAAAATATTCACACGATGACATCATGTATTGTGGATTAACAAGAAATTATTAAAGGATTAGAAGTATGTTTAATACATGTTGGCAAAGCTGCATCCGCCGTGACCACTGCCAAGTGCCAATTGACCAGAAACACTAGCCATGCTCCCTGCTGTCGCACGCTGCCATGTGCACCCATGCATGCCAGGAAGTGCTTCTAGGATAGCACCGACCTCCATGATAGTTTCCACGTTAAAGGTCTATATATAGACTCTACGATAACCGTGATTTGGTTTGTCAAGTTTTCTAAATAGTGTGTTTATCGACGAAATATGATGAATAGTCTATCGAGGGGTATGCCCAAGGTAGTAGATTAAATTGAGAAGGTGTGGTGACGGCTAATCAAGCATAACACAGAGAGCAAAGGCACGACGATTTAGACAGGTAAATCGTCGTAATACCCTACATATTGTGTTTAGTGGCTAGATTATAATCTGAGATATTGTGTTTTGAGGGGGGTCCCTGCTCGCCTTATATAGTTGGGGGAGCAGGGTTACAATTTCCTTATCCTAGCGGATTGCAATCGGTCCCTCAAGGTAAGGGATCCGAATCTATCTCTAGGATCTTCCTTGGCGAGCAAGGCTTCTGGAGAGTCCCTAGCGAGCACAGTTAGCTGGTTGCGTGTTGCAGGGCCTTGCGAGCTGGGCTGTCCTTGACGAAGGGCCCAAATAGGTTCATGGAGGTATACGGAGGTAATATCCCCACAGCTAGTCCCCGAGCACTTTGTATCCGTCAAACGAAGCATTCTGATGTCTTCCGAGCAGGTTCGACCTGGTTGCCTTGTGTTAGTAGCATTGGAGACGACCTCCGACCAGGTTGTCTGGTCGGGAACATATCCGGAGAAGCCTTCCGACCAGGTGGAGCAGGTCGGAAACCATATGGAGAAGTCTTCCGACCAGGTAAAAGCTGGTCGAGATCATCGGAGCTTGGTTGGCGACCAGGTCACATTGTCGGAACTCACTGCTTTGCCGAAAGGATGTAAAGTGCCGAAGAAATTTTTCAAGAGCTTTTTCTTGGTGAAGTGTATCCACATGGAGCTTGAAAGACTGCAAGGAACAACGAGGTCCTAGTAGAAGTATGTACAAGTCCAGCGTGGCGAACTCCTTGGCTTTGTCGAAGAAGACAAATACATTCACCGCAAGGTGATGTGTATCCATTTAGTCCCCGAGTTTGGTAGTAGGTGTAGTAGACACGTGGTGCCGAGCTGTAGAGCGTTGTAGCTGGCGCAGTCCCTGAGCCTACAGTCCTCGAGCCAATGTGTTCGGCAACGAGGGTCTACGAGGTCGGCGATGAGGGTCGACGAGAGTGTCGTAAGTCGTCGACGAGGTCGGCGAGAGCCATAACAGGTCGGCGAGAGTCATGGTGGGTCGGTGACAAGGGTCGACGAGGTCGGCGAGAGCCATGACGAGTCGGCGACGAGGGTCGACGAGGTCGTCGAAGCCATGACAGGTCGGCGACGAGGTCGGAGAGGTTGGTGAGAGTCATGGTGGGTCGATGACGTGGTTGGCAAGAGACATGACGGGTCGGCAATGAGGGTCGACGAGGTCGGCGAGAGTCATGACGGGTCGGCGATGAGGGTCTCTTGCCTCGTGTATGTAGGCACTGGGCATGTAGCTTTAGAGACCTAAGCCTGAGCTTAACCTTTCCTTCATAGAACAAAGGGTGGACGCTCGTGCACGCGTAGAGAGGTTAGGACGTCACTCGAGAGGACTACCGGCCATTCATAGTGAAGAGGGCGGACGGCTCGTGCAAGCGTATGGCGGAACCGACAGCCCTAGCTCTAGGGTTCTTCTGCTCAAGCCAGGCTGCTTGGAGGGGTCGGCGAGATCAGCGAGAGCCGTGATGAGTCGTTGATGAGGTTGGCAACGAGGGCAGCAACGAGGGTCATCAACGAGGGACAACGAGGGACGTCGACGAGGTCGGCGACGAGAGCCGTCGGTGAGGGTCAACGAGGGACGTCAACGAGGTCGGTGACAAGGATCGACGACGAGGATCAACAAGGGACATCAATGAGGTCGGCGACGATTATCGTCGAGAAGTGAGATGAGTCAGCGGCGGCAAGGGCCGTCAACGAGGTGATGGCGCCAGCGGTGGTCGCGAGAGCGGTCGAAGAGCTGACGTCGAGCGGCCTCCATGACGTTGATGTAGTCGGCGATCTTCTCGTTAGTGCAGTCGATGACCTTGATTAGATCATCCGGTCTGGCGGATCTTGGCGTACGGGGCGCCGACGCGAAGAGAGGACGGCGATGCGTCGAGCGCGGGGGGGGGGGGGGGGGGGGGCTACGCGGATTCCACGATCTCTGGGACGGGGACAATGTTGTCGATCGTCCAGATCATAGATCTGATCTAGAAAGTTGCACCGACCATCGAGGAGGACCATGGAGTCGGGGAAGGTGATTGCTTGATGAGTCATGGTGTCGTGACACTCCCCCTACCTAGCGCGCCAACTATCGATGAAATATGGTCGATAGTCTACCGAGGGATATGCCCAAGGTAGTAGATTAGATTAAGGAGGTGTGGGGTGATGGCTACTCAAGCGTAACACAGAGAGCAAAGGCACGACGATTTAGACAGGTTCAACGACAAATCGTCGTAATACCCTATGTCCTATGTTCTGATGGCTAGATTATGATATGAGAAATTGTGTTTTGAGGGGGGGGTCCCTGCTCGCCTTATAGTCAGGGAGCAAGGTTACAATTTTCTTATCCTAGCGGATTACAATCAATCCCTCAAGGCAAGGGATCCGAATCTATATTTAGGATCTTACTTGGCGAGCACGGCTAGCTAGTCGCGTGCTACAGGGCCTTGCGAGCTGGTCTGTCCTTGACGAAGGGCCCAAATAGGTCCATGGGGTTATACAGAGGTAATATCCCCATAGTGCCACAATTTTGACTTTCAACAAGTTCCATGCCATAGCCATGTTTCGAGTTATGCAATTCTAGTTCTTTGTTTAGTGTCACCTAGTAACTAAATTAGCCATGGTTATTCCACTTCTTTACTTAGTGTCACTAGTAACTAAAGATTAACATGCATGATCAAGTTCATTATATTCCATTAACTAGGACATCAGGTGGATTAGGTGTAAGATCTCTTGGAAGGGCATTAAGCCTAGAGGGTAGGGGTGAATAGGCCTGTAAAAATTAAACTTCAAACGAGATCAGACCACAGGGTGGCATTGCCCCCTCTCTATAGGGCGGAACTGTCGCTCTTCAAGAACTAATTTTGCAGAGAGAAACTAGATACTATATGCTACGCAATATTGCAGTATCAAAGTAAAGTCCAACTTGAAGACTGGATACAACAGAAATCGCTTTCTAGCTCAGATCGAATCCTCAATCCCTAGCAATGTCATCAGGACAAGAAGAATAGCAGTGTCGTAATGGTAATGCAAAGAATTCCTACTGTAAACAAAACAATTATAGTGTTTTCAGTTCCCATGCAACTAGTGTTGTCAGTTGATTGCATTGCTATTTCTGTGCCCGCGGCTGAACCAAACAACACCTAGAGTTTTTTTAGCTCCACAAAAAAAAGGTGGAACTGCCTGACTCAATATTTTTTCTTTTTTGGAGCAGATAGCATAGAGCTGCCCTGTTTGGTTTAATTTGTGCTTTGGAAAGCGAAATTGAAATTATTAGTGGAGAAAAGTAGTCTTAAAAGGCCTTAAACCTCCTAACCTTACCTATGTAGATATTGATTCTACTTCCTTCATCCCAAATTATAAGACATTCTAAAAATCTTGAAGAGTCAAAGCATCTTAAGTTTGACCAATAATTATAGAGAAAACTATAAAGATTTATGATATTAAATAGGCATACTATGAAAATATAATCGATAACGAATCTAATCATATTTATTTGACATTATAAATGTTATTATATTATCATATAAGTTTAGTCAAATTTAAGATACTTTGACTCTCCAAGATTTTTGGGATGTCTTATAATTTGGAATGGAGGGAGAATGACAGAATCAAAAGAGAGCACAGGTTCTGATCTTGGTTGCAACATCACTTTCCTTTGATATACGCATGTCCGTCACATAACATGAGCATGCATGCTTACGTCACCACCAAAGAATTCCAAATGACGGCTCCAAGTCCAAACAAAAATGTAAAGTTTGTGAAAGGTCAAACCAGGGTTCAGTTTCAAGCTTCAGCATGGGGTCCCATTTTAGGAGGAAAAAAGTAGACAGCAGGATGAGTAAGAACATTGTAAAGCTCTCATGGGCTCCCTGCCATTTTCTTTATCCACAAGGGAATAGATGCTTCCTTCTTTGACAATTAAGCAAAGATTCTTCTGAAACATTCTCCAAATGTGGTTCATTTGATCTATTATATAGCTCTCTCTAACTGGTGGCTTTCCTTAAGCAATAAGAAACCAATAAAAAATAGATGAAGTATGGGAATGAATTACACCTGCTCGCTAGCTATATGGTCTCATTGCAAAATGATGTGAACATTTTTTAACCTAGCTATTTTAAAATTTCATACCTATTACATTTACTTATTTTTTATTCTATATATGATGGCATTGAGTGATAAATTAGGGAGGTCAGCGTGTTGCGATCAGATAATTCTACTAGATTGGTTTGGCTCAAGCTATTAAATCTTGAGCTCGAAGTCGATCTCTAATCTCATTCTGCATCACCACTTATCATAAAATGTTAATTCCATCAAGCTATCAGTCTATAATACTTGGTATTTCTATGAAAATGTTAACACATATATAATCCCAAACAATGGAGGATCCAAGAAAAAAATTAGAGGGGCTACAACAACAGAGTTTAATCAAGCCAAGCCTAAGCTACATAATATGGTCTGTATGTTTCCACCTCGCTAGCACTCTTATACAATAATTACCGTGCTAATATAATATGCACATGTTAAAATATTTATTATCATGGGCTCTAGAAAAGGGTATGATTTGTTTTCTCTTGAAGATTTGAAATTTTTTAAATGGGCACCATATTTTATTTGATTGAACAAGTACTACATCATAACCTAAAATCATTATTGTTAGCAATGGTAAAAGATGCTACCTCACAAAATGTGTATTAATACTTACAAACAAAAAATAATAATTAAACATCATCTATTTCGATATAGCTTATTATCAGTTTAATACTTCAACATCAACATCTCCGGTTCATCAAAATGTATGCAACTTTCTAGTGAGTGGTGATCCTACACACTGAAGTGGAAGCATAAAGACAATATTCTGACTTCCTTTAGAACACACTGTTCATGTATTTCATTAAGAAAAACAATATTCTGATATGAACAACACGATATAATAGCAGCCTTATTAAGCATATACTCGTTTTGAGTCGATGTGATTCTTTGTTAAAGCAGTTATTGGCTTCCGGTCCTTATCTTTTAGCCTAATAACCTCGTGTTGTCTTTATCATGCGCATGGATTCAAAACGAAAAGACAGCACTCTGATAACAAAGTCAACTAATCTATTTTAAGGCAAATGCGCCATAATGAACCAGTGACGTTCTCGCTAGTTTCCAAGAATTCTTTTTTGAACAATATTATTCTGAACAAATATCTATTAGTATAAATATATTTTAAACTATTGCTATATATATTCTCTGTCAGTTCTATTATAATTGTTGATGAAAATATATTAATGCTAGTTCATAATGAAACTGGCGGTATACAACCGGTGACAAAGTATAGGACACACTCTCTATCTCTCTCTCTCTCTTTCTCTCTCTCCTCACACGCAAGCTCCCGACCACATCTCTCTCCCCTGAACGAGTGGTGACCCTCGACTATGCACTCCTTCCTAGTCCCCCTCCCTCACTCTATCTTTCTCATCTGCACATCCTCCCAACCCTCTCTCTCACCCCTAGTGATCTAGCGTCCCTTGGCCCAAGATGTTCCCCTTGTCGTCTCTATGTTGTCACTGCCCTCTCCCTGCTTTGGCCCTCCATCCAGGCTCGACGAGCTAGATCTAGCTAGCGGCATGGCCTAGCATGACGACACATAGTTGACGGTGGTGGTGAGGTGAACCTATAGAGCCATGGTGGCGGTTGTGTAGCATCCCTAGGCCTAGCTGCAAGGCGGCCCTAGGGTGCAACAACGGTGGCGTCAATCTAGCCCAAGGGGTAGTGAACCATGGAGTGTCTGGAAATGACAACCCAAATTCAAGTAGAGCAATAGCAGACATGAAAGCAGACACAAGTGATGGGTGTGGGTGGCGCTGGCCCTTGGAGCCCACCCCCTTAATAATTTAAATTAATTTTCACCAGTGGTTTCAAATTTCTAGCAGTGAAGCTAACCATCTAGCGAGTCTAATATAGGGATATGTTAAGTCCCTGAAAAAAGATAGCAGAACGATTGAACCCCCGACCGACTCTGCACATCGCACGGGGGCTCAAGGGCTATACTCATGGGGTACGCTCACGCGTACCCTCTAGTGGAGTCAAGATGGCTCGGTGGCCCGTTGAGCGTTCTCCCTCAAGGAGCCCCATGATGCCAGGAGAGTGAGTCCGAGCATGCCAACAGCCATCGCTCGGGGCTTAGAGGCTTGGCCACCGCCCTAGGGATCCCGAATGATGGAAAGCCCGGGCCAAGCCTCCACCATAGCCATCATCCGGGCCTTCACTCGGGGACCAACCAACATCCTGATCCAAGACTAAAAGCCAGCTCATAAATCTGCCAAGTACCCAAAGCCTGACACACGCAGAGGCGTTGCACCATATGTCTGTTCCACACCTGCAAGACACTATCAGCCACTCCCTCAGTAGGGTCATGAAATGGGCATGATGCATCAGAACAAGGAACTCCCCCAAACTCCAAGGACATAGGGCTCTGAGCCCGCTTGTCATCCCCTCTGGGCAGGGGAGACATGCTCCTTGAGCACCAAGGAGGCCTTGAGAAGCCTCACCCGACCAGGAGACCGCATATAGCTGTTGATAATACATGATGATCAAACGTCAGACTACAATAGCAGCATTAGGGTGGTTGCAACATTCTCGGCCCCAACCTAGATATGACAAAGGAGTACCAGACAACACCAAGATGAAGAAATAACAAGCACCAGGCAGAGAAGCCTTAGGTTAGTACCGACACAATTTGTACGACCCATGCCGTACTTAGTATATAAGGGGAGGCATGCATGGGCTCCTGTAGAAGGTAGAAGGGGATGGAAACCATAGACACTGGAGACGGATCCCGAAATTAGTTAGAGGGGCAGATGAGAAGCATTAGGATCAGCCCGAGGAAGAAACCAAAGAACCCTAGGATAATACTATGCAATCACGTGCCAAATTCTCCCAATTGGGCATTTCTAATACGAAGAACACATATTGCTAGATGTAAGGCTCAGAGACCAGAACTAGGATAAATTGATTGTGTTCCTTATGTGTTTTGAGTGTCCGAGCCACTGGAGACCCAAACATCGACTTCCGACGAACAAACTTGATGCTCGCTTCGGTTCCGAACCTAGCTAGGACACCATCACCATCCACCTTTACTACCTAGGTATGAAACCGGTAGAGTTTTTTTAACCCGTTGTGATGGATTGGGCTTCTGTAGTAGTGTTCATACCCTATTAGATTTACGCTGGTCAAGCGGTTGTGGTTCTCCATGAGAGAATTTGCTAAGAATCAAAGGAATAATGATTTGTACTTAACTGATGTTCCTATACAATTAGGAATTCTGAAATAAATATGTATTTGGAAGAAGCTGCTTATGAGTTTAGTGGGTTACTAACTTGCAGACCCGACATATGAAAAAATAACGTGCAAAAGGAAAGCTGCGTCGCATAGTTAATCTGGCTCCGATTAAAGCTGGTATTTAACCTTTAGCTCACTAGTCAAGCTAAAAAAACACATCCACTTGGCATAAGATAGCTTACATTTCAAGCACACATTCGGAGATGCCCCGACCCCTAGCCAACCAGTGACACTTTTCCTTGACTGTTATTTATAGTTTGTCAGATTCTTATATCTTTTATTAGTAGCATTCCAACCATATGAAAACCTTAAGTACACTAGTCAAAGATTCTGCGGTCAGGAAAGTAAATCAAGTGTATTAGCAGACAAAACTTTATTTTTCATCAGAAACTTTATAATAATTGGATAATAGGCCGGGTAACACACGCGCATAAATATACACCCCCTTTGGTAACTACTCCTACATGTGTATCTCAATGATTAGGCTGTATATGATCCCACAAATTGTATACATATGGAGTACAATACTAGACTAGCTATCCAGGATTGTAGCACGAATCTCAAAGCAGACATAGAATATATGGTTATAATTTCATATATACTAGTACAATATTGTTATTATAACAATATACTCGCTCCCTCCATTCCAAATTACACGGCATTCTAAAATGCTTGGAAAGTCAAATCGTCTCAAGTTTGACTAAACTATATAAAGATTTATGACATCAAATAGGCATACTATAAAAATATAATTGATGAAGAATTTAATGATACTTAGCTGATATCATAAGTGTTATTATATCATCATATAAGTTTCAAATTAATATTTTTAATTCTCTAAAATTTTTGGAATATCTTATAATTTGGAATGGAGGATGTACTAAGAATAGTGGAACTAATCATCTAAAGTCAGCTCCGGTAGCATGCAAGCTGTAGAGGATCTCTCACTATAGTCACTCCTAAAAAAATATTTTTTTAGACGTGATCAAAGTCTATTTTTAGGGGTGTCTTTGAAAACCTCCCAAAGTCACCAATTATAGAAATGAGGCATTTAAATATGGACGGTTTGTAGCCACTCCGCCTAAAAACATTTTTTAGATATAGTTGGCATAAGCAACCAAGTCTAAAAAATCAATTTCAAGGGTTATTGATTATTAAAATCAACTATCCATGAAAACTGCAAAAAAAATGCTCTAAAATATATTTCTAAGAACAGTTTTATTACGTGATCTGTCTCTAGAAATTGATTTCTAGAGGTGTTCCAACAGCTTAGGTCTAGCCGGATGTTTATTTGGGCCTCCTCTAGATAATGTTCAAACAATAAAATTACTCATGGATATCTACTTTTTTTCAAGAAAATGTCCGCATGTTGAGTAGGCCTAGCTAGATATTTTTATTTGGATATTAATTCAAAATTTAACTGGGCCTAGAATAAACCGCAGACGTCCATCAAATTTATTGGTATGGTGTGCCTACTCATTAGATACTCCCTTCGCCCCTAAATAAAGCAAACCTTAGAGTTGTCATAAATCAAATTTTTTAATATTTGACTGAATTTATAAAACAATGTAAATATTTGTGGTATCAAATAAGTATATTATAAAAATATAATTTTAATGTGTATCTAATGATACTAATTTGTTGTCATAAATTTTGGTGCTCCTTTCCATAAATTAGGCCAAACATGAAAACATTTGAATTCAAACAACTCTAGGAACTTATTTATTTAAGGACGAAGGAGGTATATATTACTAGCAAATATGTCTATGTGTTGCAATGTTACATTCATTTTGTTGTGGTGCAGTCAATTTGCAGCTTAAAGGTTTATTCAGGGATCTGCATCCATTTCAATATGTCATAGAATCGAACTATGTACCATCTAGTGGACTTGATCGTGCGTTATGGTTCGTGTTCGTTTGTTATGATTTCGGAGATTTATCCAATGACCACACATCTCGGTTGTAAGTGGTCATTCTTGTTTTTAATAAAATGTTGGGGAGCTCTACTCCATGGTTCCTTTCAAAAGAGATGAATGGAAGAATCCTCTTTCTTATTATGAGTGTGTTTGGAACACTTATAGTCAGATTGTAGGTGAAAATAATTTAAAATCACACCTAAACACCTTTGATTATTTTTAGATTGACTATGAATCAAGCAGTTAAAATAATCGTAATTCAAACTAGGAGCGGCGTTTTTTGTACCGTGAACTCCCGCTCACGATTTGGCCACCACGAACGATTTTCCACCCGGTGTCCCTTGCCTCCAACTTTGTTTCCCGCTAAACGTCGTTGAGCTACGCTGCCGCCCTCATGTGAGATTGGTTGTGCTATAGGTCAAAGGGACTTGGCGGCCTCCTCCTCTATGCCTGGTGGTGCTCCCTTGCTCGACCTCCTGCCTCCTCCGACGCTCGATCCCATAGGTGAGCCTTCCAACGGGCGGCCCTCCCTATAGGCGGCCTCACTCGACCCCCGCCTCCTTTAGCTCTCGGGACTCTCGCCTGCAGGCAGATCTCCACAGAGCTCCCCAAGGCTTCTTTGCTTCCTCGCTTTCGCTCGATGAAGGAAGATGGCCGAGAAAGACAAGCCGAGCGAGGGACACATATGTCCTTTCACACTTCCCATGGTTGGTCATACAATCAAGATAGTCAAACATCTCTGATTCTCTCTATCATAGATTTTTTAGACTGTGGCTTATAATAAAATAATGATGAAATTATAATCAATTCTTATACAAGAGGACCTAAACAGGGCCTATAAGGTATGGGTTAAAAGGCTATAGGTGCGTACCTATATAGCTCTATAATTGTTAATCCATGTAAAATTAAATAGGGAGTTTCGTTGTTTGATCTTTGGCAAAGCAACCAAGTTTAACAGCTAGATTACCATAAAAAGTTCATCTTTGGCCTGAAATGATTAAAGATGAAGCACAAATTAAAGCTCGTCTTGCAACCTTAGACGTACCCCTCACACACGTAACTTTGGTTTCTAATCATGATATAGTAGCGATACATTTTCTGAATGGTGGTGTGAACATGCTTGAGTTGTTTGTCAATGGATCCCAATATACTAGTGGTGAAAGATCAGAGCACACTGGGAGCTTTTGTTAAAGGGACGAAATCTATGCATGGAGGAAATGTCTGAAACCTTGTCCTTTCATCGCCCTCTCCTTTACTCTTTGTGTGATCTTTGAGCAAGGATGATTATTATGTGACAGTTTAGGCATAATGAGGGTCCCTAAAGTTAGTATTTTGTAATTCAGGCAAACTAAAGTGCGGTTCACACTTCAAACTAGCCATCGGTGTCATTCATGGTTTCACTACAAGACAATCACGCCATATATATTTTGGCCTGTCTAGATGCATCCAAGGGGTACATGGATATATAGTTTCCATTAAGCAATAATCTGTCCTAATTTTTTTCAAAAAAAAAAGACGTCAAGTTTTCGAAACCGAAGAAGTAATTACACTTTTCTTGGTTTTTGTCCGGACGACGATTGTTGAATCTTTTATGGAAGGTTTGGAATAACAACGAACTGGTGATCCTACACTAAAGTTGGGAAAAAAATTCTATGCCCTAAAGTTAAGCCTCGCCCATTGTAACGTAGTTTAGCTTTGAACACCCAATCAACAATGCAGTGGCGGAGCCAGCAGTATGGCGAGGTCTGGCGGCCGCCATACCTAAGAAAATTTAAAAATACTGAATATGTATACTATATATCATTATATATACATATGTGTATCAGTATGAGAGTGCGTATATGGTCAAGAGAATAGAGAGACTCACTCACGGAGGAAAGCAAATTTAATGGTCTAGTTAACATAGATGGGAAATTGGTGGTCCATGTAAATCTTGGTTTATTAAGGTAGTTTCAAGTGTCAATGTTTCAGTTTTGAATTTCTGCTATATCTATTAATCCCAAAGTAATATACATATTTATATAATGTTCTAGTGCGCTATTGCGTAGATCATAGTTATATTATATATGTTCGACCTTTATAAATTCGCTACATCTGGAAAAAAAAAATTCTGCCTCTGCCACTGCAACAATGCAAACCCGGCCGTGCGTGTAAAAATGCAATAATTCATGGAAGTGGAATGACGGAACTGAACTGAAAAAGGAGATGTATCGATCCCGCCGGTCGTTGGGTCTCCGGTCAAGACGAGCTAAGCTAGCGTTGTTTTCCATCCGGGGTGGGGCGCCCTTTTCGCGAGGCGCTTTTCACCTGTGTGGCCAGGCCGGCTAAAGCTAAAACAAGAGCAGCCACAACCACACAGCCCCAGCAGAATTGAATTGGACGAGCGATCGGACCGAGCGAGCTACCTTTCAGCGTCGGCGACGCCATCCGTTTCGGTCGATTTGACGTTAACTCCGCCGAGGCAACGCGTGCTAGCTAGCTAGCTCAGTCACATACCTAGACTGACGACGACGACTCTGACTGAATCTGAAAACGCCGTCCCTGCTGGTGCTGGTCGCCGTTGCTGAAAGAAGATGTTGTATCTGTGCATGGTGAAAATATTTCCTCGCTGAAGTGACCTGCCGCGCGCTTTCTGTTCCCCTGTCGCGGCTGAGTCGCTGAGCTTTTGGTGTGCGTGTGAATGCTCTCTTTGACTCTGCTGACGACCATCCATCGATCCAGCTTCAGGTTCAGGATTGAGTGAATTTCGGACGTTTTTCAGGATATGGGCCAATTTGAACTCAGACTCAGGTATGAAATGACTCGGTAGGTGGCCCAGCGAGGCTGTTAAATGGGCTGTCGGCCTACTGATGATGTGCTAGAAGATTAAGCCCAGCTCGACCAAGTGCTCTGCGTCATGCATGAACAAGGAGGAGGAGAATCCAGTGCACTAGACGACGGCCATTTGGATGACCTCTGCTCCGTAATTTTTCAGCTCTGCATCTTAGTTCTCCCATAGAGTGATTTCATTGGACTAGTATAGTGCCCGTGTGTTGCCACGGTTTTATTTAAAGGATACACTTAAAAATAACAATATATACATTTTGTCCATAGATTTAGTGTCACACAATGTATATGACCATAACTTTACACTTCTATTAATAAAGTGAGCTATTAGAGCTTGGTACAATCCTAGGCAATAAAAGTATCTTTTTATGCAATTCATGCTACCAAAAAAATCCATATGAGAATATCACTCTGTCCGCTTCATAGCTTGTTTGAGAAGAACATGCAGTCTGAGGTATGTGAGAAGTCCAATCAACTCCTGCCTTACTCCAGGACCATCGAAGGGCAAAATTAATGTCAGCGCACTCATACAGTCATGATGCAGATTGACCTGGAAATATAAGCAATACGATGCATGGCCCAAATCAGAAGTTTTTACTAACAAGTAACAACCCAAATGGATCAAAATTGATTCTTAAAATCTCACCAGATATATAAAAACTTTTTAGCTCCGTTCTAGAAAACTGACAGATGAACAATGATGCAATAAAATTGCATCTTTCTAAAAATAAAAAATTGGGAAGGCTTGTATTAGATTTGACAAGTTAATAACCCACAATAGCAGTTTCAAATAATAATAATAATAATAATAATAATAATAATAATAATAATAGGACAAACTGGAGTGAGAAGCAAAGCTAGGGAGGTTAATTTGTCAGAAATCCTTATTATCCTAAATTTTTAGAGCTGTCAATGCAATAAGTTAACTGGCAGAACATATTCTGTTTGTCAACCTCAAATAACTGAAAAAGAAGCGCGGGCAAACATCTTTGCTCCACTTCCTGTCAAAGCACGTAAAAGGCTGGGAATGAAAATCAACTATTTTTATCAATCAGTCAAGTTGTTGACATATATATACTCACTGATATGATGAGTCTTAGATACAAAATTAAGTACAAGAAGTGATCATGAGCATGTTTATGGAGGCACAGATACAGGAACCAATTCTATCAGATAATTAACAAAGGCATTAAATCAATTATAAGTTTATAGCTGATAGCTCTATATGCAGTGATTCCTATTGTAGTTGTTTTGTTTTATTTTTTCTTTAATCTGAAAAATCCTGCACAAGGAAAATGGAAGTGTAGATGCTAACCTGGGAAACGTTATCATAAGAATTTCATATATTTACGACAGGTCTTCAACACTGTTCTCCCAGTATGACTGCACCATCTGGCCGGAAAATCATGTCTCTGCATCACTCCTACCGATTTTGACACAAACACATATTGACAGAAGGTACAACTTTCCTTTGCAGTACCAACACAGCAAACACACAAAAATCAAAGGAAATAGGTCAAGTAGAAATTAAGAACATCAGTTCTGTTTGGAGTCTAACAAAAAAAACAGTCTGCATAAAAAATATATATGCACATGTATGGCAGACAGTGGGCAACAATCACCAAAAGATAATTCATCATCAAGTTGTTAGTAGTTTATCATGCATGCAGGCCTGTACATACCACTCGATTTTGCGTCAATCCTGTAATGGGAACATCCACAGAGATGTCATCAACCATGTAGTATGTCTGCAAAACCACACAATTCAAATGTTAACACACGGTTGCAAGTGAACAATAAAACTTTAGTAATCAGGTCACAGAGCCATGCTTGCCTCATTTCGGCCTGAACTTCCCCAGAAAAAGGCATGCCCTCCCTGGCTCTGCGTAGCAAAGGCAGCAAATCAGTGTGTCAGTTCACGCGAAATCGCAGCACAAAGCCCCAAACCTCTCATGGCACCAGTAAATACCTTAACGGCATCATTCATGGCCACAAACACTGGCACTGTCGCCCATGTGCATGTCTGCACCGATCTGACCGGCCTCGGCACCGCGGCATCCGCCTGCGGGCGCTGTAGCGCGGTGATGACTGCCTGCTTGGAGCCCGCGAGGGGCAGCGACAATTCTTCCTCCTCTCCTTCTCAGCGAGAACATACATGATTCGAGCTAGGGAACAAAATAATTATAACACAATCATTGAGAAAACTCCACATGAGAATGAAACTACAAATTACCAAAACTTCTTTTTTCTGTTCTGTAGAGATTTTAAACACGCCACAGGAAGACTTGCCAGAATGTGAAGAAAAAAGGCCAGCTGAACAATCACTGCACGAACGGCTAATATGCAGAGTGTTGAAATTACAAAAGACATGAATACAAGTAGTGACAACGGCTGAATACAAAAACTGCTACTATTTAAACTCAAAATTGGAACAGATCTTAGTCACCTCAGTACCTCACTGGCTCATTCAGAAAGGAGGAAGCCAGCCACCCCCCTGGGCTTTTGTATCTCAGTCACCTTTTTATCTTTTTTTTATTCTGCCACAAACAAACAAGAGTTCATACCCTAGAAACTTCAAACAAAATATCAATCATAAATATTCCAAAAAAAATATCAAGCATTATATGGGATGCCCCCACACCCACAAATAATAACCAGCAATAAAGAAAGCCTCAAACTCCCCGCTAATCTGAATCCTAAATCAAAGATCCCTCATATAATAAGTGAAAATCCATCAACTCCATCTAGAGGCAGATATGAAGAATAAAGAGCAAGATCTGCTATCTTTTGAACCCAATTAGCGTTGCCGGCGAAGCCGATGTCCGCCTGGGCCGCCCCGCTGCAGCTCCGTCTGTCGCGCCGCTGCACGAAGTGCCGCTCTCCGAAACTACACTTGCCCCGTCTGTACCTTGCCCCGCTGCAGGCAAGAACAACGTGAGGAATCCTTTGTAATTACAAGAAGCAGCTAAGTATAAACATAACACAAACTGCATTCAGTTAGACACCACAAAGAAATTCTATGTTCTAAAAAAGATCTTCAAAACAGGCATACAGAGTAGGAGCAATCACAAGAAGAAAAACACTCACCTTGATTATCAAGGTACAGACCTTGGCGTTCCCCAGAATGCCGAGCTCCACATTGGTCTTTGTACTGGGTAGGGAAATTAACTGGATGAGTCTTTTTTGCTCATCTATACAAGCTACATTGAAGTTAATATGCACAAGAGTCACTTGAAGGAAATATTTTCTAAATATCTAAATAATAGGTAAATTCAACAATTTCAGGTACCGTACTGAAATAATTGTGCTCAGTTTTTTAAAACTGTAGTGGTCACTGAAAGTAGCTACTAAATCTTTCAACATTTTTTTCTTTGCATAAATTGATATGAACTTCTTGCGGATATCCATTATCTGTTCCCAAGCTATATATGATAAATATGTGGTAGAAGAAACAACTTAACTATAACAAGTGCCATCAAACTACTCGAGGATGAACTTCTTACCGCTACCTCGTCGGAGTAGATCACATGGTCTGCCGAGACACCCAGCTTAGTGTGGCACTCACTGCCTTTACGAAATTAGCCATTTGATTTGAAAACAATATTCTAAATTTTGATGTGCAAAGCAATAACAATTGGGCACTACCTCTTGGCAGTCATTTCTTGACCAATTATACCACAAACAAATCCAACCGAGCCATACAAGACACCCTGCAATTAGAACTAAATATCTTGCTATATGGAAGTGAAATGTTGCTTTCCTGTTCACCTCGCTATCTTGCTGCTTCTGATCAATTTACAAACATTCTTATCTTGATGTATGCGGAGATTAAGAGGAACCAAAGTAGTGTTAATTTCTACATACAGAACATAGAGAGGGATTGAATACTCAAACGCACATCAAGAATCGTGAGAGCTTACCTGTGCATAGGAGCACTGGAGCTCCATCCACCAATGAACACAGACGGAATCCCAACTCGATTGATGGAGTTGAGGGAGAGGCACGCTGCATCGAGGGTGGGGGGCTTTTCTCCGGATCCGCTGAGGGAGAGTGCATCCACCCTGGCCGGTTGGCCTCCTCACCGAATCAACCGAGCAAGAGCACCTCCACCACGACTTAACCGACTGTTCGCCGGATCGGATGAGGCCGTGAAGAAGAGCACCTCGGCGGAGCCGCCTAAGGCGAGCGGCTGCTACGCGTGCTTCCTCCTCGGGGGATCCGCAGCTGGGCTGGTAGCGAGCGCCCGCTCAATCCGCGGCGGCCGCCTTGTCGACGACGTGGCGGCACGGTGCTCCGGAGGCGGTTGTGGTGGCGCGTGCTCCGGCGGCGCCACGAGGTGTCCCGCGTAGCGGCGCGAGCTCCGGCGGAGGGTGGGCGGCGCGGGAGCCGGCGGCGGGTGGGCGGCGCGGGAACGAGGTCGTGGTGGAGCGCGGGTTCCCGGCTGCGGCGATGTTTTCTTGATGACGGTGCGTGCGTTTGGGGTCCTCGAGGGAGCGGAGGAGCCACGTGCATTTGGGGTCCTCGAGGGAGCGGAGGAGCCGCGCGTTGGGATTGGGTCGCGGGAGAGGAGTCACGCGTGCGGGAGATGGGGCGTCGGGGGAGAGGGAGAGCCACGCGTGGGGCGGCCGCCGGATGGGAGGATGGACGAGTGATTAGGATTGATCCGGCAAGCTGATCCGTTGGATTTGAGTGAGTAAGAGAAAAAGAGTGATTAGAATAGATCTGATCTCTTCGTTTGAAAATTTGATTGAGCTTCGGGTACATTTGTTTGGGTGCGTTTAGGAAAGGTTAGGAGAGATAATGACTGTGGGGGATAGTTTTTGGATAGTTTATGGTGTGGCTTTAAGAATGTTTTTTTGGTGCATTATATGTAGTAGAGATTCTAACGAGGGAGCGAGATGGGGAGCTGATAAAAATCTGCTAATTCCCACCAAAATATAAACAGAGAGCAGGTGAATCAGGTTTTTTTACAACGCACGTTGAGATTATTTGTTTCTCTACGATGGACGTTGAGTTTTCCTTGTCCTCACTATTTTCACAATAGATTTCTTTGGATTTATTCTGCAGAAGGCCGGCCCTGTTGCTATCCATCTTGGCAACGGCCTAGGCCGGCGTCAGACGGTGACAGTGCATGGCCCAGTAAGCGTGTGCCTGTCGTCTCTCTAGCTAGTCTTTCGTCGTCGATCAACCAATCAGATTCATTGGACGGCTATAAATCGGACAGCTACTAGCCATTCGCTGGATGCTCGCGGTCACGCATGGGCCCTAGGCCCCTAGTTAGTAGGGCATTTCTTGGTTCGCCTATTCTTCTCATGCATGCCCTACCAAATACCAATCCATTGCTTCCTGGCTCCTCACCTACCTCTTTGATGACACCTTTTATTTGATGCTTCGTATATGGCAGTTTTTCCTGGCAAACTCTTTTTGCATGATTCATTTGGTTTGCCGGCATGCTCGTGTGTATTTTTTTTTTCAAAGTCATTTTTTTCACATGGCCTGGTAATTTCCTGGTAAACCCTCTGCAATGCTCTCCATGCGTGGTTTGCCGGCATGCATGTTCATTCCTGTAGAAATGTTTGTTCTTCCTTCTCTAGAACATTGGAACTTTCAGTTGCGAATTATAAGCGATCGTTTACTCTCTCCGGTCACAAACAACTGATGTTTACAACGTTGACACAATCTTTGAAACATAACTTCATTTGGGCACTACTTTTTATTATTATCATATGGCTGTAACACAAAGAATAAATGTAGATACTATTATGAAATTACTCTAGGTCGATACAAACCTACATGTATCATTTCCAAATATCTGAACTCAAAACATGATAAAGAATAATATATATATATATATATATATATATATATATATATATATATATGGAAATTCCTTTTTACTCTCGCGTGTATCTACTCCCACTATCTCCGGCAGTCTATTCCACGCAAGATTTAACAGGCCACGTTTGGGGTGCTACGGAGCTAACAGATACCGGCGACGGCGCACGGATATACATGAATATTATGATGTTTGACGTCAAAAACGAACTAAAGATACGCTACCCTTGCACTTTTTTCGGATCTGAACTACCGTGTCACGTGGAGTTATTTATTTAGTCATGCTATATATATCGTATATCTTGAGTTATTGAGTACGTGCACTTGCTCTCCTCTAGAGTATGTGTACATACTCTTTATATTTGCTTGAGTATATGCACATACTCTCCTCTAGAATATGGTTAACCTCATGTAAACACGTACGTATGGTTTCATACTTCCTGTAAATAACGTATGTACTCATACTCTTATTATATATATATATATATATATATATATATATATATATATATATGCCCATACTCTTTTGATAGGCATACGTATATATGATCCTAGTTCAAGTATACTTCGAGAGAATATGAAAACAAAAATAGTATATACTTCTTTGAAAGTTGTACGTTAATTTAAAAAACATTCCACTTACATACCCACATGCCACAGTTCATGCACTAAATATCAAACATACTAAATATAGACACAAATACACAGTTGAGTATACAGACATACCTAAAATGTGCAAAATATTAATTATGTTTTAGTATGCATGCATACCCAAAGTGTACGCAAGATTTAGTTTGTCCTGGCATCCGCTCCTCCGATGATTATTAAATAATACTTCGTATTTGCATATACAGCAACAGTTCCTGTATATACGCACGCTCTCCGCATACCTGTGCATTTTTTTAGAAACCTGGCTTCGCATATCTATCTATGCATGTATACGTCGATACAACTGAATCTTATTTAAACCCGTTACCTCCGCGGGTGGCTGCAACAGCAGATCGACGAGGCGACGACGTCCTCTTAACGTCCGTATACTTTTAGGTGAGAGTAACTATACGCATGAGTATAAAAAACTCACTATATATATATATATAACCAAAATTTGTAATAGTAGGGAGGTAGTAATTCATGTTTTTAGATCAAACCAATACATAAACTCTTTAATTTATATCCTTTCATATCGATAGGAATAGAGATTTAGTGAAAAAAAACTCCAAAGTAGACAGAGTGGGATTGACTCTCCAAACTAGTGTGCACAAGATATAGATAAGTCGTTGTTGGATAGTGAAAAGATATAGAGAGCAACTTTATTCAAATGACTCTTCAAATGAGAATTTAGAGGGTGTGGTCAGTTTAAGAAAGACTTTTGGAGATGCTTTTGTGATAGGTAGCACTTCCAATATGAAAACTCAAAACAACCTTGAAACCTCTCACTAGTGACATGATGGAGTAATTCATGTCGTATGGTAGGTAACAATCAATGTGATGAGTAGAATATGTACCCCAAGTACCTATGCTGCTTTGCACCAGGATTGGATCTCCCGGCAAATTGTTAGTGCATGATTCATGTGAATCATGTTTCAACAAATAACCATGTTTATTCCAAAAATAAAGATTGGAGAACTTTTTCTAGCTTCAACTAGAAATTATAAATATACTAGCAATAATCAAGTGATATTTATATCTTTTAGAGTGTGTTTGGTTCTTGCTCCACTGCTTGCCTCCCCTGGAAGAAAGAGGAAATCGACGAGAACAAGCATTTGGTTTATGAGAGAGATTATCTTGAGGCTTGTGCTGGTTAGCTTTTGACTTGCTTGCTTAGGAGAGCGTTGGTGTTTTTACAACCAGTAGTGATTATGGGACATGTTACGCATAGCAGATCTAGATGATAGCACAAGAGACAGACTAGTAGTGTGCCCAACATCTAAAGAGACAGACTAGTAGTGTGCCCAACATCTAGTGTATGACGAGTTGCATTGCTTGTGCGTTGAGGTTCCTAAGAGCTATGTTGTCAGGTAATGATCGTGGGCTCCCTACCCTTACCTTTGATAGCTTGAGTCTGATCAGTGTACATATATGTTTTCTATTCGTTACTTCAAAACATTGGTTCACAGCGTAATGGCAAATGCCATTGGTTGGGGGGCTCCCACCCAGGGTTCAAATCCTGGGTGCGACACTTTATTCTAGATTTATCATTTCAGGATTTTCCGGCGCTACGCATTAAGTGGTAGGCGACGTTCCCGTCGACAGCGAGACGCCCGTGGTGACTTCGTGAACTTCAAGCAGCGAGGCGCCCGTGGTGACTTCGTGAACTTCAAGATCTGTCGGCTCAGTCAGTCCTTCGAAGGTGCTCATAGGGGTAGGGTTTGCGTGCGTGTGTTCGTAGGGGCGTGTTCGTAGGGGCGAGTGTGTGTACGTGTTGAGTGTCTACGTTGTATTGTGTACTCTCAGAAAAAACATTGAATGATTGGGTTTGTAAGTATATACCTGTGCATTAAGTTGACGAAGGACTCTAGCATGTCGCTCCAGTCAATCGACCCGACCCACCATATGTATAAAGGGCAAGTTCATGTGGTATGCAATTGTCATCGTTGGCATAAGGGTGATTGTTTGATGTTAATTGACCCTAGCAATAGGTAGACTTTCAGGGGCGGTTTTCTTATGTGAACCACTCTTAGAAATTGATTTCTAGGGTTGTCCTAGAGCTTTGATCTAGGTGGACAGATTTAAGATAGGTTTAATATGACCATCCATTTGTAATAGGTAGATCTAGCTTTGATCTAGGTGGACAGATCTAGGTGTTCCCTCATGTTGTATTTCTCGACAAATTCTTAGAGTCAACCATGTGATTTACGTGCATTCCTATAGAAATATATGCTCATTCAATATAAAGTTAAAACTTCTAATCATGAACTGCAAATGAAAATCAAGTATGGAGTAAATATCTAGTCCATCCATTTGTAATGTGTGGAGTTTTGGATAATGACATAGTCTCTTGTGTAGTACATAATAGAAAAAAAAATTGAAAGGAGAAAAAGTCTGGCCAATCCTGCTAAGCACCGCAAACCAACATTTGACACCCTTTTTGTTTGGCTTATCATCCACCAAAACAGTGTTTTTCTCTCACAGAAAAACAGCCAAAAACAGCATCAGCCGGCTTATCAGCCACCGAAACGGCCAAGCGAACAGGCCGTGAACCTCCTTTTGGAATGTTAAAGTTTTATTTAGATACATTAATATTAGGTTATTCATGTAATTAAAGCTCATTCTTCTTGTACCTCAAAAGATACCTGGTTAGTTGATACTCCCTCTGCTCCAAGTTATACATCATTCTAGCTTTTCTAGATATATATTGGAGAAGCATAGGTGATGGACATGTGAGTAAATTGTCATTGCACTAGTGTCGATGAAGCACAGGTTCATGGTCAGAGAAGCATAGGACATGTCCCCGGTCTATGCTCTTCGTTGGTTGCCTCATTCCATCCTTCCGGGGTGGGACGTGGCTCGGTTCAAAGCTTTCATGCGATGGTGTTACCTCTGGCCTTGGGGTTTTTGCCGGCTTCTCCTTTCTCTAGTGGTAGCATTGGCGACGAGGGAAAAGAGCCAAACGCTGCAATTACTTGCAATTTCTTGTAAGAGGGTTAATTTGAATACTACGTCTATATCCTTTTAGTATGTTCATGTGTCTGTACTTATTTATGTGCACTTTCGTTGGAAGGTAATACATGTTGGTAATATAAAAAGCCAATCCAAAAATGTTGGTTAAAACCGAATTCTAGAAAAGTTCTATCGATAGCCCATAGATATATTTATATAAACTATAAAGTATTTGCACTTCACAAAGGTCCCAATTATTTTTCCTTATATATAAGTCTTCATTACCAAACTTGTATATAAAGAAAACTCAAGTCTTAACAAGCCACATAGAGGGAAATAAATTCTCAGCAACTTTCTGTTGATAAGACTCATCCATCCGCATCTGTATACAGTATTGAGATCGAAGGGGGTGCTTGGTTGTCTGACTTATTTTTAGTCCCTTGTCACATCGGATGTTTAGTACCAATTAAATGAATTAAATATAATTTATATTATAAAACTAATTACAGCGTCATGTAGTACTTCATAAGACGAATCTATTAAGTCTAATTAATCCGTCATTAACATATGTTTACTGTAGCACCATATTGTCAAATCATAGATTATTTTATATCAATAGATTTGTTTCGCAAAATAGTCTTCGGCTATCAAATTAATTTTATAAATAATCTATATTTAATACTCCTAATTAGTGTCTAGATATTCGATGTGACAGTGACTTTTTTTTAGTCCCTAAAACCAAACACCCCCGAAGTTGAACAGTCAGCTCGTCCTCTTTGCTTCCTTACAGCACAATTGGCAGAACGCTAGGTTGACTCTTTTATTTGAGCCTAAACCACATAAATAAAAAAATACAGGGCTCGGCCTGAATAAATATATATATTTTTGAAAACAGCCTGAATAAATATATTAAAAAATCCAGCAGTGAGCGATAAGAGGTATATATTATATATTTATTAATTAATTAACATATATATATATATATATATATATATATATATATATATATATATTTAACGCAATAGGTGTGGTGACTGGTGGTGGATGGAGGCGTCGGAGTCACACGGCCACCTCACCATCGCATCACACCCATCGATGGATCCTTCCATGTCCATCCATCCATCAAAAGGGCGGGAGAAGAAGGGCAGAATTTTTATTTGTGTGTGTTCTGACGAAGAGGGGAAATAAAGGAAGGAATCAGGAAAACGACCTCTGACCTCCCAACTTGTCTGTTTATTTATTATTATATACTGTATATGCAGCACTTCACAGCCCCTCACGTCTCAGCTAAACATATTTAATCAAAAGCTAATTAAGTGGCCCACTAGCAGCTTAGCACAAAGCAATCAGCATTATTGGCTGAGTAACCATTTCTAAAGTCATCACTGCAGCAAGATATGCAGGATACTGTGAAGAAGTTCAGTAAAAAACCTGCAGGATATCATATTAACTAACATAGTAATTATTATAACTCAAAGCAGAACAGTAGTTCTATATTTATATTGCTTATTTTATTTATGTATCTAAATATTTTTTTTCATTTTTTTAGTCATGGTAACTTGTTTATATTTATTTAAACTTTTTTATCCTGCTTTTCTTCGAATAAAAAAGAGTTGTGCCAAGAATTTTGGCTTTTGTTAGCCTCTATATACTGGATAAATAATATCCTAGGGTTTGTTTGGATCAAAGGATTTCCAAAATAATTTTGAATGAATACATTCCATAGGAAATAAATCCTTTGGTAGTGTTTGGAATGAAGGAATGTTGAGTTCCTTTTCAAAGGAAAGGAATTCATAGTAGTGCAAAACAACGGAAAAATAAACATTCACTTTAATCCAAAGGAAAGAATCTTTGTTGTATCTTCCTTCTCATACTTACTCATGGTTCATGAAGTTTTGTCCCTCTATTTCAAACACCTCAAAGTATTTATTCCTGTGTTTTGTAATCCTATAGTTTTGCACTATTCACTCGATCTTATTCCTCCGTTTTTTCCTATTCCTTTGTTTTATATTTCTTTGTTCCAAACAGGCCCTTAACGGTTCTACCTAGAACAATTTTTATCCTGCCCCCAAAGTCATTTTGGGAATTCCCTCTTCACATCCCGCTTGAAGCCCGAATGTGAACACCATGTTTGCATATACGTACCCATCTTTTGCAGGAACGCAAACGCAAAATGAGACTTGTCTGGATAAAAAGATCTTCACAAAAAAGAGAGAAAAACGTGTAAAGAAAAGACATCATCAGTACGCAAAAAAGTGAGGGGGAAAAACAAAGAAAAAAGAGGTCCAAATATAAAAAAGACCTGCCTTTTTTCTATTCCAAATTCTCTTTCCCCCATCTCTTCTTCTCCACAGTCCACACTGGCACCTCCTCTCCCTCGACCTTCTCCCTCTCTTCGATCCCCAAATCCCGAATTGACCAACCCAAATCGTCGCCCCGGCCGCATGGAGTGGACGGCCCCGAAGCCCGCCTCCTCGCCTCCAATCCTCTGGGACTGGGGAGACCACGCCGCCACGGGCTCGGGCTCCTCCGGCGACGCGCCGGCTCAGCGCGGTGGGAGGGAGGCGAAGCGCGCCAGGGGCGAGGACGGTGGGGGAGCTGAGGTGAGGTGCCAGGTCGAGGGGTGCGGATTGGACCTCAGCAGGGTCAAGGACTACCACCGCAAGCACCGCGTCTGCGAGCCCCACACCAAGTCTCCCCGCGTCATCGTCGCCGGCCAGGAGCGCCGCTTCTGCCAGCAGTGCAGCCGGTGGGTCGTCTTCTTGCTTCCTTTCGGTTGCCTCCCAGACCTCTGCTCTTGCTTGCTTTCTGCGATTGCTTCCGTCTTCCTTCCTATGATTGCTTTCTGCAACGATGGGTCGCGCTTTTGGGCTGCAATAATCGTGTGATTAGTTGTTTGGTTTGGACAAGCAGGTGTTCTCTTTTAGTTTTGTGGCTATATGCTGTGTGTGTACGGCCTGTGAGGCTGCGTGCGCGGTTCTGCGGTTCTACTGGTACGGAACTGCATTTTTTCCTGATCTGGGAACGAAAGATGCTGCCTTTCCACTATTAGTACTGCTGTACTTGTGGAGAATCGTACGCATGGGTGAAATAGCTGTGCAATGCCTGTTTCCCTTTCCAGTTTTGGTATGGCTCTCGATATATGTGTATGCTTTTGGGAGGAGCTTTTTCTGTGGGCTACTGGTCTGTGTCTATTTTTATTCCATTATTATTACTGTATGAAGATTGCAGGCACATTTCCTGTATGCACTTTGCATGGCAATTAACCATACGTATGTCCAATTTTGGTTTTGCTGATTGCTTGGGTTTTGGTAATACAGGTTCCATGCCCTGTCAGAGTTTGATCAGAAGAAGAGGAGCTGCAGGAGGCGTCTGTCTGATCACAATGCCCGCCGCCGGAAGCCTCAGCCAGATGCATTCACCTTTGCCTCTGCAAGGCTGCCTTCGTCATTGTTTGGTAAGGTGTTCATATCTTAACCAGTGTTTGAAATTTGGTATCAGTGGACACTGGCAATTTGGTGGTGATGGGCTCTTAGGTTCATGCATAAATTCATCTGCATGTACAATATGCAAATAGATGTCTTGTTGCCCAAATGGCAAGTTTTGTATCTTTTATACATGGCAATACGTTGTCTGTTGTGTTCCTTCATGGAATTGAATACAAACTAGGCATTGGGCTTGAGAGTACCATGATTAGTAATGTATATATCTTGTACAATACTGCTAGGATTACAGTGTTTCAGTTATACTATTCTACCTTCTTACCTCCTATTTATAGAGTTAAATGTTCTTACCCTAATTCCTCTGCCACTGCAGATGATAGGAGGCAAATAAGTTTTGTCTGGAATAAAGCTCCTGTTAGCCACGTAAGACCTTTCACTTCTCCATGGGACAGCTCATCTGACTTGAAGCTCCCTCATGCAAAGGAAACAAGAGAGGTATCAACAAAAGTTGGGACAATTACTGGAGAAGTTCATTTGGATAAATCTCACATGTCCAATGCTATTTCAACTCTTAGCCTTGGCAAAGATGAGCCTTGGCCAATGAAAGGTTTGATTTTCCAAACATTATTCTTACCTGCTGCAGAAATTTGTTCATTTAGGAAGAATCTGTTATTTGCTTTGTTAAGTGGTTCACTATATTTGTTGACAAAGGGTTGTAAATGATCTCTGGTTTAGTTCGACCTTACCTAAAATATCTTGGATAGTTGACATATAAAAAGAACCTTTTAGCCATTCCCTCATCGCTTCTAAGTTTTGCAGAGATGGGAAGTTGATTATTATTACACGAGTACTTTGAATTTTTGTTGCAGAAGCTTGTGAACTCACAAGTCAAAATATTTTTGTAGTTCATATGATTTAGCCTACATAAATGTATGGTGGAACAAAGAATGCCGAACTCCTGGCCATAACTCTATTCATGCTGGGCTAGTGGATGTTTTTCTTGTAGGTGGGATTTTTTTTTAGTCTGTAAGTTTACTCCCAGAAAAAGAAGAATATTATGAGAATTGGATCGTCAATTGTATTCACGTGTTAGTCTAGGATCCAAACACTTGATTATGTTAAATTCAAGGGAAATAGGATGCTACAGGGACTGGTATCATTTTCTCCAAAATGGCATTGGGACTTGGTTATTAGCGATGATGAATTTTGAGCGCCAAGAAAAAATAGATGTTTTTCTATCAATACCATATCTGGTAGCTTTATTTAATTTGTTTAGTTTCACGTATTCTAGGTTTCTGAAGTTCTAGATCACGGTTGAGATACTTACTCCTTGTTCCGTTTATGGATGACATATAAACTTCATTTTGCTTGCAAGAAAATACTAATAAACTGCAGGTCCATTTGACTCTCTTGCACTTACATTTTCCTGTGCTAGGTGGCCAGTGTAATAATTCTGAGCATCAGAGTTAGAAATTGTAATCGACTGTTGTTCAACTCTGCTTGTTTTTCATGATAGTTGTTGAACCATGTGATTTCGTTTGCTGTGCCGTGCCATTCCTTCAACTTCTGCATTTTGATGTTCTGTGTTGACCCAATGGGTGTATAACATAGTCTGAATGATTGGTTGTGCAGGTCCGGACATGTCTATAACTGCTTCAAAATTCGATGGAGCACCGGATCTTCAGCGTGCTCTCTCTCTTCTGTCAGTTGGCGCTTGTGGATTGCCTGATCCTGTACATCAAACGTCTTGTGTTATCCAATTCACTGGTGCCAGCGAGAACAGTGGTGACCTTCATTTATCACATGGAGGGAACTCTGGTTCAGCTTCATGCGCTGATGGACAGCATATAGCTGCTCGGCCTCCGTCTCAGCAGGTTCGTTTTACCATGGATACCAGCAACAATGTCTATGAGCCCAGTTTCTTCGGTGTAAACCAGATAAATTAAGCGTGAAAGATACACGCCAGTTGATCATTTGGATAAATAGCCATGAAGATGGCCTGGGCTTGTGCAAGTTCTTCAACCAACCATCGGACATAAGGATCTCTCTGTTAATGTTATCTGCATATTTATTGGTCATCCCTGAATTAAGTCGAACCGAGTGTAGGCCAGCTTATGTTTAATATGCAGTTCCGACCTGTGATTGACCCATTTTTTTTCTGTTGTTCTTTTGCCCCCTGTGATGTGATACTATTGTAGTTTTACACTTTTACTTCCCTGATGATGAAGTCAACGGTTGGATATATTTGAAACTGTCCTTGATGAATCTGGAGATGTTTTTTTTTTGTGTATATATGGTGATGCTACTTCAATGTTTTTCCTAGGAGTATAAAAAAGCTGTTGCTTCAAAACTGACATCATTAAAATATAGCTCCAGCTGCTTTTTTGTGTATTTTTATGGTATTATTCCAAGTAAAGAAATCAATCGTGTCTCCAAATCAAACAGCTGTTTTGATTTAGGGGTGGGGAATCATACAATTTGGTCACCATCACAATTGTCTCCATACAAGCCTCCCTGGCCCACATACACCCACATGTGTTGATGTGTATGTGGCGGACGGAAATCCCGTCTTCAGGGCAGCTTCACGTGTAGGTACTACCAGCCAAGTTCCAGAAAATAAATTGTCCATGGTCGGCACACACTCCACATGGTCGCTTGAAAAGTCCATGTGTGACTTCGGGAACAGATGGTGCCACATACACGAGACTACGACAGACAGATACCAAAAGCTAAAGCCATATCATTCTGAAGTCCCCTATCATTCCGAACTGCAGAAAACGCAGTGGTCTTGGAACGTACTCCCTCCATCTTAAATTAAATTTTAAGTCATTCCAAAAATCTTGGAGAGTCAAAGTTTCTCAAGTTTGACCAAACTTATATAACAATCTAATAATAATTATGATACCAAATAAGCATTATTAAATTCGTTATCAATTATATTTTAATAGTATACCTATTTGATGTTATAAATCTTTATAGTTTTGTCTATAATTCTTGGTCAAACTTGAGATGTTTTGACTCTCCAAGATTCTTGGAATGACTTACAATTTGGGATGGAGGGAGTATGTCAAATTGCAAGAAACAGCAATGGTGCAAGCAAACTTGCACGAGTCAACAGATGGCGCCACATAAACGAGAGAAAGACATATACCCAAAAGCATAGTCATATCATTCTGAATTGCATACTGAAAACTAATGTCATATCATTCTGAAGTGCAGAAACTGCAACAACCAAGGACAAGGA